>JAYRBT010000001.1:52332482-52361333 GCA_036023395.1 Myiotriccus ornatus
AGTCCTTACTGTCCGTGGTTAACCCTCTGCCAGGTGTAAAGTTCCATCTTCAATATCCTAGCTTACAGAGAGCCCAGAGCCCGCTGGGCTCCCCCACACAAACTAATGAATGCAGGGAGAGGAATCTCTGAGCTGCTCTCAGGCCAGGTGAAAGAAGGAAGAGGCAGAAAAGAAAAAAAAAAAAAAAAGCATGCAAGAAAAAATATTGGAATCAGGTCCAATAATGTTCCCACTGTCTTTGTATACTGCTGGCACCACATTTCTGCAAACCAGTGACCCACCAAAACAAAGAATGATGTTATGGGTAGGATTATACAAAGATCCTAAAGCCTCAAAGCAAGCAACTGAGTCCTAGAGGTGGTTCCTTTTACCACAGACACATTATGGGATCCAACCACAATCACCCACAGACTATCTGACCTACCTGATCCTGCTGCTACACAGCAGCCCACTGTGCTGGACAGGACTCAGATTTTATGTTCATGCTCTGGGTATATAATCTCTACCTAACCTGCTCAAACTGCCATTTAAATCACAGGCTTGCCACGTAGGCTTGGCTTTCATGAAGTTTTCAACTACATTCAGGTTCCCAACTCTCCCACCCAATCCTTGGAAACAAACCCACTCCCTGACACGGTATCTAGAAATTAGCATTTCTAGAGGCTAAAAGGATACCAAGCACACTTCTTAACATGCTAAGGAGAGAAGAGACCTCTCTTTACCATTGATGTGCTCAAACTAAGGAACCCAAACTAAGCTCCTGAGATTTTTAAAAATGCAGAAAGTTTAATGCACTTGGCTTTACAGCAATTGCCACAGAAATTTGATAATTTGGTGATTTGTTTCATGTTGATTGGTAGGTTTCAAAGCAGATGAAGATAGCTCACCTTCCTGGCACATTCTGTATGGGAAAAGCATCTTTCTTGGGCCTGCCTGTGAGGCCATCCCTCCCCTTCCAAAGCAGACTGCCTTTAACAGCTGGGCCTCATTGCCCAGACCATGATCTGTTCCTCTGAAATTGTTTTTTCTCCCTGTAAAATTTCTTAGAGTATTAAAAAACAAAAAAATCCTCAAGCATGTTAAGTAATCAGTTCAGAATCGTTAGGATAAAGCTGTCACTGGAACCCACAGGCATTTTGTCTCAAGGGTCAAAAGGAGTGACCATTACTAGGTGCTTCTGAAGGATTTCCCTTTAAAATCTCTTTGTCATAGTCCAGCCTAGTCCCTAGGAGCAAACACATGGTAATAGCATTAATCCCCTTCTCTGCCAAACAGGTTTGTTTCCTTCCTCCGCTGATACGCAGTACAACTCCCAGCATCAACTGACCATTAGAAGGAAAGGTTGTGAATGAGCAGTAGTGTCAGGGGTTTCAGCTCCTCTCACCTTTCAGGGCAATGGGGTACTCTTCAAAACATAGTTCCACACCTCCAAGTTTGACTGCCATCAGAGGGTATCCTACCTCATCTCTTACTTTTCCTCTTCTGAAACAAACAAACAAACAAACAAACCAGTTCATACTGGGAGGAAATTCATTCAGGCTTAACTCCCCCAGTACAAAACTTGATAACACTTTGGGTGTTCTATGAACAGATCAGAGGGACTAAAATGTACCTTGGACAATTCAACTAAGTGCAACTCAAATTTTAAAAACGTGTGAAAATAATAGAAGTGCAAGGTTTCTGGGATAAAACTGGTCTCTTTCTTCTACTGTTAAGGTTGTTAAAGGGGCTGTTCTTTCCAATTAACAACGGTAATACACTCAGTGTGTCCTAGGGTCAAAATTCTCCTTCAGTTCCCGCAAGTATAAGATGGAAAGAATTTCATGGGACATTATCAGAAAGAATTCACAGTGAGATAAACACTTACTTCTTCCATTTGTTTTCATTCAGGCTTGACTTGTCACTAGTAATTATGACAGAGGATGTGATAAATGTCCGCTCAACATTTGTAAGAACAATATGCTTTACCCAAACAAGAGAACAGACAGGAAAAAAAGGCTAATCATAAGCTAATTATTTCTTTCACTAATTGTTACTGCTCTGAGTCACTGTTTCTATGAATTGCCTCACTTTTTTATTCCTTCAGGAATGCAGCAAAGGAATATTTCAATCTTGTGTTCCTTACCTTGCATTTTTTTCTTTTAATGATATGTATTTTATTTCTCCTTGTCAAGAGTTTGTTGATGTTCCAAAACCTACATTTGAGTTTTACAGCCTTCAAAAATCTATTTAATGGCCAAGAAAAGTGAAAATACCAAAATGCAGTGTTTTCTTCCACCCAAAATGTCACTCCTGGGAGCTACACTCTTTTCATGGACTTGGATGGAGCTTGAATGACAATTTAGACCTTTAATTTAGATGCTTTACTCCTCTTTCACCCTCCACTTTTCCAAGGGGTGGAAAAAGCTCTTCTGGCATAGAGGTAAGACCTGTTCTTTCTTTGGGCTTCTGCTTCGCATTCATATCTTAACAACAGGTGAAACATCTTGAGCAGGCCACTTTCTCACCATTTCTGAATGACAAATAAATATGATTGTTTCAAAGTCTTGACACTTCCTGCTTCCAGGAGAATGAAAGTCATATCAACAGCCTTGAAGAGCAGGTGCCATAGGTAGGTGGTGAGGAAAATGACACAGGCTCTGTTGAAGATTACACTTGCTGAACCAAATGCATTTAGAAAGGTTGACATTTCACTGAGTCGAATATTTCCTTCAGGAACTGTTGTGGTTCTTTCATCAAAGCAACTGTGTAAAATAGCAAAACTGAACAAACAGTTTGGGGTCCTGTAATTGCCAAGAGAGTTTTACAGACACTGACACCTGCCCTTCTTCTGGGTACATTCTGTGGAGCCTACGTGGACTCTCAAACCCACCATCAAGCTGTCCAGAAATGGAACCAGGTATGTTGCTGGACATGTCGAGGTTTTTGTGCTTCTAAGTAGGTTTTCTACATATCTTATTATTTCTTCTTAAATGACAAAGTCTAGATTCTGCAACTAACTGTATAGCTCCTGTGCTACTGAGTGCTCTCACCGTCTCTTGGCTTCCTAAGAAACGCAGGATTCGCAGTGCTTTACAGTGGATTCTCAACAACCTGCTGGATTTACTCCTTTATGAAAATATACTGTTTCTTAGGCAGGAAACTCATGTCTGTCATTTACTTAACATTTGAGAGATGTGAGAAGTTCTGAATAGTCCACAATCTCTGGGGAAAAGGAGAAAAACCGCCAACCACCAACACATGAACTGGGGGAAAATTAACATACTGCTCTTTAGAAACTGCACAGACTGACTGTTACACAGCAATTTGGAGTTATTGTCAACAACCCTATCACCTTGGAGACTGGCTGACACTGCACAGAAATATTAGATGGGAAATTAAGGTTAACAAAGGGTTTCCTACTGTTGTTCCTAGTAATATAAGCACTTTACACATCAGTTCTAATTCTGTTGAACTGAGAAAAAGGAAATGGGAGAAGAAAATTTAAACAGGGACCACCCATTAAAATTAGAGGTACCCCCTCTTCAATAGACTCACTTCCCACCAGAAAATCACAGCTGCAGCCTTACTTTACCTTGGTTGACTTCTTCAGAAACAGTCTTTTGATTGCAATCACTTTAAAGTACTGTGATTTTGCCATTAATCCAAGTTCAATAGCTGTTCTTCAGCAAGGTCTTGATTCTGTGCAGGTAGAAACATGACATGGCACTGCCCTCAAAGACAGGACAAATTGTTTATCCAAAAGCTGTGTCAGGCCTGATGCTGAGAGGCAATGGCAAGCCTGACAAGCGGTGCCATTGATGCAATGCTGTCTCAGCACTGCTCATCACAGTGTACATCAAATGTTCCAACTGAATATGAACTCAAATCTCTTGATAACAGCTGTGTTGTGTTTTGCTTTCCAGCAAGACTCTGATGTGAATCAAGTGAAAGACAAAAATTCCCATTTCTCTTACATATATGCATCAGCACTAATAAAAATATTTCAAGAGGTCTAGGAATTCATTTTCAGTTAGACTGTCTTTTCTGCTGTTTTCTCAAAGTAATGTAATGTTGCCATCTTGCACCAAGAAACTCTCAGGTGTTCAGAGATCATACTGCCAAATCCACATTAGTATGAGTGGTTATGTTTCCCCATATTCTCACATGCTTGGGAAAAAAAAAGTTGGTTATTTTGAAGTAGGAGCAGCACAGCATGCCTGCTTAGTGCATCTTTCATCAAGACCCTGAGACAGAGCAAACATTTCCCAGGTCAGAATCTTGTCTGAAGAGAAAAGCCTTTCACTATTCTCCTCATTTACATGGAGAAGAACACATCCAACCTTGGACACTGAATGTTCCTAAGGCTCCTGGGCCAAAGGGATCTCAAACATCAAGTCTTAAGTTCTGCTCTCACTCAAAGACTCATGGCCATCCTGAGAGTGCTCTTAGCTGCGCTCTTGGGGATAAAAATGTTTGCAGAAAATCAGGAGGGTGAAAAACCAAAACCATATTTGGCCTGTTTTCCCTGTGTGCAGTCGCTGCTGCCATGCAGTTTCCTGATCATTTTTATTGTATTAGCCTCTCACTTCTTCTTGCCACTGGACTGAAAGAAATTTGGAGATGGATCCATTTATTTGTACACTATAACATATGCTGGCTAGAGAATTACGCACAATAAACTTTCAGATAACATCATTATCATTTAGAATACTGGAAGCCTGAAATTTTTTAGAACTTTTGCTTCTTTTGAACAGTATAAACCTGCTTTAAAAGAACTGTGGCAGAATGGAAATCATCCAGACTGGACAGCACAGAAATGATCTGCCAGTAGCAAGAGAGCTGATAAAATTCAGGCGTTCTTGATACAGACCTACAGCAGGTCTGTATTCCTTACCCCTGTCTCAAGGTACATCATGTTCAGCTACCTAGTCCATGCCTCTGCAACTCAGTGATCCTAGTCTATACTCCAGACCTCCTCCCTCCCTTCACTTGACTCCAGTTTTCCTTGTTCAGTCAGTCCCAGCCTCCCCTTCGGTCACATACCTGACTCTATCTGCCTTCCCATCTACCTCCCTCTTTGCTAAATCCTTCATCCACTTAAACTGAATTTCTCCCCATTTAACCTTTCGACACTGTTTCTCTTCCCTCTTGCCACCTTTACCTGCTGAGATCCTTATAAACCTCCTCATAATTGGACAAGACAGCTTTCTCCTCCATGCTACAGGGGCATCAGGAAAAGATCACATGCAGAAGAGCTGTTCTCCATTTTGTTCTCACTTTCAGCAGCTGCCCACAGCAGTTCAAGACACAGTCACAGGAGATACTTTCCAGCCCACCAGTGACTCAGATGTTCTGCAGGGGGATGGAGCATGCACATGAAATGAGAGCATTAAAAAAAAAAATCACTATAGTGATAATATTTTTTTTTTTTATTTTATCTTGAATTCTTTATTGGGGAAAAAAATTTTAAAAGCCATTCTGGCATCATTTGCCTGTTATACTTACCTTATGGCACTATACTGCTTTGAAAATTTCAGCCTACATGATTGAGAACATGAGCAATAATTAAAAACAGAATATTGAGCTGCCAGGCATCACATGACAATAATAACATAATGATAGCCAAAGCTACCAGTCCCACCTGTAATCACATCTTTAAAAGAATAGAAATAAGCAAGCCATTTCTAACATCTTTGTCTTCATTATTACTACACCTTTATTTTTTTTTCCCATCTGCCACTCACCTCCAGCTCCTCCCATCCCAGCCTGAGTATGTTGTGAAAAGACCAGTCACAGCCTATGAGCTATGAGCGTTTTCTAGGACATGTACACAGAAGATTTCACTACATCTGGACGTTTAATGCTACAGAACATTGTACAATAACATCATAATATTTTCAAGCAACTGTGTAATGCTCTGTTCTTTCTGAATCAGTCAAGAGTTTCATTATCTAAATCCATGTGAGAACACAGGAAGCTGTGTTTCCCCACCTCCTGAAATATCTGCCGCAGGAAGGAAGGTATATTGTCTTTTTGATGCCCCTGTTTTGCTTGTGAGGTGGTTCTGTGTGCCTGTTTTGCAACAGCACTACAAAAGCAAACCAAATCAAATCTGCTATGGAAATGCCATGTTTGCTAGACACAGTTTGCATCCTTTTAACTCAAGGGTGACTGGATCTTGAGCATATCTTTAATGTTATCAAAACCTGTATGATCTGGGGAGCTCCAAAGTGTGATCATTTGAACTGCAGTGGGAAATGAAAAATATGAAAATTATACCCTGCATTTCAATCACCCCTTGTTTTTGTTTTAAGAAAAGGAAACATACTTCCTGAAAGTCTTTTGCTAAGTCCAGGACAAAAAAAAAAATACTTTAATCTTTCCTTTCACTGTGTGAAAAATAATATCTGTGGCAAGGGATGATTTTTATGACCTCTGAAGGCATGAAAGCAGAGCTGAAATAATAATGATTATCCAGACTTCAATCTTCCTCACTCTTTGCCTACACAAATCCTACTCCAGGCACCAGGATTTTGATCTAACTAATAAAAACTAAAGATACAGAGATTCAGCACAGTGAGGAAAGTAATACTAAGCAAGTGCAAGTTGCTGACACGATAAATCTCAACTCGCAAGTGCAAATCATCAAAATATCTCTGTGAAGTTTAATTTCTTGGACTTAAAAGAAGACTAGCTTTATAAGGCTTCAAAATAGTTTTTGAAAATTATCCTCTTTTTTCTACTCTCTGCGCTTCCTTGCCTATGAACAAGAGACATGATTCAGAGAAGCACTTACACATGCATGTACAATGAAACACCATCAAGGACCACTATCAAGTCCCACTAGTGTCAGCTGAAAAAGGAATTCGAATTTGCACCACTCTAAACTACCCCTTTGACTGTTTCTCTTGCAGCATTCTGTCCTTACTGACCAATACATCCATGTCCACTTCTCAGGCCTTGACCTGCATATGCTTCAGTTTAGCTGAAGGAATAAATGAAGAGTAGATAGATAGCTAGCTAGATAGATAAATAGATTGATTTCTGCAGCTAAACTGCAATATGGATGGATATAGAAAACATATAAAACAGAAGGCTCACAGGCTGCTACTGGCTGCAGAAGCTTTGGCTTTAGACCTGGCAAGAGTGCTACAATTAACTAGCAGAAATGAAGGCAGAGACAAGCAAGCTTTGAGAGAGTTGTCATAAAAGGTTGGCAGCCCCCCTTCTGGGAATCACTTTGGTCACTAGGGAGTAGCAAGAAGAACAGACAAGTGCCCAAGAAACAGGACAAAGCAGGTAACTGAGTCCACCGAGGAGTTATCTCCCGTGACAAAGTCAGAAAAAAGGTCAGAAAAAAGTCAATATTGTCAGAAAGAATCATTACACGAGGAAAAGGAGCACTGGAGATCCCAAACCATGCTGCAGCCTGCCATGCAGATTGGCACTTATGATGAGAACACAAGACAACCGTAAGCAACAGCTTAGTCTTGTGCTCACCAGTAATTCAGGAAATTTCATACCACATTTACTGTTCTCAGTATTATTGGTCTAGGAGAGCTGGCAAGTTCTAGCAAGGTTAGTGGGAAAGGATAAAGCCTGAAAAAAGTTGGAAAAGGGGAGTTTCTCTTGGGCTAATAAAAGAATGTTTTTAGAAACGCAAGTTGTTACTTAAATTTACAGCATAACTTTTCCCCCACTACTCATGAGATTGGATAAACATTTCACAGCAAGAAAATAAAGCCTAGAAATTGACCCAGTGGGCTCTGGTACTGCACACCCCTTGTTATTCTCTGTCAGCTTACAGAGACAACTTGGTTTTTTTTAATTTCATATATCCATCTTTATACACAGTTAACACTGGTCTACTGGTATAAAATAGGGAAAACAAAATTTTTAAAGTTTAAAACCAGTAATTTTGGGCCACGTTTATTATCAACTCAGGAATCTTCCACACAACAATCTACAGTAAGAAAGGAAGAAGAAAAAAAAACAAAACAAAACAAAAGAAACCAACACAAAAGGTTGCTGAATAAGATAGAACACTCATTCAGGATTCCCTAATATGTTCTCCCATTGATATAGTTGTACTTCATAATTCAGTTTCTCCACTGTCCAATTATCTACAGACAACTCAGTCTTGGGTGGATTATAATACGTTCTGCTTCAGTTCAGCCAAGATGGAATCATAGAGGGTTGGTACAAGGCCATCAGCAAAGGAGTAGAAGACTGCAAAAGTATTTTCAGGGTCACTTCTTATTCTGAGCTTCCTACAGTGTGTCCAAGCATATTGTAATCTTAGCTTTTTATGTTCAGCACATATCCAGCTCTGAGGTAGAAGTTTTTACTTTCCTGCTTAATTCAAATGTCTTTGAGATGTGAATAATTACCAGCTCACCTCTTATGCAGGGTCCAGATGTAGCCTACCTTCCCATTCTCTGTTCTCTAACATCACCGTTTCTCTCATTTTTTCAAGATTAATTGTTAAATACAATGCTTTCTACTGACCAACTTATCTGATGTACAATTAAGCATAAGAGCTTGATTTTGATTATTTTGCTTCAACCTTTTTACTTAGGAGGACTGGAACTTGGGGGAAAATTCTCTTTAATTGCTTTTTAAAGTTAGAAGTCTCACTCCACAGTTCAACCAGTGGAGTGAGACTTGATACTGCATGTGCCTTTGAATATACTGAAAGAGGGATAAACTGAATGCTATGAGACCTCAGTTATTACACTGCATTAACACAACAGACCTTAACTTCTCTGTAATTTTCATATGCAGCTTCCTGTAATGTTATAAAGTCCCTGTTGTATTGTACAGAACAGTCTGGTACTTTCCTCCTTCTGATAACATTGACATTTATAATATCATCATAAGCTTTGAGGTTTTCTGACAAAAGCTCTCAAACCCTTGCTTCCTGTTCTGATCTACAGGCAGACGTAAAATTCTCAACAGAGCAGTATGTGCACCAGCAAGCTCTTGGTTTTGAAAGTGTTTATGCGTTTTAGGTTTGGCTGATATTCTGTTTGAAAATCAGCATCAAGGTGGTCTCAAGCCCCTCTGTGAGTGAAGGTATGCTTTCAAAGTATTATCTACCAGACATCAACACACACTTCAAAGGAGATTTTTTGAGGCCCTGTATGACCTTTCCATTGCCCAGTTTGCTTTTTCCATCATTTCTTCATCAGAGCTAAAAATCTGCTTTGGGGTGTTGATGTGGCAATCAACACTCTACAGTGTGAGCTGGAAGAGACCCAGGTGGTACAAGTTCTTACCCCAAACCCATAGGCTCTCCCTGCTAGCCCTCAGTCTTTCTGCCAAACCATGGGAACAGTCCACCTGATTCATGTACACAACACAGGTCCGACTTCAGTGGCTTCACTCTAGACTTGGAGTCCCCAGCTGGGAAGAACATCCTGCTGCGTAGGTGTTCAGGGTGAAGAGCTTTAGATCCTGCCAGCAGAGACACGCCTGGATCCTCCCACAGAGAGCACCCACGCTGTTCACAAACAACTATCCTGGAGAGCAAATGTTCCATTCCATCTACAAGTTTCTCAACATTTCTGAATTTCCTATTGTTCCCAGAGAAGCAACTCCTGGATTATAGCCCTGCTTGGTGGAGTACCTCTCCCTAGAGCTAGGAATATGTCGATTCCATGAATAATAGAAGGACCTTGGCAATAGCTTTCCATCATTTCCTCCCACTAAACAACTCCATTTCCATCAAAAAATATCCTTAGAAGAATATTTTTCATTTAGATAGTTGTGCTGCCTCCAAGATCAACTAGTCAGACAAGTCTATAGATTTATTCCTTTCTCTGAAAAATCTTTTTAGCCTGATATATCCTTATAACCCAAAGCATAACTAAAAAGCCAATATCCACAACATCATTAAATCCTTTGCAAAGGATTTAAGTTCAAGACAATAAACTAATACAGTCAGTGGGCTAACATAAGCTAGATTGGTTTCACTATCTAGCTTCTGGCAGCAACTCTGCCAAATTTATTTGAACTGTTTACATTGTAGATTGCCTCTTAATTACGACTCGAAAAATCTAGCAGCTCATCTTGGTCCACACCCTTTTTTTACAGCAAGCAGCAATGCCTTTCAATGCCCATGAGTGACTGTTCTTGTAATAATGAAGCCTGTTTTGCAGGAGACTCTGGGCTGCAAACAGCTAAGGAACACTCAACTCATTCCTCTCAAGAGCTCATCCCCAGGTCCTAGGACAACCCCCAAGCAGCTCTTCCACATACCTACTTCCCTGGGTGCTTTTTCCCATGGACTATTTCAGAGTCATGAGGAGTGTAGCAGGAGATTCCATCATATCCGGTGGTCTGAGAGGTAGGTCAGAGAAGAAATTGCTGTGCTGGGATCCTTTGCACAAGGGGAGATTGTGGTCAAAGGGGGTGAAGAAGGAGGGCTACTCCCAGTGTGCACAGAAGTCAAGACATCCCATTGCAAGTGGCAAATCTGATGTGCTAGTGAAATGCAAAGGGTTCTTACCATGGTCTTAGAGATCATTAAGGCACAAACTGCAGTTTAAAAACCACTAACTTTAATTATACAGACTGTCCAAATATGGCTTAAATTTTTGTCAAAACTATTCATCTTTACGAGTCTGCAGACAAATGACAACTTTTCTTGTCATCACTGCTCATGTTCTAAGGCCTTGTTTCCAACATTCCCATCCAACATTTTCAGGTTACCAAAGGAAGAAAACCCTTAACGCTACAACTCTTAAGCAACAACATTTATTAAGAAAATCAACACAGACCAAATGCTTATACTTCTGATTCCTTTGTACCACAACTTCTGTGTGACTACACTCAGAATACTGGGGCTTTGCTAGGCAAGTCATGAGGCAAGCTGAAGACAGACATGCATCAAGACTTCCAAAATCCTCAGCATTCAAGTATGGAAGAAAATTGGAAAAGAGGAAGACATGGACAAATTGTAAGGTCATATTAGTAGCCCAGGCTAATGGATAAATAAATAGGTCAACCCCATTCTATGACTCTGATACTGAACCTAGTAAAAGGATTGGCAAAAGGATTGAAAACTATGTAGAATTATATATAGAAAATTATAATCACCATATATTTATGCAAAATAAATCCTATCAAATTAAATTGATGTTCTAGCATGACAGTTTTTCATAGCAGTAATAGGCTAGTGGTAGAACAGCTTAAATATATATATAGGATTTTGGTAGTCACTAACATTTGCACCAGAAGGACAGAAGATGAAGAAGTCAATAAAATGTGCAATAAGTTTAATCAAAACCAAATTGGCAAAATGTCAATGGCAATAGTCATCAAGCAACAGTCTTAAGCGACGCTCCATAGGCAGAGAATCCCCTCAGGCATCCATGACTCTGACCGATCATGGGTCATGATTTGATGGCAAACTTGCAGTGCTGAACTTTGGCCAAAAAACACAAATGCAATCTTTGGATGTTTGGACAGATCTGTACTAAATCTATTGTGGGAATCATAGGAATAATTCTGCATCAGTGTACCCACCCTTGATATCAAGGGGAACACTGGAAATCAGAGAGGAACTCAAAGAATGGCTAAAGGGTTTTAAAGATGTGCCTTATGAAGATTCCAGCCAGTCACTCTAATTTGTTCCTCAAAAAGATTAAGAGATAAAATTTTATCAGGGAGTAGAAATTCACCCACTATATCAGAAAATATGAGGACAAGATTCACAGGCTGAAGGCAGAGGTTAGGCACCCAACACAGCGTCTTCAGTGAGGTTGGTTACTTTGGACTCCATTTATAGTCAACAGACAAAAATAGGGTGTTATGGGATGCAGTTCATCTACACCCATTTTAGATGGCTAACTTCGGATGAGATATATCATACCCCAAAAGTGCTTATATCTCTTTGCTTTCCAGAAACTGGAGTGAAACAAACTTGATTACTCCTTCTGTGGAGATCTGAAGCTGGGAGTGAGATAACCCACCCAGCCCAACAGGGAGTCAGATTCACTTTTGACAGCAGTGGTTTGAGTCAAACTTTTCAATTTTTTTTAGCTGTTAGACAGTTATGATTAAGCAATTGCATTGTGAACATCGTATGCTTGGCTAATCTTTTGTTTTAAGGGAAAGGGAAGACAATCCCAACATGAATGGGCTGTCTGGACAAGAGCCACCAGGAGTGAAGTCAGCAGAACTGAGCAGTGACTGGGAACACTGGCTCATTCTGGCAGTGGGAGATCATGACCTCCAACTCGTTGACCAACTACTCAAAACAGACCCCAGACCCAAACAGAGGGAAGACCTGCACATGTGGGCTAATTAGCATGAGAAGCTAAAGATACAACAACAAACAGGAGATTGAGTAATATTAATTAAGATGTTATGCAATATGTAACCAATGAATGCTGATGCATTTGTTAAAATGTATAAATAGAAGAAGGCTGGAGAAGGACTTCTGACAAGGGCATGTAGCGATAGAACAAGGGGGAATGCTTTAAACTGAAAGAAAGTATGTTTGGATTAGATATTAAGAAGAAATTTTTTGCTTGTGAAGGTGATGAGACACTGCCACATGGTGCCCAGAGAAGTTGTGGATGCCCCATCACTGGAAGAGTTCAAGGTCAGGCTGAATGGAACTCTGAGCAACCTGGTCCAGTGGAAGGTGTCTATGCCCATGGCAGGGGGTTTGGAACTTCATATCTTTAAGGTCCTTTCCAACCTAAAGCATTCTATAATTCAGTGATTCTATGATTCACTAAGCAGAACCCAGCTTTAGCACAGTAGAAGTTTCCATCTAGACACAGTGGTGAAGAGTTACCAGTTTCTCAACATGCAGTAGAAAAAGGACAGGCAAGGTTAGTTGATACTGTTTGTTGATCCTCTCTGAAGCACTGACCATTTTCCTCAATCCAGAGGGAAATGCACAACAGCAGAAACATATGAAAGAAGACAATTTAAATTGTTTTGCTCAGTAACTAGACATAAGGTCTCGCCAGCAGTTCTTCTTGGTTGGTCCATGCTACTGGTAAAAATGGAGATTTTTTAAGAAGATACTTACAAATGCCATCCTAGCATCTCTACTAACAGCATTAACATCTCTCACTTATTTTTCTGCTCTTCAAGTTCTGGTTTGGTGAGAAGCAGAGGTCAAATGAAAGGCAGGAGTTAGCCCGGCCAGTTCACACCTTGTGTTGCAACTTTGTGGGAGGGAACACTTGCTCTCCCTATTGTAAATTAGGGAGAATAATTCCCTCATCTCTGTCTGGGGTGGAGCAGCCACAGAATTGCACACCTTTGCTTTCCAAAATCCAGCCAAGGGCTATTACATGTGACCAAGAAGCAAACAATCATCTCAACCTGTCCATGCTAGTTTGGGTCTGGGACTCTCACTGTCCTGGCAGTCCTAGGAACAAAGATAATAAAGCAATGGGAGAAGAAATAGAAAGTGACATGGCTATTTTCAAACTATCAAGTAAAATCTGTCCTTTACTACAGCACACAGCTCAGTTTTGTGGGTCACGGTTAAACCAAATAAGAACAGCTGCCTAACAAGAATCCAATCCACTGACAAATGGTGGAGCTAACACATGGAGAGAGGATAGTGTTACTAAGAAAAGTTGCTCAGAGTAGAGGGCATCTGGTCACTTTTTGTAGTACCAGGTGACCAAAGGAGAAAAAAAAAAAAAAAAAAGATTGCAAGATGAGGAGTTTTTCAGGCACTTTTTTAACCATGTTTGTTCTGAGTCAAAAACTCCAAATTAGCTCAAACACCTGCTGTTTGTGGAACTGTCAGCTCATTTCCTCAGAAATATTAGGGTATGGCCAAAGGGCTCCTCCCGCTTTCCTGTGCAAGGCTCTTGTACACACAGACCTCCTCTTTACAGTGTGCACAGAGGTGAGAGGGAAGCTCTAGCCTCAGTAAATGGCCTCTGTAGGAACAACATTTAGGTGTTCATATGTATTTGCATCAGAAGAACTCGAAGTATTTATAAACTGTCATTACCTTCCTAAAATCTCCTGTGAAATAGGTAGGTAGCCCCATGGGTTTGGGGACATGGTATAGAAGCTCTGGAGTAATTTTTTCTTTTTTTCTTTTTTTTAATTTTACCAGACCACTTCAGCTAAGTGAGATAGCTAGAAGCTAAACAAATGCTGAAGCTGAAACCTTAAAACTGAAACACATTTTTTGATTCAGCAGCTTAAATTTTCCAACAAATGCAGGGGTTTTTTCCAACGCTGAGCATCTCAGACATAAAGACATCAGGCTTAACCTACGCTTAAAGGTCCCTCAGCACCTGATAGACTTCACAGCTGCCAGAGTTTTATTGCTAGAACCAGACAGTTCAAACTGGGGACATCAGCCACTTTAATAAAAGCACAGCAAAATATCTCAGCAGTGACCTATTCCACGTATCATGTGTTATGGGCATGCTCATGCCTTATCACAAAGTCATGTTTGAACAGGATGCTGGACTGGAAACAGCAGCTTGCTACACCTGGTTGTGGAGCGCTTGTCCATTACAAGGAGAAGCTGAACTCCCTGGAAGTGAAATCCACTGTACACCAACCACAGGCTTCGAAAGAACTAACACGACCACATGGTCCAAAAACAAAGGAAAGGACTAGGAGAAAGAAAAATCCTGTCTTCTCCTCCAGACTTTTTTCTTCAAAATAATTATGAGAGTAAATTTGAGCATTGGAATATCTACGTATAGTCTTCTTTTGCACAGATCCATTTATGTCTAAAAGTAAAGGGCCTCCTAGAAGTCCTTCTATACTGCAAACTGTACATATGTCGGTTTCTGCTAGTTCCTCTAGGGGCTTAAACTGTGGACGAGAGTCACCAGAGGGTGAGAGAGTAGATGGAGAGGACGTCAGTTGTTCTGAATTCTCTCATATAAATGGGAATATGGTGGCTAGCACCATAAATGGAGCTACACTTCTCAACCATAATTGAACAAAGCAGCACTGGGGAGTTTTCATGCCAGAGGTAAGTTCAGACCCCAAGTCAGACCGGCCTTTACTGCATTTATTGGAAAATTTAAGTTGCTAAATCCACAACAGTATTCCAGCTTTAAGGTTTCTATTTCAGCATTTGTTTATCTTCCAGCCTATTTCACTTTCATCTGAAATAGGTTCGTAACAGGAAAAAAGGAAGAAATTATTCCAGAGTTTCTAGGCCAGAAGCACTGTTTGGAGTTCTGTTAATCAAATGGACCTAGCTTTGCATAGAAAAAAATGTAGCTGGCATGAACAAAATAATATTTAAAGCATGGTCCTTCAGGGCTTTCTCAAAAGTGAAAGCTTTCTTGCTTGGCCAGTGCTGTCTGTCACTTGTGTTCACAAGCAGAGTCAGTGGTGTAGGTTTCAGCACCTGCCTTTTAGTCTGGATAGTAATGCCTGGGTTTCCCTGTGCCTTGTTTTGGAGGAAATGCTGATCTAGCATAGTTCCATCCCTTAGCCACAGCTGCTAACTCCATAATTTCCAAGACCTCTTTTCTGGCAAGTTATTTTTTGACTAAATCAGCTCCCTGAGCCCGTTCCCTAAGCAGCCACCCTGCATGGTCAGCAAAAGGATCAGGACAAGTAGCCAGAGTTTCTGAGTCTCTGTAGTCACTAATATGTGGAGCTGCAGATGGTGTTGGGTTTGGCTGGATCTGAAAGGTGTGTCTCAGCTGTTTGTTTTTGCAGGTGACTGCTGGTTTGAACAGACAACTAATAGCCCCATCCCAAAGCTCAGCACTTGGCTAGATGAATCCCATTTCCAGTTTCCCTAAAGACAGGAAAAACCAGCCCCATGTATAGTCTTGACAACAGGTGTGCATGCGCCCACCATTTTCTTCAAGCTGCCTGCCTAGACACCACAAATTCATCTGCTTCACCCCAATTCTGTGACCAAATAGGTGACAGATTTAGAAGCTGATATAGCAAGCAAAGAAGTATTTAGCAAATGTTAAGAACAGATTTGATGTCTTGGAAACAAAGCCCAAGGTGTATCCCCGCTTGTAGCCCTAAGGGTTCAGGCAACATTTTGTCTTTTGAAGATTCCTTTCGGTTCTGAAAAATCTCCATTTCTGTTGCCATCTGCCTCATTTTGATTCCACTGCTACCAAGCTTCCACTGACAGTGGCTCTACCGGGTGTCAGGTTGTCCCAGTGACTTACAATGTGTTCACTTTTATGGGTCACACCTGATCAGCCACACAAATTCCATTAACAGCTCCTCCTGGAGCTGGAAGTCCATGGTTCCAAGGAGCCTGGTGGCCTAGTCTAGACCATATGTAGTCTAGACTATTAATTTTATACAGGACTTTAAATACACTCCATAATATTACATAGTTATTCATTCAGCTAGCTATCAATACTTACATTAAACTCATTGCTTTGACCAGCTTTGGCAGAAAGAGCACACACTGTCACACAGCACAAACTGGCTGAGAAGCTGCCTGGATATGTGACTGGCATGTTTGCTGGCTCGGCATCACAGTGACTCTGACTGAGATCAGGTACATCCTGCTCAGCCACTGGTTCAAATGACAGGTAACTCCCCTCCCTCTCTCTGCTCTGCACTGACCAGCTACTTAGTCTTTGCCATTTTTTCCTCCATATGGCCCTCCCCTCTCCTCCTCAATCCCCTTTAATTTACCTCCCTTCCTTTCTGCAACTCCTGTCCTTTAAGTTTTCCTTCCCCTTCCTTCTCTCTTGCTAAACCCATCAAAATCAAATATGAAAGACTTGGATCATAATACTGGTTGCCAGCATGCTATTCAATCCATATTTTGTTTTCCTTTTTCCCACCCTGTTTCCCTTTTCACAACAAAGACCATAGAGGCTGCAAATCTGAGATGACTTCCTGGAAAAGGTTTTTCCAACACCCAACCCAAAAGGACCCCATTCTGCCATATACAATGCTGATAAATAGGAGTATAAATCTCTTTGAAGAGCAGAGGACCATATAAATGTAATAAAAAACAGGTACCCAGAAGCCTTGCCCCCCTCAATTTCCATCATCTGTCATGGAGTATGTTTATCTCTATGCTCCACATTACTGGATTTGTTTAGGACTGTGTCTTACTGAAACCAAATCAGTTATTTCTCCACACAAACCTAGTAACTAAGATACGCCTTGTTCAAATGTATAGATGAAATGTGGTGCAGTATTGTTTATAACCTAAAAAAGCATGAAGAAATAGAGACTATTTTTAAAATTTAAATTCACTGATCAGAGACATGGTTTTGTCTTGACTTTAAAAAAAAAAAAAAGTCAAAATAAGTCATTAAACATGTTCCTATCAGTATATAAGAATCCTTTCTCAGCTGAGCAATAAGTCGATAATTTTCAAATATGGTTAATGTATCTTAACCTTAAAAAAGTCACACTTAGGAATTTTTAAAACAGTGCTGTTCTAAAAAAAATGACAGTGCCCGAGAGAAGTGGGTCACTTTTTCAACAGATAGAAAGCACCCCAAGTAAGCACATATGCTGTTTTCATACGGTTTCCAGTGTCACTGAAGTTAGAGTCTGCTCTTGCAGCTGCTGAGCACAATTTATTATGTCTGCACCACTAAAGCCTCTAAGAACCTGAACATGCAGAATCGGAGATCACCCCCGCTACATTCTGCCCTTGATGAGTGTTTTCCAACTGGATAAACTAAATCCTTAAAACAAACCCAGAAAATCAGTGCCATTGTGAGCCCCACAAGGACCGCTCCCTTCATGCAGGAAGGGCTCAGGACTCTCAGTGGGCAGCCCACAAGCACTCGGAATGCAGCAGTGACTTACCTAAGCAGAGCAAGCCTTGGGAGTTGGGGGCAGCCATGGGCTTGGCAATGGGCTAGGCAAGCCTCCCTTGGCCAGGGTTCATGATCTCCCCTTGTGCCGTGGGTAGGAATCGCATTCCAGCAATTAGCGCAGCAGCCCCAGGAACGCAGAGCGTGCAGGGCTGGCTGACTGAGACCCTGCGCCGGCAGATCTGCCAGCTGGATTTCATCCCCTTGGCTGCCAGAAACAGCTTTGTATCATCACTCAGTTAACTAATGTGCAAAAGGCAACTGTGATGTTGGTATGCAATAGCCTCTTAAATTATGGAATTATGAGGCCTTCCTCCGTCAGATTACGAGGATGCTCACACAGTGAGCAAAGGAGCTGTCATGGTCACCTATATTGTGGGTTCTGTCTACCCAGCCAAAGGTGCAAGAAGTCAGAGCTTCTCCACAAAGCTGCAGCAACTGACTGTGTAAGTACCACCAGATCATTGCCCATGAGGGGGAAAAAATAAATAAAAAGAAATAGAAAAAAAAAAAAAAGAAGTTAAATTAAAAAAAAAAAAAAAAAACCAAACAAAAAAGATTATACAAATCACCTCCAAATTAAGTTTATTCAGAGGGAGTAGGCTTACGTGTTTCACTTTGCATTTGTAATAGATTCAGAGTAGTCTGCACAGCTTCTGGAGTGGGTGGCAGAGAGCTTCCTGAAGTTCTCATTATGACCTTAACATATCTTAATGTTGCTAATGGCTAATGCAGTCAAAACAGGGTTCAGGACAAACTAGGAAACTTTGAGGAGAGACATGGAAGCATTCAGAACCGGTCATACAAAACTATTGCTTTCTACAAATTGTCAGTTACAAGGTTTTTCGGAAACGGCATTATTTTCATCATGTTTGGAAAGTGCTACACACCTTGAGAACACTGCTAATCAAAGTAGGCAAAAGAAAAGCTGCTAAATAATAGCAGATGCCAGTATAAATGGGAATGAACTCTGGATGCCCATCTTTGGACATTGCACCCATGATTTAGGTGTCACTAAACCACTGCCAAACCTATCAACAACAAGAAGGCGGGTGAGAAAAGACAGGGGAGAATGGATCTGCTTGATAATAAAGTCTAACCAGTGCTTTGTAAAATGCATGGTTCTTTATTATTCAATTTGAAATACATTAAAAAGTCCAGGTTTCAGACAATTGAGGTCCCAAACATTAAGTTAATTTAAACACCTTACAGTTTGCATTTATGGAGGTTTAGATATCTCCACTTTCTTTTAACAGTGGAAATTTAGAGGAAATAACCATGCAGTTTTGAAGAGGAACATACAGAGGTGACAGCTTTCTTAAAAATTCTTTTTGAATGTTTTGAGAGGAGTCAGCATTGATCAGACTTCACATTTCAAAGCTTCACAGAGGAAGCAGCGTTGGACACAGATCTAAGGAAAGAAAGCTACGTTTGCAATGCATACAGTAGTCCATTAGCATTATATTTTCAACACTTGAGTGAAGTCTGTGATTTCCTGCATGTTGACTGGTGAGCTACAGCATAAATTCACTCTCACATGGTATTTATAGCTGCTGGCATTCAAGACTCAGTTGCAATGTCTACTCAGTGTCTCTTCACATGAAGTCCTATAATGAGCTGATTTAAGCTCCAGGCAGGATGAAACTTACCTTTCCTTCACCTTTAGGTCAGCATTTCCTAATCAGTTACTGTGAGTTAACAAGCCTAGTGTCATTCTGTTAACACCCAAAGGAAAGAGTTCAAACTATGGATCTGGCAAGAAAATGCTGTTTTGTCCTCCACTGGAATTCCATTATACATCATTAAAACATTTTAAAAGCAATAAAACTGTGTATTTCACACACATTTCTCTTCTGGCTAATGCTGGCTATCAGCACTGGAGAAGCTCCTACTACTGACACACCATTACTTCTGGACCAGTACTGCTAGGCTCACTATCCAGTATCACTGTTGAATATCTTTGAAAGGCTTTCACATGCCCACATGAATAACGCCTTACGGACCAAAAAAATAAAAAAATAATAAAAAAACAAACAATGCTTTAGTCATGGGTGTGGGAAGGGGCATGGGATTCGTAACACACTATCTTATCCTGAGCACAGCTTCCATATAGCTGCTACAGAAGAGCTGTCTGGGATGAACAGAGATTTTGTTTCTCCCTGCTCTGTCTTCCTCTGACATATTTCTGTGCATTTTTTTCCGCCCTAAAAGCTTAAAAAGCTAACAGGGTATTTTGCATTGGTTACATCACCGCTTATCATGGTGAGAACATAATCTCAGTTGATGCCTCCCAGTGAAAGGTATCAAGACTCCCAACACAATATCCATGATCACTGACAGAGAATTGGAAAGGGACAGGTGGATGTTTGAAACCTCCTCACAGAAGGGTGTCAGGTAACTGTTTCTGACTGTACCTGTTCCCACCATAACTAAGACTCTGAAGACAACTCTTGTAAGGTCAGATCAAAAGGTCTGCCTACAACAATGTCCAGTCACTGATAGTGGCCGGCAGCGGATGCATAGGAAAAAAGAGCATAAGGGACGGGCCACAAAGTGAGTAATCCCTTCCCTGGTACATGCTCTAAGCTTCCAGCAACTGGCCATTTAGAGACTTCCTGAGCTAGGAGCTGCATCCGGACCCCTGCCTTTAACTGCTGATGGACATATCTTCTATCAATTT
This sequence comes from Myiotriccus ornatus, assembly GCA_036023395.1. Taxonomy (NCBI): domain Eukaryota; kingdom Metazoa; phylum Chordata; class Aves; order Passeriformes; family Tyrannidae; genus Myiotriccus; species Myiotriccus ornatus. The sequence continues at coordinate 52,352,925 of JAYRBT010000001.1, forward strand.
GTATAATTTTTTTTTAATCCATTTATACTTTTGGCCTTCACCACATCCCACGGCAATGAGTTCCAAATTTTAATTACATACTGTGTGAAGAAGTACTTCCTCTTGTTTGTTTTAAACCTGCTGCCCGGTCATTTCTTTGGGTGCCTCCAATTGTGTCACAAGAAATACTGATTAATCACTTCCTATTCACCTTCTCCACAGCATCCACAGCTTTACAAACCCCTATCACCTCACTCATCTATACCTACCCTACCTCATCCTTTCTTCTATTTCTCTGCTATGGACTCTGCTAGTCCTACTATTATTTCTACTGTGGTTTTTTGTTTTTTTTTTTTTTTTGTCCACAGCTAATTGTCAGCTGAAACCTACAAGAAATACTTTAAATGACTCCAAGATTTTTCTCATAGTGGTAGCACCTCATCCAGAGTTCACTCTTCCCTCCTCCCCTATGCATTATTCCACATTTATCAACACTTAATCATATCTGCTGGTTTATCAGCCTCTCACAAAACATGGTGAAATCCTTGGCACATCCTGACAACTCACTGTTCTATACAGCTGTGTCCTCAGTGATTTAGGTTATCAACTGCTTTTGCTGATTGTTCAAACTCATTCAATAACACAGGTCCTTGAGGAAAGGCAAGGCTCCCTAGTATGGAAAAGCCAAGTATTACTCACATTTGGATGACCAACCCTTTAAATCACTGTAGGCACTGAGGACTTTCATTACATCCCAGTTGTCTGAGGAACTTCAATGAGAAAATTCTGAAGCAACTGAAAATCCAAATAGGTCACACTGATCGCTCATGTTCCCATGCTTGCTGACTTAGCCACATTTGTGAACCAGAACTTTCTCCAGCAGGAACATGGCTGCTGGTTTCCCCCAGTCACTCCACACAGCTACTGAGTCTGTGTCAGATGTTCTTTAAAGTTACCCCACTTGGAAGTCAGGCACAGCTCCTATGACTGTGCTAGCACCCCTTTCGAAGACCATCATCATCATTTTTTTTACCTAATTTATCTGGTATGAAGTCCTATTTAAGTAACAGATCACCCAGTAGTTATGTTGAAGTCTAGCATATCCAATATCATTATATTATTATTCAGTGTTATTTTTGGAGTAAATACTAGCCCCATCTGCTTGGCGTTCCTCTCAGTCACCAGCAGGCTCTTGGCATTCTGTACCTACCACACCAGGACCACTGAGATGAACACAACCAGCTGCTCAAGGAGTCTGTAGGCAAGAGGGCTGTACTTCTTACTTTTTGCTCAAAATAAACTTCCAGACAGATGTGCTTATATGAGCAGAGTTTGCCTGTGGCAGAACGGGATGTGGAAACCCTACTCAGAAAGCCATCTCCGGAAAGCCTTGCCTTAAAGACCAACAAGGGTGTGAAGGTTAAAAGACACTGAGGCTGGGTGAGACAGGGCCAGTAGTGGAACAGCTGAATGGCTCCAAGACCAGATCCTTTCCCAGGGCCTCCCCTGTCATCCCAAGCTATTTTCAATTCAGAAGCCTCCCAGCAGGAAAGCCACAGCAAAGGGTTCTTGGAGTTATCCACTGAGTGAATCAGCTTTGGCTTTGGGGCTCATTTGGGTGTTAAATTGAGAGATCTGTTGTATGGGCTGAGGAAGGAAGAAGCAAAGAATTTCCCTAGCACAGCTCAGCCACTGGCATTGGGGATGAAAGAAGGGCACAGGGCCTTGCCTAGTCCAACTCTTCTGAGCAGGGTGGAAAGATATTTTAAAAACAAAATACAAAAACCAAACAGGAACACTCCTCTCAAGTGCTGTAAATTGGTGGGGAGCATGAGGAAGAGAGGGAGGAGCAGGAAGTGGTAACTTATTTGGACGCCTGAAATGAAACTCCAATTCTCACAGGGTTTCACAGCTCATCACTTGTTTTCACCTGGTCAAAAACACTCAAGCAACAATTCAGGTCAGGATTTTGTGGCATCTGTGGCTGTTACTGGACACTTAACAGAAAGGAAGCTCTTTTATTTGCTGCTTTAGCCCTTAACCCTAAGAGGTTCTTCAGCCTTCAAAGCAACCACTTAATGTGCTTCATCATCCGAGAATCAATCATACCTCCTCCCTTTCCAATGCATATACGTTTCTATAATGGGCTTTTCCATGAACTCTTCTCACTTGATTGAGTTGACTGAATATTTCAGAAACAATTTAGACATTCCTGCCAAACACAATTCCCTGAAAACCTAGTAAAACACTTTTTTTTTTTTTTTTTTGGTGCACAAGCAAGGTCTGGGCAGTTGCCTGTTCAGGTAGTGTCCCTCTAGGGTATTGAGAAGGAAATATAACCATAGAATCATAGACTAACTGAAGTTGGAAAAGACCTTTAAGACCATTGAGCCCAATCATTAACCTAGCACTGCCAAGTCCACCACTAAACCATGTCCCTGAGTGACTCATCTACACAGCTTTTAAATACTTCTCAGGATGGTGACTCAAGCACTTCCCTGGACAGCCTGTTCCAGTGCTTGTCAACCCACTTGGTGAAGAAATTTTTCCTAATAACCAATCTAAACCTTCCCTGGGGCAACTTGAGGTGATTTTCTCTTTCTTCTTGTTACTTAGGAGAAGAGGCCAACATTCAGTCATCTTGCATGGAAAGACCTCTTCATTTAAGGGTGGCATGAGCAACTGTAGAGGAGTAGACAGGAAGGATGTAAAATGTTGAGGTTCCAAGTTATGAACAAGCTCTTTGTCTGCTTCTTCACTCTACAGCCCTATTATACCCATCAGAAGCTTCCTGTAATGCTCCTCCAGTTGTACTGCCCGAAGCCCTCATCCCTTTTCCCATCACCTCAGTGATAAACACCCGCACAAGAAGTTTATTTGCAAAAAATACATGCAAAATTTCTGAATGCCCCAGGGTCCAACAGCAAGTAGAAAAATATAAAATAAGATGGGGCGCTGTCCCTGCCTCCTCATTTTAGCTATCATTTTGGCACATGCCAGAACATTACCCAAAGCAAAACATCACCAGGTAACAAACAGAGATTTGCATGCAATTCCAGCAGTGGGCATGACCACAGGCTGTGAGCAGTGCAAGTTATTCCTTCCAAGGATCTTCACAAACCTCATCTTTGCACACCAGTTGCGCAATAAACGGCTGCAAGATCTAATGTCATTTGTAGTTTTAACTGGATTATCAATTGGCATAGCACAGTAGTTGATGTTTCTGCACAAAAACGTATTTATTACAATGATGTAGAACTCACTCGGAGCAGAAGTATGCTTTGAGGTTTCCGTGCTTGATCAGCAGATTCAAATCCCTTGTTGCCAGGCTGGCATAAGTTGCTAGCCGGTCCCTTCCCAAGCAACAAGCTTTGACTATCTCTCCTGGCAGCAGTAACTAGTCATGTACCAATTAAATGTGCATCCTTTCCAACAACAGCTTCACGAACACCCAAATAGAGGCTCTTTAGATGTTACAACCCGCTCATTCCAGAAGTCAGCCTTTTCAAAATGTCAGGGAAGATATCCTCAGCTTCCCCTAACATGAAAAAACACTTCCAAAATATGCACTGAAGAAAGAAGGATGAAGCTAAAATAAAGATGGAACTGCAAAGTACAAGTAGAAATTATTTTTTAGCTATCTTTAAAAATTTCTATTTTTATGTGCAATGCTTTCTTTTATGCTCTTTGGGTCTATCTCTGCTCACTTTAAGATCAAACTGGCTTTTTTTGCCAGCAATTCACTTAAAGCCTGCTTTCTGCCACCACTCTCCCTCCCCAGCTGCAGGCAAGCAGGAATCTGGGCCTCACAAGACAACTGTGGCGTGGGTGTTATTGGCTGTCTGTTTTGGCAGCCTCTCATCCTTTCTTCCAGCTCTGTTTTGAAATACAATCTAAATTAAAAAAAAAAAAAATTAGGCATTCCTGCTCTCTCTACTCACATCAGCAGCGCTCCCACTGCCACAGCGTAAAGCATGGATGCCAAAGGAGCGGCACTGCGCAAGTCGGCCGATATATCACAAATGTTCGACAAAGAAAACACGTACTCCGAGAAAAGGTACATACTTCAGGAGCGGCAGAGGAAGGCAAGAGGTGAAAACCAGGGCAGAGAGGGCCAAGAGGGCTTTGTGGACTGCCTTGCTTTAACAGGGGGAGTAGAAGGAAGAGAAAAATCTCGCTCCAGAGCCGACTCTCTCCCACATTCAACAGCATTAGGTTTTAACATGTAATTTGCACTCAAAGACTAATTCTTTCCTGTGGTTTGATGGATGTTAGCATCCCTTTTTTTTTTTTTCTTTAATAAGGTATTACATAACATTCTGATACACTAATTACCATCTCATGTCATAGCAATTTTATTAAGAGCTTATACTTACAAATACCCATTCTGAAAGGATTTCAGGACTTTTTTGTAATTTTCTCTGAACTACACTTCTTGAAGCGTTGGCAATATGGTCTGATGCCACCTAATGCAGCTTCCAGTAACAAACAACACAACTCTACACAAAGATCTCATGAGCCCTAGGAGTTAGGCATGGATTCTTCTTGTGTTTAGTCTCAAAGACTTGTAAACAAGTTACTTTTAGCACACTAGGTTGTGATAGAACACTGGTAACACAGCCCTGTTAAGTTCCTGTACCTGCTACAGTTCCAATTCCAGAAGCAATGCCAAAAGAGAAAAATTCCTTTATACCAAGTAATGGAAAATTTGTTAACTATTCTGCGGTTAGTGTTTGCTCATTAATATGTTATCATCTCACCAGGCAAATTTTGGTACCATGAGGTATTTTTCTGTATAAAATTGCTAATGCCATCAGGATTGTCCAAATGGGATCATCATCATTAAAAAGATTACACAGTAAGGAAAGTGAGTACATCAAAGTCTGAGTAGAAGGATTACTAATCACAAGTAGAATACTGGTACAAATCTCATTCTCTGTATACAAGAAAGGACACAAAACCTTTTAAACATAATTTATATACATTTATGGCTTTATACAACAAATTGTCAGGGATTGTTCTCATGTGTCTGTAGAAGTACATCAGGCACTTTTTCTGAAAATATCCACATATGAATTTTAATTTTGCAATGTGACTAAGTCAGAGCAGTGAAGCGTTGAAGAGCTGTCACACCACTCACAAATAGAACTAGCAGTATGTACATGCCAATCTTTCATAATATTGCTGGTTTGTGGAACACCTTCAAAAAAGAGGCCAGTTTTAATGTTGAATAATTTGCTTTTTGCTTGCATAAACCATGCTGCATCTTATATTATGATTACCATAATAATAATAATAATAATGAGAATACCTTATTTAAAATCAGTCATAAATTAAGAATCCTAGCAATTTCATAATGAAAATAGGAATTTCAAATCAGTAAAAAAATAAAAAAGTACTAACATACATCCAGTGGTTTAACAAGTGCAAATTTTATACTGTTTTACAATTGGTCCAATTTTAACTTCTCAGGGATGCTCTGTTGACTTAAGCCAATAATAAGCAATATGATTTTTGCTTATAAGTGTAGGCAAATTGTCAGTTTATCAAAGCAGAGCTTTCCAATTAATGCATCTACTACCTAAACATATATCATATAGCTATATTATGGAAACAATACATCTTTATATTTAAAATATCTGAACAGTTCTATAATACAATAAACTTTTAATAACAGTACAAACCAGAGAAAAGTCAAAAACAAGGCTGCATAGGTAAGATCATCTGCACAATTCACAAACCAATCATTTACAACAATTCTGACAATTATTCCAGAAACTTGGTACTTTTACTGAAAAAAGATTTATTACTAGAGGTCACATAATGTTTGTTTTCAAGGCAGACAACATGCTCCTTCACCAAACTTCACAGTATTCCAGAATTACAATTGCAAAATAATACAATTGACCACACATCCAAACCTCTGATTATCTACAACTATTTTCTCACGATAATTAAAAGGGCTTCCTACAGACTGCTGTAATTAAGAAACAGCTACATTTATGTTATTCATAGTTATAAGAGGAAATGAATAAAATATATGTTTACAGGAAGTTATACAGTAGCAGTAAATAAGAAAAAGGAGGTATATTGTTAAATGTAGCATGGTCAGCTGCATCCCCATGGAGTACTGCTTTCTTTGCATGCAGAGGTGAATTTTACGACTACTTTGGCCTATGTGTATCAGTGCCTATTTGGGAGCAAACATTTTTGCACACGCAGCAGAAAGAAGGATCTTCAGAAACCTACATGTGAGACTTTCACTTGCTCCACTTCCAGTATTTACTATCATGTTTCAGAGACTATGAATTTGATGGTGAAGATCCTACTAGAGATATTTGCCTGTAAAAGCAGGTGGCTTCACTGAGGCTTTGGCACTAAGAACATTTGATTTTGCTCAAAACAAGTTCAAAGACTGATTTCACACTGGGGGAGATCCTGTATCACAGGACAACTTAAAATCAGTCTCTGGAACTGCTGACAATCATAATAGTATATCTAAAAAAGTAGGACCAGCTGTAATTAGTAGTGATTTAAGCCCAACAGGGAGCTAAATGCTAGCACATCAATAAATACACTGCAGAACCCTAGGAAAGTCATAACAGGATCATTAAATATATGGCTTGTTACTAAACTTCATCTACTTGGCACATCCTGTTTCTTTCTGCACCATACATCCTCACTACAGGGAAGATAAATCTCAATTAGAACATTTTCCAGTTATGAGCTATGTAGACAAAAGAAAATTCAGTGTAAAAATATTTGATTCTCCCCTTCATAAAAGCCAGCCCTAGCACAAAAGCTGTTCATCCTGCAAGTGCATTAAAAAGCTCCAAGGATTTCTATAACACAAATGTTGTGTAGCAACCAGTGAAAAGACAGGTGAGGCCTGTTATCCACACATCCATAAAAACTGCATCGTGCAATTACAAAACTTAGAAGTCGTGTATTCCAAGACCCGCTCCTGAAAATGCTCTGGCAGCTGTCAGTGTGCCTACTCCAACAAGAGCAAGTTTTTCCACAGAAACAAGATCTCTCTCATTAATGCTTTCCCCTACCTTAAAGCTCATGCATTTGTATAAGTTTGCAACTTACTTTATCGTTCTTATTTAAAAAAAAAAAAAAAGAAAAAGACAACGTAATTTTTTGTCCTGCAATAAGGCATCACGGAAATTTTAGCCTCCCACTCTAAAGTAGCAATTTTTCTTCTTCAAAGGTACTGCTTTACAACAGAAACACTGATGAACCCAAAACTAGTGCTAATTTTGACAAATGACAATTTTGTCGTTAATTTTACTACAATTATGAGTTTTCCCCTAAAGGTCCTGCTCTTGAGTGCACAAACATTATGAGACCTCCATGAAATAAATATAAATGTGAAGCATTGTACAAGCATCTTAACAATGAATACTTAACACTTTGTGGTAGTCCGAGTGAAAATGATAATAAAAGCAGATGACATTTCTAAAACTGCATATATAAAACTGATTAAATACTTCCTAAACATAAAGTTGTCTATATTTATAAATCACACAACAAAAAAAGGGATGTCAAAAGAGAAATGTTTTGTATTCAAGATCCTTATTAAGCTTTTTCTTTATTAGCACTCCCAAGTGCTATGGAAATTTATAAAAACATGTACTTAATCCAGTTAAAATACTGTACAAAATTAAAAGGTTATGAATGCTGCCAGATCTCAGATTTATTTTTTTTTAAGTTGCCTATGTAACAAAAGTAGATTTTAATTATAAGAAAAATAGCTTGGAAAGTATTCCAAAAATTATCTTAAGCCCAACAATAAAGTCATTAGTCTGACAATGAAATATATTCTTGCATAAATTTACACAAATACAGGTAACTTACCAAATAGCATTTAACCTACTGTTTGCCTTGAAAAGTCAGTGAGTTTAGTAGGATCATATTTAACAGGCTATTCTATTCCCATATGAAATGTGTGGCAATTTTGAGTAAAATAATGCAGTTCATACTGCTGCAAGGCAAGTCCACAGTTATCTCAATTCATCAAAACACAGGTAACATCAACAAAGGTTAAACTTACTTAGGGCATGAGATCATCACAGTATTCTTACAAAAGTTTATAAATTTTTCTTGGACCAAAACAGACAGTCTTAGAAAACAATTCTTCTTCTACAGATCATACTGTACAAAACCGAAAGCACGACATGATGTAAGTAAGAGTCTTTGCTGTGATTATATGGTGTAGTGAATTTGGCACTTCAGAGTAATGAAATTTCCAATGGCACAGTTCTTATCTACAGCAGCACATAACCTGCAAACCTTGGGCAAACATCCTGTACAGGAAAATACTCTCTCTGCTGCCAACTCTGACGAAAGGAAGAAAAAAGAAAAAAAAAAGGACCCAGTGCATGCGCACAGCTTTGTCAAGAAAATTAAAAAGAAAGGTGAAGG
>JAYRBT010000001.1:52361433-52417676 GCA_036023395.1 Myiotriccus ornatus
AAAAAAATTTTATTCATTACTGGCTAGTTACCAGCAAGTTTTTTGCTTAAAACACCAATGACAAAACATAAATGCTCCACAAGAAGTAACAGAAGTTGCTATACAACAATCCTAATGCACCAGTGCAAACCTGATTTTCAAACTAACAAGGAACTGGAAAGAGACTGTTACAGAGGCAGTTCACATGCCAACACAGAAGACCTCCCAGATTTTAAGCATTTGGACATCTTTTTTTCCCTTTAGCTCTTTTGCAGATTTATCAGAAAAAGCACAGCTTACCTCCTACTACATCCTAGCCTGACACCCAACTGTGTGTGGTTGTCTTTACGCTGTGCTGAAAACTTTGGTTAGGCAATACACTGTCAAAGTTAAAATCTAATGTTTCTCCATCCATAAGGTCATTACGGATAATCGACTCCATGTCACAATCCAACCGTTCAATTAACATGTCATCTAAGTCACTGGGAAGCTTCTCCTGGTGGAGGGAAACAATCCCCACCCTTCCATAGCCGTTGCAGCTGTTAACGGGGCCATACGGATTCATAGCATTCATCTGCATTGGGTGACTCATAGGCACTTGTAACGAAGTCTTCACTGTCGACAACCGATTTAGACCTGAAGTGTGTGACATGGTGTTCACTGTGTGTGACAAGGCACGGCCATTAACTGCAGGTGCTGGCTGGTTATGTCCTTGGTGAGGGCGGGCATTAGGGTTCATCATTTTGTTGTGGGGTGGTTGGCTGCCATAAGTTGGCATCACCGAGTTAGTGACCATCAGCACACTTTGGCCCAGCGCCCTGCCACCAGCCTGGGAAACACCAGTGTCTACTGATGCCAAGATGTCACTGTGCGGCGGAGAATCGGAAGTCAGTAACTCCTTCAAAAGTCCAGGATAGTTATATTGGCTCATCGATCCATAGCTTGATTTACTGTCTTGGAGAGTCTGCATAGGAATCTGGGACAAAGAGTTCATGCTAGCTTGAGCATAAGTAAATTTCCTGTAGTCTGGATTTGGTGAACCTATACTTGTGGTTGAGGATGCAAATGAGTAACCTGGTGTTTGCTGCATCAGGGTAGCAGATGAAGACTGGGTTGACACAGTCATTGATGTATTAGGTGACAAGAGATTAAGATTATCCAAAAGATTTTCCATATTCTCAGAATTACTCATCTCTGAAAGGCTGGGTAGAGTAGAAGTCATTTTTGTTGCTGATGATGGGTATACCACGGAGTGCACATCCCCATCTCCAAGATCATCTTGCTCCGGCAAAATAGGAGAAAGTCTTCCGCTAATTGTACTAGCATTAGAGCTAGTTCTAGGTCGAAATGTACTCCAGTTATCAAAGTCATCATTACTGTGAGAGCTGGGACTTGCAGGCCACTTCGAGAACTGTGATCCAGGGCTGTCACCATTTCCCTCTTGACCAGGCTGAAGGGCTGCTTTTTTCTTGGCAGCTCTGCCTCTGCTTTTGGCAAACTTGCTGTTGTTATCCATGGACGCTGCTCGCCTTCTAGGAGATTTGCCGCTCTTTCCTCCTTCAGGATTGAGCATCCACCAGGAACTCTTCCCTGTTCCCTCATTCTGCACTCTGATGAACTTGCTGTGCAGAGACAGGTTGTGACGGATTGAATTCTGAAAAACAGGATAACATGTAAGAAATAGAGAAAATATGCATCTTTTATGGCATACTAATATTTAGAAACACAGGGGTAATCAAAAAATAAGAAAACATGCCAGTAGGGAAACATCTTTATCAGCTCACCACTCTGAACTGGTTGAAACAAGCTTGCAAAGAGTCACCATGTCAATTTGTCTGTCATCTGGCCCAATCACATCTGACATTATAAAATGTCAAATAAAACACTGAAGAAACTGTTCTGAAATAAAAATTCCTCAGAAAGGAAACTAAATAAACCAAAAGACCAAGAAGATGCCTGAAGATCTCATTATCAGCTTCACTCTAATGAAATGAACCTGACTGCATTTATGGATTTTTTTAATTATTATTTTACACAAAGTTCAGGAATGCTAAATCCTGTTCTATGGTCCTTATAACACATTCTCATCCTGCACATCACTAAATCCTGCAAACCTGCAACATGCAAACTGTGACTATTGCCACTGAGCATTAGTGAGGTTTATATTACTTGTGTTATATGAGAAAATATATATAGAAAACCAGTTCAGGATTAAGTTCTAATTTTTAAAAATAAACATCACAAGTTGCCTAAGAAATCATAAGAGAGGAAGGAATACAAAGAGCATAGACATGTAAACAGGAAAACCTCAGTCTTAAAACCATCTTTTTCTTCTAAAATCAACATTTTATAAATATGCAAAATTGACTCCTCTAATACCTGAGAGCATCAGATAGCTTGTGCCAAGAATGACCAGAGGTACTGAAGCTTTTTGATACCTCCTCAGCCATAAGTAATGCTTCATGGTTTGTTTTTAAATATTAAAAAAAAACAAAAAAAACCAAAATGGAAGCCCACAGGTTGACCTGTTAATAAAAGACTAATCTGTGCTTTAACAGGCTGTAGATGAACATATTTTTCCTCAATAATATTCTGCTGAGCACATGTAAAAAAAACACTGTATCAGCAGAAAAGCTTTCCTATATCTTGACACTGTGGCTAACTAAAGTCCACAAATTCACAGAGTGCTGAAACAGGCAGCCATGGATATTGGTAGAAGGGTGGGACAGTAGCATGGTCTACATGGAGATCCACCTAGATGGTCTGTGCTAAGACAGTGATTCATGGAGAACAAGTACAAGGGAACCACAAAACAACACATGAAATGTATAAACCAGAAATTAGACCTCAATGGCAGAGAAGTCAGTGATACGCTACCTGCCTTCCATTCTTGGTAACTTTTAGCAAGTTGTCCAAAGAAACTTTTGGGAGAGCCAGAATGGAAAGATTGTGTCTAGAAAGCACTAGAGTAAGGTAGATCTTCACCAAAAACCCAGTAGACAGATTATGTCAAAACAGTAAATGGCTGCCAGACCTATAAACACCCTGTTCTGTATTTTCTGTTTTCTCATCTATTAACTCCCATCTATCTTCTCTTAAGCTTTTAACCTGACACCCAAGACCCCCTACAGCACCAAACCACGAGGATGATGCAGCTCATGGACCTTTTTATGCCTTGTGAGGCAAATCAGAGGACGAGGGACACAGTCACCGCTCTGGTCTCTGGCTGCTTTTGCTTAATATCCCAGCCCAGAGTGCTGCCTGTGACAGTAGCATCTTCAGAAATGTCTTCTTCCTTCCCTTTCACTTCTCTACATCTACTTTCTCAAAGATCCGTATCTTTCCCCATACATCTGGCTGACAGAAGAAAGGAGCAAAGACCATGAGTAAGCATGCAAGATGAAAACAGTTATCTCATGGGCCCTGGCTCAAATCAGAGACAACAGGCTCAAATTCCCTGCAAGAGACATGACATATTTTGGACCACAGAAAACCAACAAGCCAAAGCAGGACTGGCCACCTGCAGAGCTCAACAGCAGTGGTTACTCTGGGGTCAAAGATGAAACCTTCAGTAGGTGAGGGCAGCAAGGAGGTCTTACAGTCCTGCAACACCTTACAGGCACCAGTGTATTGAGACTACCCCCCCTCCAAGGAGTTCAGCTTCACCCCAAACAGGGGCACAATACACTCCCTGACAGCAGATGATGGCAGAGCATGGCCTCAAGGAGGCTGGCTGTTCAACCAAGCGCAGCAATGAGTCAAACCATGTACCTAAACTCAGAAGCATTTCCAGCCTCTCCTCCAAAGAACCGTATTTAACAATTTATCCTAGTTTAACAAACACCAGTGACAATTCCTGTTCCCTGGCAGTGTTCAAGGCCAGGTTGGATGGGGCTTGGAGCAACATGGTCTAGTGGAAAGTGTCCCCGCCCGTGACAGGAGGATTTGGAACTAGATGGTCTTTAAGGACACCCAAACCATTCTGCGACTCCATGATGATTCTATGATTTGAGTGTTTCCTCACTCAATTTCAAAAGGAAGCCATTCCCCCACAAATTATCAAGTAGGACTGAATCTCTTCACTGCAGGTAACTCTGCAATCAAAATACCATTCTCAATCTAGCGACGGGTGTTAGGGAAGGCCTTGGAATTTTATTTGCACCAGGTGCAGCTAACACATGGGGAGGGTAAGCCTGAAAATCCATCTTTGGACTTGCCCACAGCCCCAGGGGCTGGCCGGCAAAGCCTTGTGAGGCTCGCCTGGCGCAGGCTGTTGTTTTCACTCAAAGGGCCACAGCAGAATCCCTGGCTGACACAAGTCCAGCTCTAGAAATGTCGCAAGAAAGTTGTTCTGCACGGCTGTTGATTAAAAAACCTTCTGCGCCAGTTCATTTTTTTACTGTATTTTGTAAACATACCCAGTTGGCTCAGGATCACTGTTTACTATCAAAATAGGCATATCAAACACATGAAACATCGGGCAAGGAAAACACCGTGATGAGGCTCAGCTCCCTTTGCTCTGCAACACAAGTGTTAAATATTTAAGATGCTATTCCTTAGTCATCAAAAATGTTATAATCTGGTATTATTGTAGCAAGGACATTTGAGGTCGCTCTTTGAGTAACAGAGCTGTCTCCTAACTCTGCCAGCAATGAAAAAAAAAAATTTTCCTAACAGGAAAAGGTTTGCGGCCCAGAGCTTGTTACATAAATTCCTGTTTTTCACGCAGCCAGCAGGACATTAGAGAAGCTATGATTTACTAACTTGGAAAAAGTGTTGAAGAGGTAAATCTTGTGAAAATATGCACTGCTGTTAATGATGTTGTGTCTACAAATCTGTGCCAGATGTAAACATGACCTGATAAAAAAGTATAGTTTCAGCAGTGGATTTTGGCCGCCAGAGGAACAGCGTGGCTGTCAGTGGCTGGGGCACACGGTGGCACCACCAGCCCCAGCACACTGCAAGATATCTTCAACCATGACTTTCAGCTGGACTTTGAAGCAAAGCCTCCCAAAACCTAGCCTGAATGACTCCAAAAGCAACCATCTGCATTTTGAGGTGGATCTCTGCACAGCAATCATACATGACAGATCACACAGAGAATAACCACGCTGGAATTTTATCCAAACCTGGGTCAGGATGGCAGCAAGGCTGCTACCACCTGTGGAGTGCTTCCTGGGATTGAGTTTCCACCACTGGGATAAAGTGAAATTACTTCATACCATACTTCAGCATTCAGACCAGAAACTATGGATATGCTTATTGTTACTTGCTGATTTAAGATTCCAAATATGCAAAACCAGTATCTGCTACATGCAATGTGATGAGCCCATCCATACCAGCTAATAAAACTTGTGAAGCCAAGAAAATTATTCTTTGAATCTACACATTTATATCATTCATCTGCATTTCCAACATTTCCAACAGCTCTACTGATATCTAATACTGCATTTAAACCCAATGTTAATACTCAAACATGAAAATTAAGTTTAACTTAACTAATTGCTGAAAAAAATTATATCCCTATCACAATTGAAGTTAAGGCATTTAATTATTTTTTTAGTAAATTGTTTTGGGGTTTTACTGAACATTGAAAAACTTTTTTAAACTTGAAAACATTGTACTTACTGAAGCGAGACCATACAGTCACGCTGGCCATCTTTCCTTCACACCAGCCCTTGGAGCACCCAAAGGAGAGGGAAACAGAGCAATGCTCTGCTGCAGAGCTCCTCTCTAACCCCACTGCAGGCCTCTCAAGCAGGATCTAACTGTGAGGATCTGTGAGGATCTGGGGAGCTGCAAGGCCCAACATTTGTAAAAGCACCTATAAGTGCTCATGGTCTCTCCCAGCCTCTCACCCACGCGCATAGGCAGCACCCATTCATCCACAGTGCCATGATAGCCACCAAAAGAGAGAGTGAAGCATGGATGCAACAGTCAATACACTTTAGAAAAACAAGTGGATTTGCTATCAAGGTGCATATGCTGACAGCATTGCAATAAAGCAGGTGATGGCATCTCAGAAAGAGATCTCCTAGTAATTAGTAACAAAGGCAGGGTTGGTCTCTGGAGGCAGATGCAGTCGTAACAAACTGGGAGGCCATACAGGCAACACTGCTTCCATAACACATATGTCAGGGATTTCTATTAAAATTAACAGTCTAATGACTGCCCACTAAGTTTTCATTTAGAAGACATCACAGCAGTCCACTGCTTTCTACAGCCAATCCAAGGGGGTAGTCCACAGAAGTTGCCAGTCAGTTTACTCCACCATTAGCTGAAATGACTTCAAATACAGACTGGGTCACAATACTTGACTGTACTTCTCAGATCTCTTCAAACAATATCTGAAACAGATTTGGAGTTTGAAGAGAAACTTTCAGGGAACACAATACTCAAGACTGCTTCTGCAGAAGAGGGAGGCTGCTTATTTATTTATTTTAACCGGTAGCTGGAGGATACTGCAATAGGAACATGCTCAGGAAAGTCAGGGTTGAGGACTGGTAAAAGACAAGGTCAGAGACCCACCAGCTAATATCATCACAGTTGAGATGTGTCTGCTGTGATCAGTGGTGACTGGCACATGAGTCAGCTGTCCTGATGCTGATGTCCTGATACTGACGGCTTACAGCAGGATTTTGAACCAGCAGAATCTCCCCATGGAGACACCACCAAAGCAAAAGCTTTGCAGTAGAGATGTGAAGACCCCAGATTTCCATATACTGTTACAGAAGACATCAGACCTGTCTCTAGGTCTTTGTATGGTGACTCTACAGCAGGTCCAGATGTTCAAATCATCCTCCTCTTGGAGCCTCAGTGGCAAGCACTACTCCAAAAAAGAAGCAATTAAAACTTCCAGGAAAGTGTGCAAAGGACAGGAAGTTGTCTAGCACACTTGCTCAGGGTTTGTTCAGCATTAAGAACCAGACAGCAGCAGCAGGGGCTAAAACCATGGCAAGTAGCACCATGTAGCATCTATCCAAGTTAGACAGTGCCTGGCAAAACAGGAAGGTCTGCCTGCACCCATTTTGCTGTGGTTTCCAGCTGTTCTGCCAAGTTTGCAGGGGTTGGGTGAAGAGGCCAAGGAGGAAAGAGGACATTGGTAACTCCAGACCTACCAGAATTCCCTTTGGTACAAGAGGCTGGTGTAAGGCAATCCTGTTTGTCTTATCTAATGACAATGAACTACAAGAAGTTCAGATGCAGATGCTGCACATGGAGCTTGGATTTCCCTCAGAGCTCGTGCTGGACACTCCAAAGCGATTGGTCAGCAGACAGCACATAACATGTTTATGAAACAGCCTTAGTCACATTTCTCTCTCAGAAGCGTTCCTGATATTACAATGTTCATCAACACAACCACACATTTGGCTGCAGTGTCAGAGGCTTCAGATGCTAACAAAATATCTAATTTTGCCACCCAGTTGTGGCCTACTTTGATTACAGCTCAGAAACCTTCTCTGTTGTCCGATAAGAGCATGGACTGAAAGCATGACGCTTAGCCTCAAGTCAAAGAGTTGTATTTAGAAAGATGCTGGAAATTTGCCACCTGCAGCTGCATGCAGGTGGAAGGGCAGGATTTCCTCCCAAACAGGTCATGCTTTTTTGGGTCCTTTGTTCTTGGGGAGGGTGCTTTTTTTTTGACTTCATTTTTTCTGCTGCACTGTTATATGGTTAAGACGTATTAGCTGGAAATGTGAAGAAATACTTCTGCCTCACTAGAGGGACCTTGCACTGTTTCTGTGTGTTTTCCATTACAGATGGTTGGCATAGTGAGAGTCTTTCCCAGACCATCATCCATGAAACATCATCTCCAAAGATAGCAATACTTCCATAAACTTTCATGTGATAAGATTTCGGCAGTGCATCCCTTATTTCATGCATGAGTGTACAAGAACAAGACATACTGTATGTTATCACTATATGCTTGCTATAAATGTCTCTAGCACAGAGAGGGGCTTCCTGTGACCACATGTCAGTGGCATTAATATGTCAGTGGCATTAATATAAGTCCTGTACATTCTGCATTCAAGTTCACAAATTTATACTGTCCTACACTTCCTTCTCATAGCTGTCAAAGACTAAAAAACTTTGAACACTGAAGGTGCTTGGTCATCCTCCAGGTTGCATTCCTCTGCCACATGTGGCACCAGGCAAACAATTACTGGAGTTTTCTCCACTGGAGCATGGTATGTAGTAACAGATGTTTAAGATACTTGGCTATGCATTCCTACACATCAGAACTGGCAACTCTACTAACATCCATTTGAGTAATTCCCAGTTTCTATCCCCAGATATCCTCCTCCTCATTCTAGGAAGAATCCTTGGAAGCACTTTTCCATAGTGTCAGTTTGGACATTTCTAATGAGATGGTAACACCTGCCTACTTTCTCTACACAGGCATTTAGAAAGAATGAATGTAAAAACCATAAATAAGGTTCGTAGTATGAGAAGTATGCACACAGGGCATGCACACTCCTGAACAGTGTTCCACATATGATGACCCCAACCAAAACTTCTTATGACCAGTGTTATGTTTTCTGTACCTCCAAAAGAGACAGGGCCACAACCAGGCTAACAATGTCCTATGTCAGTGCCAATACTATGTTTTATAACTACATTTATTTCTATGACCACAATATAGGTGTGGTATATCATCAGCATAACATACATCAAATATATAAACATTTGCTAGGATTTCAAAGCCAAGGAAACTAAGTGACACTGACTAGGAAAAACAGCAGACAAAAATGCACATGAATATCTGAGGTTTGTTGGATGGACCTTCCTCCCTCTGGTAAAATCATCTGGGAAGCCAAGACAGCCAATAGGTTTAATTAAAATCTATCCATTTTCCAGTGAAAGAAAGGCAACAATAAGAAGGAAGTATAGTGTTTTTAAAAAAAAAAAGGTAAATAGCCATCAGGATAAATGATAGCTTCATTTATCAACTTCATTTATCACAACTTTAGAAGTTGTGAAGTGTAAAATATAAGGGAAGAAATAAATATCAGATAAGATAATTTAAATCTAGCAGGAATAACTGTATGTGGTGATCCAGACAAATGCTAATGCTGCCTTCACAAAACTGATGCTGTAACCTTTCTATTCCAACAGACGGAAAACAAGTGTTTGACAAATATGAGTTCCATATTTGTAAATAAACGTTTCTGTTTTCCACAAATATAGAACATATATATGTGCATGTGTACATACATAGATTATTACAAAGAAGCACTTCCCAAGTTCATTAGTGAGACAGGGCCTCAGTGAAGAGGAACGTTTCAAAGTTAAGATACCCTTATAACTGGGGCTTCTCCTCCTCTCTTTTTAAGCACTCTCAGACCTCTGGCCTTCACAAGCAGCCATGCAATTACGTCAGTAACGCAAAAACAGCAAAGCAGGAGGACATATGCATAACCTGACTGACTGCAGTTCCAGGTGCTATCATAGAAAAGCTGGGAAAGCATTCAACTAATAAAACATCAGAGGTCAGGGAAATAATTAGTCTTTCAAAACAGTCCCACGGAATATAGGCCATTGCACGTACAAAAAGCTATCTTTTGTTCAAGAAGGATAAGCGAGGGAAACCTGCAGTTATGCCAATGTCACACTGAATGACTGACAGCACGGCCAAGATCAACACCACGCACCACTGCTAAGGTGTGCTCATCAAAGGGATTAAGGGCATTAGAAGTATCTGTAGTGCAGTAAGCCATGAGGAAGGTTGCTGTGATTCATGATGGACAGGTAGCCCTCTCACAATCATTCACCATGGGCTCTAACGCAGTGACCAGGAACGCAACTCTAGGGGAATGCAGGCACGACAGCAGTCATAACAATTTGAGGCAAAGCTGTCCTGGAATGCAGAGCACAAGTAGGTTATTGCAAGGAAAATATTATTCACAATTATAAGTAAAGTTTATTAAAATTATTGGAAAAAAATGTGGAGGAATAAAGTAGCAGTTCATCCATACAATGTCAGAATGACTAATAGATTAAAATGTTATTATGGGAGTAGAGCAAAGAGAGACTAAGGGTTTTGGGTTTTTTTCAGTCAATGGGAATCATTATGATCAGTAGGACAAAAATGTTAATCACTAGTTTCCTGTTTAACAGACAGCCTGTTTCACCTCTGCCACTCTTCACTGTTACACCCAATCTATCACAAAGACTACAGCACTGTTTATAGAAAGCTTCACCCCCCACCCCCTTTTTTGTCTTTCTAAAACTAAGCTGCCTTTTATTGACATTCATTAGCTCTAATGAAGAGGTACAACTGTGTATACATGCTAAATATATCAATACTAATTAGACCAGCAGATCATCTTAAAAGGAGCACTGGAAACACATTCTCACCAGTAAGAAGCAATACGTTGAGAAATAGGCCAAGGTCTCAGTGCAAATCACAGAGGTGAAAAACATCACAGTTTGAAAACATGGTTCATTTTTTGCATTGGCCTTTGTGGACACACAGAGAATTTTCAAATGAAAAAACAAACAAGCAAACAAAAAAACCCCAAACAAAACCCAAAGCAAAACCCCCCAAAAACCACCAAAAAGAACGAGGGAAAAAAACCCAAGATACCCAGATATGATTACTCCAAAAGCTTTAATAGGATAAGTGAAACAACTAGAAAGATCCCTGCCTGAGAAGTCACATAACCTTTACATGCTAAAAGTCCTGCATAATGATCAAACCAATCCTTTGCCACTTGTGTAGGTAAAGGCACAAGGCAAACCTAGCCCTAAATGTTTGGTTTCAGTTGGATACTTTACTAGGGAGCCGCACATCTCCTCATTTTCATGGATTAAGACTATTTGCTTTTACAAAATCACTGATAACCTAAAGGGCTGGAATGATTGTCATGAGCTGATGGATTTACAAACAATCTGCTACCCACAACAATTGAAAATAAGTTAAAACTGAGGCAGGTAAAGCAAAGCAGGATGTGCTGGAGACATGGGCTTGCCCATTCACTGTGCTGCCTATGGGCTAGCCACCACTAGAAAAGCTTGAGGAGTTATTTGACCTGCAACAATGCCTACTGCCTGACCATAGAACTCTCCTTAGAGACATGGTGAAGGAGCAGATACCAGTTTGCAGTCATGGTTCCGCAGACAGAGCCAAGGGTGCCTGCACTGCACCCACAGTTCCTACAACGCTCACTCATCTGACAAGGGCAGCAGAGTTATGTTTAGGATAGGCATTAAGCCTGTCTGTATTTTTTAAACTGGGAATCAATGTACCAAGGGTGATGTACAGATCCAATAATATCAAAAATTGTGTTGACTGAGCCTTCGCACAGACTGAATTAAAAAAAAAGGAAATATATCTCCTTATTATCCTTATTACACCTGTATTACCTTAGAAGAGGAAGTCTTTTCCTTTAGCAAACAAAGCAGTAGAGCACTCAAATTCTCTGGACGTGGATGCTACTGAATACTAGTTTTTCAAAAACAAAGAGTCAATGAGAGCAGCAAGCTTCCTTTGCAGCAGGGTTAGCTGTGCCCCACAGGAAATCCCTGGCCTGAGGAAACTGCAAGTCTTGTAAAAAGAAGGGCAAAGCCTTTCATTTACAGGCTGAATGGTATCTTACGCTACATCTCACTGTGCATTTGATCTTTATTTTGACTACAGCAAGTGCAAGGATAGACTATCAAAATTTTAGAGTAGTCCTCAAAACTACAAAAAGAACATTAAAATAGTTGAGCGGAATTTTTTGTTTGGTATAGGGCATCTTTAGAAACTGTTTAGTGCATCTAGTGGTTAGGATGCTGAAAGTTTCACATTTGTAAGGGGACGGTGTCAGCTTAAAAATAAGAACCACCCTATGGATTTCACCTAATGTTGTAGATATCTGATATTGATGAAGTAACCAAGAGAAACTTAGAAAAGAAGAGAGGGACATTCCTATTTCCTTTAGTTTCTTTTGTATGTGAACACAGTCCAGTGTATAGGGTCACTGTTTTACTATTTATTTTTCCTCTAGCCAATTCACCCTTTATCTGTCTCATACATAAAAAGAAAATAAAATATAATTTTCTGGTTAACAAAATATTAGCAGGAAAAAATAGATTTCTTAAGTTTTTATTAAAATAGCTTAAACATGATGGTATTTAAGTTCTCTTTAAACTCCTGCATATCTACCAATCTGTAGAAGATGCTGCCTTATGCAGACGACATTTGTTCATTTTCTTTGTGTTCTGTTCTTATTCTTTACTGCAAAGCTGCATGAAGCAATTATATATTTTCAACTACTCCTCTTTGTACATCCCAAAGAGGCACCACATAGACTAGGTACTGTGTTTTTCCTCACTTCTTTGAACGCAGCTTGCCTTGGTACTCTTTTCCCCCACCATAGAAGCAGGTCAGACCACCAGCACGCTCTCTTTAGGAGAGCACTTTCCAATTCAAGTCTGCTCCCACAGCCTAACAGATTTTACGTAACATGATTTACTACCCCAATGCCAACAAAAAACCCTCGTCCAAATTTCAATAAAGCCTTGGGCTATATTCTAGTGCGCACTGCCCCTCTCCACTCTCTGGCCAGTTGCAGCCACCCTCTTTCAAAAGGTGTGGTTTACTTAAAGGGATTTTAATTGATTTTCTAAGGAGTCCGAGGACTTGTGACAGGTGGTTGCACCGTTCATGCCAGAGTCTTCCTCTCAAACGCTGCTTTCTGTGACGTTCTTCAGGCTGCAGTTTCAAGAAATGCTGGTGCTCGTTGCTGGTTTTTAAGACATCTGTTCAGTATTATAAAGCCAGAGTCGTCCAATCTTGCAAAACATGTAGCACCAACTCTGAACAGTTACCCCTGGACACAGTCACAGCTTTCAGCAGGCTATGGGAGGCAGAGTACTATTTCTCAAAGCAACATGGGCAAACAGAGGAGGGAAATCTAAAGGGCAATTCCCTCACATCCATTTTGGAAGCATTTCTATTTCCTCACTACTGAAGGCTGTGCTCTGTACTTAACAGACCCTTATTAAATCAAAGGACTATTTACAGTCTACATACTGGCAATTCCACATTCCCATAGAATGTCATCTGGCAACAGTGACTTAAACCATCAGCTCTTTTTATTTGTTTTTCTCCTTCCCAAGCAAAAAAAGCAAAAAGGACAAGAAAAAACCATATTTTTGATGACACGAACGGAATTAAAAGAGTAAAGCCCAAGAGCTCTGGTGCACCAGCACTCATTACAATACCCAAACATCGGGGTTTTTAAGCAGTAAAATATTACAGTGAGGACAATGGAAAGGAAGATTAGCAACACCATTGTGGCTTGAGATCTTTTACATACACACCTGCTGCTACGGGCGCAGGACCATGCTGGACATAAAACAAGACAGCTTCCAGAGTGGGACACTGTTATGCAAAAATGAGCTTTTTTAGGAATTTTGGGTGCTAGTTTTCTTGTGACAACTACCTCTAATTATTCTCCCCTCTTTACAGTTTCCCTCCCTTTGATATATGCAAGGAAACTGGCCTCACCATGGCTGCCTGGAGATCAGACCTCATTCATTCTCCCATTCCACTGAATAGAGACTGACACAAGGAAGCTCTGGGTTTAAGGTGCCCATTGCCAGGTAGAATAGGAGATGTCTCAGGAATGACATTGCTATCACTCTCATCAGTTTAGAAAAGAAAACACTGCTTTTGAAAAGCCTCCCCTCCTCCTTCCTAATCCCTCAAACTCAAAAAGCTTTTATCAATTTCAGATTAGGCTCCCTCCTCCTGGAGATCACAGACTTCATTTGGTGTAAACTTTGCCATCATTGCTCCCATCCCCCCCTCAATGAAAATCCCATGTGTAACTGGGCAGCCCGAGCCTGCTGGCCTACTTATTCAGATTCAAGGACTGCAACAGCCAACTTCACAGCCACAAAGCCTGCCACAGGCCTCCCATCCCTCCCATTCTTTTGCCCAAAGGTGAGGAAGGTGGAAGAGCTTTCTCCAGATACGCATTAGAATGCTATGGCAAAAACACAGCTGACACAGGGAGCTAAAATGCCCTAATCAATTCAAAGGGCTGCAACAAGGAAGTTTGAGGACACTCTACAGGGACTTGCTCAGTATTTGTCTCCTTCTGACAGCTTTTGCTTCTTTCAAGTACTGCAGTTTAGTTTTCCCTCCTGCAGACGTTCAGAGAGAGAAGCGACACAGCCCCCCGTGCAGCTCCAAAGACACACGAGCTCTTTTCTTGAGAGGGTCAGAATGGGGCACTGATTGCAAAAAATAAATAAAAAAAATAAAAATTATAGGATGTAAACTTACGTCAGATTAAAAATAGCAGGAATGTCAGCAGTAGGAGCTGTCATTTGTAATATCTACCAAGACACAGGAAGTTGTTTATTCTGTGGATCACATAAAGGCCTCTTTAAAAACAAGGATGAAACAGAAAAAAGAAAGCAAATTTACTGAAGCATGTTTTCCAATACTATTTATCTAGCCAATTTTATGAAGTTTTATAATTATTTGTCATTGATACATCTATGAGTTTATGTCCACAGATTTTTTAAACTGCTGGCAAACGCAAGCAGACACTGCAGCCCTTGCTAGTCTTGCTTAAATTTTTTATTATTTTCAGTTTTGAAGATATTGCAGGGAATGTTTCCACATTTTTGTTTGGTTTTAAAAAGAAATTAAAGTCTTCCCCCAGAAAGTCAGGTGTTTTCAAGTATTTTGTTTGTTGATTATTCATGTAGTCATAAATTACACAGAGTATTTGGCAAGCCATGTCTTTCTCTGTTAAAACGTTTGTTTTTACTTTTTCAGTTATTGTTTAGATCCTGGTCCTAACATGCTTCAGGTTGTTTTGAACAGCAAAAAGGAAATAAGCAATATTTTAACTTATATCACACTGTAACAACATTAAATGCCTACGCAGCAATATGCTGCCTATTCAGTATTTTCAGCTTTCTTCCTGTCCACTGCTGACTTACAACAGCAAAATAATTCACAATTTCACAGTTTTGTAGCCTGTAAATACAGACTCACAAGCATGCTTGGAACAAAACACAAAAAGAAGCAAGCAATAGGACATCAAAAAAAGGGGCAGAATAGAAAGTAAACATATTTGCTGAAGGTTGGTTTTGAAATCATAGGAAAATCAACAAAACTCTTCTGGAGTCAGCTCACATGTACCCAGGTATTGCAGGTAACAGAGTTGGAGGAGGCAGAGCTCCAGCAAGGCACTGTTTGCCTACATTCACCCTGACACTACAGCAGAGAGTTACAAAAGAGACTTTGAACTACATGCCATCCCTGCTGCTCATTAGGATCACGGTCTGCAGCGTATACGGTTACTAAACCTTTCACAACTCCTAAGAACATGCCCTATGGATTAGAAAAAAAGATTCCAAATGCCACACAGTTGACACAAAACAGTCTCTGTGACAAAGTAGAAATTACAGAATTACATTTCAAAAATATCTCAAGGATTTTTTTTCTATAGGTTTCAGTTGGACACTATATTTCAAGCATTCAGTTCTCATGAAGAAGGACTGCCATCTCTCCTCTGTTGGAGAAGTCTTAGGAATTCCTCATTTACCTAGGAAGGACAGGGAGGTGAAGAAAAGAAGAACATTTCTTCCAAGACTGGTTTTGTAAAAACTCAGTTTTGGATCAATGAGTGAAGGAATCTGGACCTAGTACCTTGAGGATATCTAAGTATCAATTACAATTTTAATAGACACTCCTTTTAATGAAATTCTCAAGTCATCAGCTAAGTTCAGGATATACCGCCTAAAAACATATTCCTCAAATAATGGAAACTGGCAAAATAGCCAAGGGCTCAATCCTCCTTTTTCCTTCTCTGTCAATTATTCAAGGACCTTCATTCACTCATCCACTGCTGCCTACTTCCTTCAATGTTAGGCATTTCTGGGGCATCTGATAAGGAAGGCAGTGTTATCTTGCTCAAAGTTTGCCTAACAACAGCAGCCATCCCACACACACATATATATTCAACGTGTTTGACTGATTTTTCAAGGAGAGTAGTAGCTGAGTAATTTTTGCCAAGAAAAAATACAAATCTCTGTGTTCTACAGTTCTTTTAAAAAAATAAGTCATATTTTAAACTGAAAAGATTTTGTTTGCAATTCTCACCTATTTCTGTCTATTTTTGTGTTAAGTTTTTAAATGTGGAAACATTCAAGACTGAGCGTAATCAACCAAAACATTAAGATTCACATTCACCTCAAAGGAGAATTGAAGAGAAGCCTGCGATTTGTACAAATCTCCCAGCTGCAGCGATTTCTGTGCAGTATGGTTGGCTAACAAACACCACAGAAACTTGTTTAAAGCAAATTTAAAGGCCTATGAAAGAACTTTCCAGAGAGCAGCAGTGACAAGGAGCTTGCTTTCTGGCACAGCTGAAGGCACACCATCAGCTTGCATGACTCCTCTACACTGCCACAGAGGCTCCCCACTTCTCAAATACCCTTGGCCATACAGATTTCTATGTTTTTTCAATCAGGTCTATTGACAAATCCGCATGCTTTCTACTGTAGCTGTTCTCAGCCTGTAATCCACATACTCTTAGAGGCTCCAAAATACTTTAAAAATCCTTCAGAAGGCAGTCAAGGGAGGTAGTGGCAGTCAAATGTCCCCTCTCTGTTTGCACTGGCTTTCCTGTAATCCTGGCTTAAACACACGTGCACCACAGGAAGAAAATAGACAATTTTAAATTGCTGACTCTAGAAAAAGAGCAAGAACCACCTAAGATTAAACCTGGACCCCAGACTTTGTCAAAAGGCTGACTTAAAGGATAAGGCCAAAGAATATTAACACAAGTACGATGTCAAAGTACACTCAAATAGCAACAGCTTCTTGACAAACACTCAGAGGTTGTAAAAATCAGAACATTCAAGAGGAGAATTCAAAACCCTGCAGTCTGTGCCAGAAGGAAAGCTCCCTCAAACCAGGTTCTGGCACCTGGTTAAACTCCAGCAAATAGTTTTGGTTGCAGTGACGAAGCTCAACTCACCAAGCCCATAACCAAAAATGCAGACAACCCAGATGATTTCAGAGGAAGAAAAACCTTCAAGAGACACACTGTCCAGCGGAGAAGCTGACATTGCCATTCTTCCATGTTCTATGGGACCAGGCGGTTCTCCTTTCAGCTGCCAGTAGTCGGAGAGAGATGTAGTAGTGAAGAAACGCCCAGTTCAGCGGGGGACATCCGCAAACCCACCAGCAATGTTAGTAAAGTACAGGGAAAGAGATGGATTCTTTGGCTGCCTCCTCTCATTCCTGCTGTGAGGGGCAAGAGGCTTGTGGATCATTCCTATGGAAAGACCTTTCATGCCCTCACACGAAGAGACCAAGTAAGAGCACGTCACATGTTAAGAAACTCTACCAGTTTGTGGTTGTCATCCCAAAAGACTGAAAGGACATGATGGGAATAAACCCTACTAACAGCATTAACAGAGGGGATTTTAAAGACCATGACTCGTATCGTACAGCAGTTTCATCAGAGATGCTCAATGAGCGACAGTAGATAGCAGTCACTCAAGTGACAGTGAGGGAAGGAGTACTGACTCATAAAGCAGGGAATACTTTCCTGAACACTTCGGGTTGTTCAGCTCCTCTGAGGCTTGAAGGGTGGCAGAAGCACCTTCCTCTGGTAGGGGATCTGCCACTCAAGTTGTTTCTACTTCAAATTAAATCAGGAAACTGCAACCTCTGCAGCAGCTTCAGAATAGGAAAGCTGCTGCTTCAAACAGACAACCAGAGAGCACCCATACAAGAGCTTCAGACAAACACAATCCTGATTCCCAAGCACCACCCACTAAGAAACGTGGCCAATGCAATGACAGTTTCCCCATACAGAAGATACTTCTCCACACCTCAGCTGCCATCCCCTGAATCTGCATGTTAACAGACCCAAGCCCGTCACAGACCAAGTTTTTCTTTCTTTTTCTCCTCCTGCCCACGCCAAATTTAGCTTACTTCTACTGGAATGATGACATCCCCAGCATCAGGACTGAACACTGGCACTTTCCCCAGTAAAAGAACCAACACCCCCACATCAATTCCCGGTAGCAAAAGCTGCCAGTAAACAGGTTTCAGTGATTCAATATACAGACAAAAGTTATCCTACTCCAGTCCACAGAGACTTACCACTTATTTCTCTATGCCCAACACGTTTTTCTATTGATGACATTAAAATACTAAAATTAACATTGCTATTTACAGAAGGCTCCAGGGAGGCCTCATTGAAGCCTTTCAGTACTTAAAGGGAGCTTATAAGAAAAGTGGAGAGTGGCATTTTACAAGGACTCATAGTGTTAAGACAAGGGGGAAACAGTTTTAAACTTAATTTTTTACCCAGAGGGTAGTAAGGCTCTACAACAGGTTGCACAGAAAAATTTTGGATGCCCTACCCCTGGAAGTGTTTAAGGCCAGACTGGATGGTGCCGTGGGCAACCAGATCTAGTGGGTGCTATCCCTGCCTATGGCGGGGGGGTTGGAATTATATGATAGTTAAGGGTGGTTGGAACTAGATGGTCATTAAGGTCCCTTTAAACTCAAGATATTCTACAATTCTGTGATAGTTCTACCACATGAAGATCTGCTCTGCTTTGGTGCTATTTTTCCTTTGCCAACATTGCATTCATTATGCTTAAAGCTTGTTGTTTCCTTTTTTCTTTTTCTTTTTTTTTTTATCCATTTATTATCCATTCCACGAGCCCCAAGGTACGAGAAAAGGCAGTAAAGGCAGTATAAAGAGTACCTGTGAAGATTAAAGACCATAATGACAATGACAAGTCACACACGCAGAAGAGGCTGACACTCTCTCTGGTATTCTGGTTGTTGACTCTCTTAATCACGTTCCAAAAGCCTGACAGACCAATAACAAGCAGCCACAAAGAATAACTTTCCCTCCCAGATTCAGCCCTCCCCAATGGGTTGAGACACAAAAACGTGTGACACACACAGTAAGCTGACCTCCCTTATCTGCAGCACCACCGTAAAAAGACACTCCTGCCAGCCTGGTGACTGCTTGAGTGTGGCAAGGTGGAAAAAGAAGAGGAGGGAGAAAAATGGTGCCTGGCACCTTTGTCAGACTTTTTGGAAAACACAATTTTCTCTAGGGCAGAGAAGGAATCAAACAACAAGCACTGCAAGCACCATCCCTTAGCCATGGCAGCACGCACGCACATGCACACGCATTTCCTCCGGCTTCAGGAAAACAATGAAGTGTGGGGAGGCCGGCTCTTATATAAAGTACATGCTGGCTATATATAAAATAAGGAAAGCAGCTGCTTCAAAAGCTCAGTCACCCTTTTATCATCAACAAGGCTTTAATTAGTACCCATCTGCTTCCTGTTTTATGCTACAGAACTGACTTTCACCTGTTTCGGCAAAACACCCCTTCCCCCAAATGGAAGTGTGTGTACACACACAAGATGTTAACAAACACCTTACGCTTAAGTAATTAACATCTGAAATCCTTATTCTGAGTGTGTGGGCTATATATTTGCTTTTTTAAAAAAGCCAAGCCTTGCACAATCTACTAAATGTCACAGCTTACACCTGCAGATCATGCACATTATACGCTTCACTACTAACATTAACTCACTGGCACTCAGGGACCCAAAGGAGACTGGAGCCCTGTACTGGCACTGTACTACAGAGAGGCTGCCCAGAGTACTCAAAATGGAAGTGTGGGTTTTTCCTGAGGTCCGTCACACACATGAAAGGATTTAAATAAACAATGGCAAGGCTGATAGTTTGAATCCATTCTTAACTCACCCCATTGTTTGAAGAGAAGAAACAACACGTAGAAGAAAAATATTACTGAGGGAGGAAATAGCTTCACCTTTGAATTTCCTGACATTTTTCCTCCCACGCTTTTCCCCTTCACACGTCAATTATTTATTTATTTTGCAAGGAGAAGACAAGTGAAAGTCAAGTACACCAGCAAAGCTACGTGCTGTCAGACCTGCCCACCTCTACTGCAAGAAGGAGCTACCAGCGCTTGAAAGCTTGCCAGGCACAAGGTATCCAGAGAGCAAAACAAGAGGAAGCGAAGCACCAGGAGAAAGAATTGCTTGGCAATGACTGAGCAAGGAGCACCACTTGCCTGCTCCTAGGCCCAGCTGTAGGAATGGGAAGAGGGGCAAGTGCCTAAAGGAGCAGTACTCATAAGGGCCCTACATGAAATTTGTGAGTATGCAAAGCCTTCTCAAACTTGAAGTCACTCATCACAGAAAGGAGCTTTTCTCAGCACACCTTTAGCATCAGCCACCACCTACAATGCCTATTCTGCCCAAATAAACTTGGAAACCACTCCACTCTAGCTCCAGTTTTGGAGTAGGAGGAAATCTTTCTCTCTTTACATTTAGAAACGTCATCTGCAACAGCTTTCCCAGATGCACAAAGCTGACCTAACTCAAGAGTTTTCTTCCATAGCATCTTGGAACTGCTTCCCAAGATTTTGGGATCTGCCTGCCTGCAAGGTTCATTAGATTCACCTGCAGAAGGATATTTTGGAAAACTGAGATTTTTTTTTTTTTGTTTTCCATTCATTTGAAATCTTAAATAATTTGCAAGGTTGGGTATTTAACTTTTCAGAGGCTGCCAACAAAGCAGGAGAGCCATAAGAACAGGTAAACATATACACTCCAGTATCAACCATGGCAAGTATATTTATTCCCCCAGTGACAAAACCCCAATTCTCCTGACATCCTCCTTATTAGGGAACTTTTCTATTTCATTTTCTGGGGTTGGAAGAAAAAGAGAGGGATAGTTCAAACACCCAAAGACTGAAAAAGAAGGGAAAAAAAATAGTTATTCCAGTAAACAGAATTACAGCAGTTACCCCTTTGATGTGGCTACTCATAGTGGTAGCATGAGTAACCACCATACAATATCCTCCTGTGCCCCCTACATGATCAGCCAAGGGGAGATCACATTGTTGGCAACACCAGAAGGGTCAACACTAACAACAAAACACTGTTGGTTTTAAGACTCATTATTAGAGAAAGCCTGCAAGAAAGATGGAGAGAGACTATTTACAAGGGTATGTAGTGGCAAGACAAGGGGGAATGGCTTCAAACTGAATGAAAGTAGGTTTTGACTAAATATTAGAAAAAAATTCTTTACTGTGCAGGTGGTGAGGCACTGGAACAGGTTGCCCACAGAAGTTGTGGATGCCCCATCCCTGGAAGTGTTTAAGGCCAGGCTGGATAGAGCTCTGAGCAACCTCATCAAGTGAAAGGTGTCCTTGCCAGTGGCAACAGTGGGTTGGAACTAGATGATCTTTAGAGTCCCTTCCAACCCAAACCGTTCTATGATTCAGACTAAGAACCCTAGAAAATTTATTTGTAGCATACTGCCATTTGTTATTAAAACAGTACATTAAAGTACCATCTGTCTCTGTATACATAGAGACTTGTGCAGCATCACACAAATCTGGTAAAGATTAAGAATTGTCATTCCAAAGTAAAGATCGAACCTTGCTTTTAAATCTCTAACTTCTGAAAGTTCTCAGCAACTCTTCTGCTACCTCACTGTCTACCAAAGGTAGGATTTTGTATGCACACTAAAGGAGGTACTAGTAAAGGGAATGAGCTCTGTTGCTAGAGGAAAAAAAAAAATCAAATTAAAAACAAACAGGCTTTCAGGCACAATGAATGCTTTAAGCACGTGAAATAGGTGACAAAGGCTGAAGCAAAATGAACACCACAAGTGAGAACTCCAAATATTTCTTGGAAAAGAAAAGGTGGCTCACTTCTAACTCAGCTGCTTCAGAGACAGAAAAAATAGGTGCATGGGTCTCTTGGGGTTTGTTTTGTTTGTTTTTTAAACATATAGATTTTATTCACTGGTAAAACTGAATAACTAATTTTTTCCTTAAAAAAAAGAAAACTATTTCTAACCTTGTGTTTTCACCTAGAAGATTGCACCACCACTTAGATTTTTCCACGATATCTCAAGCAATGTATTACAAAACTTCATCCAGGACTGAAACAACAGATTGTCTCAAGAGCAAATGACAAAATATTTGTACCAGAAATCCTGGCAATGTTGCATGCAGATGGGTTTATGAAAAACGGGGTTCCAAGAATAAGTCACCCATGGTTCCAAAAATAAGAGTTAAATTCAAACAAAAACTGGATGTTCACTTTGCACGGTACTGTAGGCCCTCCCCAAGGTCCCACCCTCGCCACACTTGAGACACTTGCTAACCACAAGCCTCTGAAGTCTGAGCTTCAGCTAAACACACAAGACTGGGGAAATGCAACCAAGTCCAACATCCTGGCTGCGTAACCGAGAAAATGGCACGCTATGGGCTGATCAGCCATTTCACTGCCAATGGACTCAAACCTGAGTATCAGGGCAGCCCCAAAATTCATGGCCACCATCTATAGGGGTCTGAGGGATCATCCTATCAAGCAGGGCCAGGAACATTTCTGCCTGCAGTTGTGGGCATGCTGGTCAGGTCCCTCAGCCTGCCAAGGCACAGCTCAAACAATCTCCACGACACTCACCCTCCCCAAAGCACTGGGGCAGGCACCCTGTGAACTGAGGCACAGAGACATGTCATGCTTCGGTGCAGAGAGCACCGGAGCATGACTGCACCACAGCAGAAACAGATGTCTGACACTACTCTTATAAACAGGGGTGGAGAAATTTAAAGCGCACAGGTTACTTATCCATCTCCCCTTTTATAAGAGGAATCAGCAGAAAAGTTCATTGGACAGTACTGACCTTTTTAAAATTATTTCTGGGGTTTGGGATGCCCTGCATTCAAAGCTCTGTTTGGTTTTGAGAACCTTACTCAGCCAGACAACCATGTTTACTGTTGGGTTTTTTTTCTTGTTTTTACTGTCAATAGCTACTGACCTGATAGGGCATTCCAGCATATTTTGAAACAAGAATAAGAAAAAGGATCTTTGATTTAAATGTCATATTTAGTCAATATGTTTCTGATCCCTAGAATCTAGAGCCTTCAACAAACTTTTCACCACTAGCTTGTCTCCCTTAGCAATGGCCAACTTCATATATACAAATGCTGTTCATAAAGGCTGTGCAAAGCTAGTGATGTTTGGCAGGAGACAGGCACACACTAACAGTTCCAGCCTGAGACGAAGAAGCTAATACAAATTTTATGAAATTCGGCATTCATCCGAGACCAAACTTTTCCGTTAAGATGACTAAACAACTGGCTTGATGCATTTTGCATAAAAGACTTAAAAAATGTAATATGGATATGGGGGAAGGAGAAGTGAAACAAGAATGGGATAATGACATTTCATGATAACAGACAGCATTACAGTCTGGTGCACATAAGAAAACAGTGTCCTCCTTTTCCTTTCTTTCCTTCCATATTTCTCTCTATATATGAAATTAATGAAATATTTTAAGCATAAAAATCAGGGCTTTAACTAAAAGTTTGGTCGGACTCAATAGAGTCCAAAGGAACGTGATAAGAGGAATACAAAACAAATTCAGCATTTCATAACATCATCAGATACAGTACACATCTATACTTTTTGTTGTAATAATTACAAAGCCACACACTGAATTTTATTCATTCATGTGACATAGTATAAATTTTCAACTTACAATCCTGAGTTTTCAAAAAAAAAAAAACACCTGTTGGTGTTACCACAGCAGCCAAATAGATTATACACAATTCTCAACATATAATTAGTTCAGATGGCAATTAGACCAAAACTTACTTTCTGAACCCCAAAAAGTCAACAGTAATCCATCAAGCTGATGACTTTAGAAATTTAACCACTTTCCAGGATTTAACTGGCTCTCCATCATATTTGTCTTACTTTGACCAAATACATTTACTCACATCGGATTGTCACGTGCTGTGATTGTTGCTTCAACACATTTAGGATTACTTGAGCCACATTGCAAATTTATCTCAAAAAAAGACACACATAAAGGCTTGAATTAATATTCATCCAATATAAATTCATTTTGAGCAGGTCAAATCAGAGGGCAGGCTCTGCAGATGACCATGGAGTCTACTGCTACCAAGAGATATGCCTGAATTAAGGCCTATCAGAACAAGGCACTCTGTCACAAGTACTTACTGTATTTAAATAAGCGTTCATTGGATCTATTAAACAACCTGCTTACTTGGGACAAGCAGTATTACATGTCAATTCAAAGTTTTGGCAAACAAAAGTAGTCAAAACTTTCTATCACAGTTAATTTTATTGTCTTTAAAGATATTCTCTTTTATTTCTTAAAAACTTAGGGTAATGAGAAAAACAAAACATGCAGCTCTGCACAGTCCAAATAAGAATGGAATAAGGGAACTATCTACATGAGCACAAGAAAACTTGCTGGGACTTGAAGACCAGTGATAAACAACACAACTCCACCTGATATTTTTTTCTTTAGAAGAGAAGCATGGGAAAGGCCATTCAGTGATAAAACATAATCAAATTACAAGTCTGCAGTCCAGCTGGACCCCACAGAAACGCTCTGGATTTCAAGGGAAGTGGGAAAAAGGTTCCCTGCTAAAGAGCAGAGATGGCAACATGATCAAGTCAGAGCTCACTGCATACTGCTCCCTTCATATCGAACCTGGGGCTGAAGTTCACCAAAACTGGATGAGGTTAAAAACTGGCAAACCTGAGACAATTCCCTTTGGTACAAGGAAAGGCAGAAGACAGATCCTTGAAGCCTGCATGCGAATGCAAATACCAGCTATAGGACACCAAGATTTTCACACTCCTCCTGAAGCCTGATGTCCATAGAGTGGGAGAAGACAAGCAAGTGAGGTCATATATGCTTGGTTTCTAATAGCAAAAGAATCGCTCTCTATCACCTTTTTTAATTTTGCATCTGGGCACTGCAGTAAGAACAAAAAAATAACAAGAACAAAGACAGTTCTTAGAAATTCCCGCCTTCTAAAAATACTAAGTAAATTAAAACTAGCATTTCAGAGCCATCAGTGTAACATTCAGTAATCGGAATGATAAAGCACTACTAACCCTCGGTCCGGTTATTCCATCATGGAGAGTAACCCTTAAAAAAGACCTAGGATATTCAGAGCCAACATTTAACTGCTGCTGTGTCCCTGTGACTACTAAAGTATCCTGCAGTTTGATTTAGTGCTAGTAAAACTCTTAAGGACAGCTGTGATGAGACATCCTTCTACATCCAACTATAAAGATCACCTTATTATTAAATGGATTCATTTAACTTCAGTGTCATTTACTTCTGTAGTATCTCAATTATGGCAAGAACATGCTTCTGCTTCAGGCCACAGATAGACGACATAAGAAGGAAGAGATAAAAATCAATTTTCTATATTAATGCAACCAGACCGCTCACTTTTTTTATATAGTGATGTTACCTATATTACACCTCTCAAAAGGGAGAAAAAGCATCTTCTAGAAACTTTATTACATCAGTCACTGTACTCATAGCCACCTAATCTTGCCAACTCATGAGTGTTTTACTTTACAAACACAACCACAGACAATTTGGTGCCCAAATTCAGCTGGTTATGTCACCAAGGCCAACAGGACCACAACAATCTATCAGCAGCTACATTACTTCTCCCTGCCTCCAACCCAACCACTGGCAGCTTCTTGCCACCACAAATACAAGGATGATTTGGGCAGTGTATTGCCCAAAAGCCAGGGATGGAGTATGCTGGAGTAGAGACACAAGGAGTTATGCCAAAATTCCCAGCAACCAAACTTGCTCTGTTTTATTTTCTGTGGGCTTCATCTGGCTGATCTTCCTCGATAACCTCAATAAGCCTGCCTAAACTGATATAGAGCAACTCTGTAAAAAACAAATCTCGCCACAACTGTTCCCCTCCCACCCAAACAAAGGCCAGGTTGCTTAAAGAGTTCAGACCTCTTCAACTAACAGAGGACAACCTGTTGTCCCCTTTTATATGTTGTCACTTTAGTACTTAAACCCGACTGTACCCTTTGGACCATCAGACTCCCTGTACAGAGGAGCTGTTCATCCAAGTTCACGTAACAAATCAGATCTCTGCATCATAGATCCACCATAATTTTATTTGTTGTGGATTATCCTATCAACACAGGGATTGCATCCCATTCTACCAGCCCTTCTGCAGAGGAGGAAAAACAGCAGCCTCTCAGTCAGGATGCTACAACCTGAGACAGGAGAATACAGCCACAGACAACCAGTGATACGGGAGCAGTGTAGTGCTGAACCGATGAGGAAACATGCATCTGGCAAGGGAACAGCATGAGCACACAAGCAGCCCAGCCTGCCACCAAAGTCTTTAAAACACTACAAAGAGTTGAAATAGACTTTTGAATAAGAATAATGAAACAGTTTTGTTGAAAGTTTCTCTCCAACAAGAGACCACCAAAATTTAGGTTTTGTACAGGTGCATCAAGAAGGCAATGGAGGCAGAATACTGCAGGCAAACTAGAGGCTGGTGTGAATACCACAGGAGAGAGTAAAAGTGAAAGAGAAAACAACAATAAATTTAATGGGGACCTGAAAGTGAAGAGGAGACACTCAGATCTGATGTGACAGACGTGAGAGAGGAGGAGGTGGTGAGTTTGGCAGGATGCGGCATGGGCCAGTTAGGAATGTGGGGTGTTGACTTTGCAACTACACTGGGAATGGACACAAGCATGGTGCTTTTCTCATAGCTAGAAGCACAGTGCAAACACAGAGCAGCTCCTGACTTCTCAACAGTGATCTCCAATTTGTTTGAAATGTGCTTCAGAGCCTTTAGCAAAATAGAATAGCTGCTTCCATAACAGCACCGCATCCGGCACCATCTCCCCTCTTCCCTAGGGGATCGCCATTTCCCTGTTTAAGGAAAACAAAACACCTTTAGTCTGATGGTGGTCAAACAGTGGTAAAAGTTGCTCAGAGAGTCTATGGAGTCTCTGCCCTTGGAGATATTAAAAATCCAGCTGGATCTGGCCCTGAGCACAGCTCTAGTAGATCCAGCTGTGGGCAAGGGGCTGAACTAGACAATCTCCCAGAGGTACATTCCTGTCTCAACTAACCTATAATTTTATGGTCTCTCCCTCATTCTGTCTCCACTGATGGTCTTCTTAAAGCCTGGAAACTCTACACTGCCATGGGATGGATGGCCACATACACTGTCTTCAACAGCTCTTTGATCCATGCTGCCTCTCTGCTCTTTTGACAACTTGGCTCAGAGCAAATCCAAAGGAATTACACTCTCTGCATTTTATGAAAAGCATAAAAGACTTCAAATACTTAAATGAAAGATTACAAGGGGCCTCAAGTTCCCAAACCATCTTGGACACTGACTCACCATTGTCCAAACTTTCCAAAACCATGTCATTGCTGCTGCAGTGTACTCTATCCACCCCTTGAAACAGAGCTGGCCCAGCACAACTTTGGTTTACACTGCTTTGGAGCAGGTTTGGGTGAGACAAAGGAATTTCCCTGCAGAATATAGTTATCAAACAATGACTTCTCCCCAGAACATAGGATGGATTGAAGAGCAGATGGGAGATATTACTGTTTCTCTGCTTTGGAAAACAGTGATCAGATGCAGTCACTGCTGTATTTCAGCCACTGTATGGACAAAGTTTAAATCACCCTTAATAGGCCCAGACAGCCACAAGCATGCATCTGAGGAGCTCTGCTCAGAACAACAGCAAGCCTCTCCTTGCTCCCTCTATGCCCTAAAGGATGTTGCAGCAACAAGGCTGCTCTGAGAGGATCTGGGGTGCGTTGTCAATGGGGGTGTCCAGCTCTTCTAGCTTCAACCTGCAAGGAAGGTGTTAGGAGGCATCTGGGAGCTAGGTAACACTGTCTGTGGTACTTCGGAGATGCAGCTCCAAAGACAGCTTTATGGTCTGAAGCTCTCGTTCTGGCAAAAGAAGGACTGCAAAGAAAATAATACACAGGTAAAAAAGGTAATTAAGTCATTAGCAAAGCAACTAGTGCTTTAAGTAAAGGAAGGTCATGTAAAACAGTATCAAAGATTGCAAGTATTAATGTTACTGATATTTATACTTCTAAACTTTTTTGCCATGTGAATTTCTCCCTTCTGAAGAAATTACACAGGCAGAAAAAGCAGAATTATTACAAAGTAATATCCATTAAGAAAGACAGCTCAGAAACTTTCTTCAAACTAATTTGCATTAAGCATTCTGAAAACATTTCTTTTTCTAAAGAATATGTTCAGTGCAAATTCTAGTTCATTTTCAGCTCATTACCTCCTGATGCATTCAAATGCCATCAACAAATAAAGATGAGAGAAGAAATATCATCTCTCTCTTCTCTCATTTATCATTATGGAAGCTTGGTACAAAGTCTATCCTTCAAAAAAAAACCAAACCAATCCAACAAACAGACAAACAAACAAACAAAAAAAAAAACACCAAAAACAAAAACAAAAAAAAAAACACCAAACAAACAAAAAACATATTAAAAAAAAAAAGGAGGGGGAGAGAAGGGAAATCCAATACCACAAGCTGTAGCAGTCCCCCAGATCATAATACAATTCTGAGTGAAAAGAATGCAAATAACTGTCATAGTAGACAGCTTTCACAATGGACTAATTTATTACTTTATTTTTAAAACAAGGCCATAGGATAGGAAAAAAAGAAACTACAGTGAAATGAATCTA
The DNA here is from genome assembly GCA_036023395.1 of Myiotriccus ornatus. NCBI lineage: Eukaryota > Metazoa > Chordata > Aves > Passeriformes > Tyrannidae > Myiotriccus > Myiotriccus ornatus. Next base: position 52,390,014 of record JAYRBT010000001.1, read on the forward strand.
TGAACCATAACCAAGACCGTGCAGTATTACTACAGATTTCTGAAAGAAAATTCCAAACGTTCACAAAAATCAGACTATTTTGATTTTTTGCCAGACAGGCTACTTTCCAAGAATAAAGTGTGGGAAAAAATGCTAGTACAGTGACAGAACAACATCCTTATTTCTCACTCCTAAAAAAGAGACAAGCTGAAGATAAAATGAAAAGGTTGACAACTACTGGTGGATCTTAAAGCTCATGTCTTCCAAGAACCAAGGTGTGATCATAAGTGATGTTATCTGGAGAAAGAGGATGAAAAGATGAAAAAGAATTTCTAAAAAAGCACCAGGATTTTCCTGAGTGTTTATCAATGGCAAATACTAGAGGTAATGAAATTTATTGATAAAAGCATTTTTCTATTAATTACCAGGCATTTTTGGGGGGGGGGAAGGTGGGGAGGAGGGTCTGATAAATTAACGTCTCCCTTTTCTTTTTCATGGACGATGAACAGACATCTTTAATGTGCAAACTATGTAAGTTCCACCAACCTACATTAAATGTTTTAAGAGTAATCAAATTAACATGATCTCAAGCATATTAAGTCCATAAATTTTTAATCTGCAATAAAGCAAGAGGCACTTAATGCAACTTTCTGTTTGTAAGGAACCGGGCAGTACTCGATGGTGTAAACATGGCCACCTGTCTCTTTAGTCTTCACGTACTGCACAAGAGCCAGCTTGAACATTTGTTCGCCTAAAACGCTCAGCATATGGTTGCACTGACAATTTAATAATATCTCGATAAGGATGCTGCCAGATTTTTGGCGGGAGATAAGCATGTTTTATCATTAAATATTTGTACTGCAGTAGCACCCTGAGACCTTGAGCAGAAAGGGCCTCACTGTGCCAGAAGCAGAGGGTAACCGAGTCAGTGACCCACAGAGCTGACAGCCCAGGACAACCAGGCTATTAGACTGAGCAGAGTATGTACTACATGTACTACACTGGAAAAAAGCCTTCCTCCCAAATTCACCTTCACCTGCCTGTTAAGGCTTCTCCCACCAGTCATAATTGATCTGGAGACAGAAATTGGAAGGATCTACTCCGCACCAACTTCCTACCATGCTGAGGAACCACAGCGACGTTCATGGGGGAGAGGACCTGTTTATCTTTGAAAACCACACTTCAGAGGCAAAATCAACATGTACATTTGCTTTCTGGACATAACAGCTAGAGTCTTCACTAATAGCACCACACACTGAAGCTTTGCTTCCTACATAGTTTCCTTTAAAGAGCTGCACGTGAACATTGCTCTGTTATTGAAGATCATTCTACCTGCAAAATTTATAGCACACTCTTGTTCATGTTCCAGCAAAAATACCTCTTCCTACCTCTATTTCCATAAATACTTTTTTTTTGTTACCGGAATATCTTCTATCCTTAACAACCAAGTGTAAAGTGAATAGAGGAAATGGATTATGCAAGAAATCAGGCCTTGAAATACCTTCACTCCATTCACACTGCTAAAGCTGTATTATGTAGACGTTACCAGAAGAAGTTTTCCCAGGCTATGCATTAAATCTAGTGGCAACCCTGTAAGAACAGAAAACAATCCCCTGTATACCACAGCTGTAGAAGTCTTATCCTTCAAACAATATTTCCTACACAGTTATTTCCTACAAAAATGTGCTTCATTAAACCATGTGCCAAGAGATTCAAAATAACTATGGTACCGAGAAAATGAGAGAAACAGAAGTTTCTATTTAAAAAGGAACAGTATATGTGGAAACTTAGCAGTAAGAGTATAACAGTGAAAGACCTCATTAACAGTAGAAATGTCTCACATCTGATTCACCTTAATCTTTAGAAAATGGTACAACACATTTGCTCCACCTTTAAAACCACGACATGAAAATAACTGCTGCAGAAACAGGATTTGAGCACATAGATGATACATGTCTCCTAAAAGTTCTGTGCAATTAAAGCATCTGCCTTTGCAGCAGCACCAACATTTGTGTATTCTGGTTTTTTTTAAATATACACACATCATACACAAATTAGCAATAGAAACATTATTTTTTAAAACATATGTTTTATACATAGGTATGTACTACGTATTTCCTTATATGTGTCTGTATATATATATATAATCCTTAGATGTTAAGATGAGACAACCTGCAGTCTTACATTTCACTGCAGCTGGTAACACCTCCTTTTCCTGGGCTCCACTCCCAAAGGAATAAGCAGAAACAGACTCAGATAATTTACTTTCATCCAAGGCTCATTTGAACACACATATTTTTGCCTGGCATGTGTTTTTAATTGCTTTTTGTGTATTACATTGGCTCTGACTTCATATTTAACCAAAGGTTTAACTTAAGTGACCCATAGTACTTTAATGTGCCTTTACAAGCCTCGTTCACAGCTGACAAGTGAACTCTGTCCTTATTGCTATTTGCAGACATGTCTGCACATGCAAGTTAGCCTCATTCTGCCTTCTTGCTCCTAGGACTTGGGGCAGCATGCAGAAGACGTAATTTCTAAGAAACTGGTAATGGTTTTAGTGGAAGTTATTCTAAAGGATCAGAGACCCTCACTGCATTTTTTTTTTAAGGTAGCTGAGGGGATTCACAGTTTTATTTAATATTTTTGTGATTTCTTCCTCTTAACAAGAAATGTGACTAAAAGCTTCAACAGCAGCAAGTACTTTCTTGATGAATATTCTCAGCTTGCAAAATTTAACAGGTATTTTATGCACAAAAATAACAGTAATACTACATCGTATTTTAGGAGCTCAATGGGACACCATTAGCATAATGTCTTATTCACTTGACCTAACACGATAAATTAAAAAAAATGAAAATGTATTTATGAAGATACATGTGTAACTCAAAAATTCAGTGTGTTCCCGTTATCAATCTACTTTAAATTATAAGCACACGGTCTCAAAAAAATAAATTCAAAGTCCTTGCTAGAACATGAAGATGTTTAATTGGATAGATCCATGCCTTGATCTTGAACTCTAAATACAATAGATCCCAGGCAGAGAAAAGACTGGAGCAGAAGGATCTTAGGCCTCTTTTCCTAAAGGCCATTTTTATATTCTGAAATTCACTTCTAAAACATCATTTGACTGCGGTCAAGTAGTGAACAGAGCCCGCAGGCAGTGGTAAGTGCATTCAGATTAATTTGGTTTAATCCTGGCATTAGGCCTGATAGATCAAATATCTCCTGTTTTCCCCAGCTCCATCTCAGGAATCCCCTGCCGTGGGGTACCACCACCTGCCTCCTCCTTGTACATCACTCCTTCCCCCAGGAGGTGAGAAAGCCAGGCACAGCTTTCCCTGGACAGACAGCAGTAGTAAGGGGGGAGAAATCCTTTTACGACTGGACCTCCTACCCACTCGTTCCTCCCTGCATTTGCTATCATTGTGCTGTAAAACAAACTGGAAGGGAGATGTCAGGATAACAATCACAGGAAGAGAGTTTGTGACAGCCTGGCTTCAGAATTATGGTGCCCCAAGACAGGAGGGCAAAGGTTCATGCAGGAAACGATGCTGAGACCAGGACCCTGCCTTGGCTGGCAAAAGGCCTCTCAGGGCTACAGGGTTTGGGAGGAGGAAATGTATTTTGCTCTCTACCATTTTAAAGAGCCACTGTACAGTACAGGATGCAGGATGTTTGCATTTACAAAAGATCTCAACGATTTGCAGTTAGAGAAGCCCACTGTGCATGGCTCTGCGTGGCAACGCAGTCACATCATGCTCTGCTTCACAGCGTCTGAGCACCACGCAAGAAATCCAAGCATCTCTCTCACTCGAGTTGTGAAAAATGTCAACATCTCCTCCCATATAGGAAGGACTTCTCTGGCTCCCAAGATGACTTCCAACAGTGGCAACAAGTTAGAGGATTAAAGAAAAGCATCTGCCAAACCAAAACACAGGCTTGCGGTTTCCAAGGGACTAGGGTGCATTTGAGAGCTGCTGCAGTTTCCAACACCATTAAACACTGACTATAACAGAAATCATGCAGTAAGGAATGCACAAAAAAGTATCTTTGAAAAATAAATACATTTATTTTAGATGACTCAGAGTACTGTGTGCTCTAAGTTAAAAAACTCCTCGTGAGAGGATTTCAGATTACACTAAACCAAGTCATACTAGCTTCTTTCTAGTGACTCTCCCTTCACCTTCTGCTGGAGGAGAAACAACAACATCACATGCTGCACTGCAGGTCTGGGGTGGGATAGATGTTCATAAACACTCAGTCATGTGTCTATCCTGTTTTTCACATTTGTAACTTCATACCATTTATTTATATGTTTTGAAATTCCAATATAAATATAAGTTTAGGATCCTCTAAAAGCTGCCCTTTCTGGCAATAGCAAAGTTTCTAATTTGTTTCCCTAAATATATACATATATATACTGGAATAAAAATGCAACTTTCACTCGTGTTTCTCTATCCCATTTCAGTCAAAACTCCCATTTGGCCATTCACAGCAGAAACTCTGGGCTTTGGCTGTGCATATTCTCACACTTCTGGTAACAGCTTTCCTTGTATTTCACTGTCCCACTAGTGTGTTACTGCAGCCAGTGACTCCAAGGGTGTTCTTTGAACTCAGCCTTCCCACATAAATGCCTCTTTGAGAAGCTCTACCCTGGCACCACTTTCATGCTGATGCACGTGATAGAGGCCAGAGTCTCAAAGCTATAAAACCCGGCAAGTTCAATCACCCACAGGAGCAGGAGGCACAGCATTCTGCCCACACATTGCTGTGGAAAAAAAAGCATACCCAGACGTCCTGATCCGATTAGCAATTCTGGCATCAAATCCTCACCCAGACAAAATATGTGTGTCTGATACTTGCCTAGGACCAGTTCAAGATTTCTCAACAGTGTAGGTAAAATTGAATCTGGTGGCATTACCAGGTTCATAGGTGGGAAGTTGAGAACAGCCCCAAAAAAGTGGTTTCCACTCCCTGCAGCATGACCTCCTCCATCCATCTACTTCATATGCATTCCCATTGCAGCAGGCCTATCTATCCTCTGTCTTCTCAAACCCAGATTCAATTAACCACATCTGTCCAAGCCTCATTCCTTCTACAAAAGTTATTAATCCTCCACCTTGTCCAGCTGTGATCCTTATTCATAGTCAGGTAATTTTCAGGCTGTTGTGGCAGGGAAGGAAGCACCAGGCAGGGGGTTTCTTTGCCTTGTGGAAAGGAGGCAGTGGGATTGGGCAAAACCACACGGACTGAGAGTCGGACTTTTTTCTTTTACCACAGCCCTACAAGCTGCAGTGATGACTGATGCTGCTGAAGAGGGCTTCTCTCCCACAAGTATGTGGGCTGCTCCTCCCAGTGCAGCAGAGGGCTGTGTGAAAGAGAAGTCAAATAGGCCATCTGGGCACCAGTTCAGACCTCGCAGGCTCTGGTTCAAGCAACACTGGCAGCCATTGCCCTGCCAGCTTCACACATGCCATAGTATGGTCCGACATCATTCCATGGCATGCACAAGAGCTGCTGCTGAAGGATGAAGGGACATGTCTTCACCCCATGTAGAAACCAACATTAGAAGGTCTCCATTGCTGATAGGTGTAAAAAAACATTAGATGCAATGCAGAACCTCTTTCTGAGAACAGCTTTTTCAGGGTGCTTATTTTATAACTGAGAGATGGTAAAAGGAATACTGTAACAAGGAAGAACAAGCCAATTTAAAACTTAAAAACCAAAGTGAATGGGACCCTGTTGTACAAAGCAGTGGAGAGCAAGAAAAGCCCTGTGAGCAGGTAAGACACTTAAAAAAAAAAGAGATTGTTTCTGTCTCTCAGAAGGGAAGAAGACTCAAACCCACAACTAAATACTTCTTACAAAGCAACAGCTTAAAACTTCTTTGCTGCCTTCTCTGGTTTTCCATGGTTATCACCTTGGGAGGCAGAGGCTTCTTGGCTGCATATTTAGTGGCTGGTTCACAGAGCAAGCAATGGCTTAGAGAAAGGAGATGACCAGAGACCCAGAGGCAATAAGGATCACACCACGGTTTATGACATGCTATGGTATGGGTTTTCTTCACAACATGAGCTCACCATAATCTTTTTAAGTAAATAACATGCTTCCTAGAAAGATCCTTCCTATTAAATATTTGTGATAACTACCACAAATAGGCTCTAGCAAAATACTTCTCATATAATTTGTTCAGTGTTTATGTAGAACAAATTCAGAAGTGGTCCAATAATAAATACTTGTTCTTAGAGGAAAAATTCAAATTTTTATTATGAACATTCCCAAGTTTTCCTCAGAAATATACAGTAAATTATACACATATATCCAGCTAGAGTTTCTCAACAAAAATTCTTATCATAAAGCAAATTATGATGGAGGCACACATACTTGAGTTTAATACGAACCCAGCTTGATAAATTGATGGTAATTCATTCTTAGCCTTAAAGCAGTCTTTGATAGTAAGTGTGAAGCTAATAATACTAAATAACTATAATAGAAAGATGCTTGGCATATGTGGAGTTAATCACCTGTACATTCCTGTTTTATGATTAGAAAGATGCTAATTATCCAGCACTGTGCCTCTAAGGGAAGATGAAACCACTATATGTTTCTTTACTAACATGGATTTAAGTACCTAGAATTTAGTCCTGCAACTCTCATTTTTATTTCATCACTTTTTCTCCCAAAACATGTGCAATAACATCTTTGCTATTTCATAAATAATTATTTGCATACTTCCTCTGAAGTTTAAAAGAAAGTATCAAGCAGAAAACTCTCTCAGCTGGATACCTGGTTTGCCTAGAAAAAGCCTTGTGGTAACAAACACCTAATGCAGTGCCACATTCAGACCAAGTAACAACAGCAGAGAATGTATTTTGACAACACAGTGATCATACTTTAAAAAGCCACCTTGTAACTCCCAAGGAACAGCTACTTATACTTTCTTTGTTGATACACATACAAAGGTAGTTTCTTATTCTAAATTATCAGGCTGCTCTTCCTACTTACACAGTCACATGATCCCAGTGAAAGCATCTACCCACTACAACTCTATCTCCAAACACATATTAATCCTGTTCTGGGAGAAGCTCTCTGCTTCCACAAACAGCATAGTCGAACTCTGTTCAAGACCTGTGCTTTCCAGCTTTCCCTTCAACACAAGTTCAGGCCAAATTAAAAAAAAAATATATATATATATAATTGTTAAAGTAAATGGCATTAGCAACATAGTCCATATGATAAATAAAGGATTAATAACACAAATTCTCCCTTGAACCTACATCACCTTTGTGTACATTGTACAACCTTTTCCCATACTGTAACTTTTCAGATTATACATGCCAGTATTTTAGCCTAGAATCTAGTATTTCCTCTGCATCTTGGAAGACCTGTGCAGACCCGTGGCACTGCTGGCTGACAAGCCTACAGAAAACAGGTACAATCTTGGATCCTTGGACAGTTTAAGCACAACTACAGTGGTTGCGTACTTTAGTTTCTCCTCCATGTAAATATGGAAAGATTATTCTTACACCCACTGCAGCTTCAGCACAGGTAGTGAAAGTTCCTGGGTTCTTATGATGAACTGTTACACCTCCGACCTTGCCATTGCCAAGGAGCCTGAAGCTACCAGACTCTAATTGTTAAACCATGGGCTTTCTTGCATCCTGATTTTGGTAACACATTAAGTACCACATACTCCATAAAGATGATTTTAAAACAAAACACACAGCAAAATTTGCTATGGAAACATACCAAGCAGATTTTGTGATCCCTTGCTCAAATCACTGCACAGCTAAGTGGGCAACAGGCATTGGTTAAGCAACCAATTACTGTGACTCCCAATAAACATCAGATTTTGCATATATCCAATACTGCAAGACAGAAATGCTGCAATACTGGTCTACTTTCTTAGCAACCCGGGAGAAAAGACACAAAACAGTAAAATATGTGTTGAATAGAGGATTTGATGGTTAACTACAGAATTCTGTTAAGAAGCAGTCTTCAAGAAAACAATGATGAGTAGTCCCTCCATCAAGAGAAGGTGGGAATATGAAAATAAGGGACAGTTTAGGAGTGGGTCATACAGAGCCTAAATTCTACAGGAGTATAAATGGCAAAAAGTTACCTTTTATATGCACAGGAAAACTCACTGAATCTTGATTTAGTATTGGTACTCAAACCTGTACTCAGTATCTGGCAACCAAAAGATTATACAACCTCTGTAAGATGAACTCAACAGCAAACCTCAACATAAGCTGAACTCTGAGGTTGACTTCTCCATTTTCCTCATAAAAAAGCAATTCAAGCTCTTATGCACGCAAGTGTCCACATAAACTCAAGGGGCCAGGATCTTCAGCCATTCTACCCGCAGTTTGTCTTTCGCAAGTAACTTTTGCATGTGCTAAATGTGGAAGGGCACATCTGAATCACACTCCATTTGTTACTCACTGATAAAAACCAGGTCAGTACAAGGGTCTCTCAGCTATGCAGCTTGGGGAACATATAGCCAGATACCAGATTTAACCAAATGACCATCAAAAACCAACGTATAGAATCACCAGTCACTTCCTCTTTCAGAAGCACCAGACTTGAAGCCTCTGCCATTAGAGGAAAGAGTAATGAAATATTGGCAGAGCTCCTGTAATGTGGAAGGAGTTACAGTACCTACCTGCATGCAGGACTAGTCCCTCTCATTGAGCAAACCTTCCTTCCTACCAATGCCCAGAGCAGGGCACTGGCTACACTCTTATTTTTGAAGACACTCTCGAAGTAGGCATGATTTTCTGACCTCCATTCCTACTTCTCTCATCCACTCTGTATGTCTGTAATTGAGTAGACTAGAGACATCTACCCACAGGTTGCCCACTGTGATGCTTATCAAAGAGCAAGAGACCACCTAATGTGCTTAAATAGCTACGTAGGAGCTCATCCACTAATGAGGATCTCTGTTCCTTTTCCAGTCATCTTTCAACATTTAGCTATCACGGAGACATGAATTTCACAGATGTCCTCATTATCAGTAAATGCAATAAATAGGCTGTTACTGAAGAAGTAGAGTACAAGATGATGTCACACACACGTCGTAGTAAAAAGAGCATTTAGGAGCTGGCTTGGCCAGTCAAACACTCGGATTCTGGTTACTTTTATTCCCAGGCCACATAGTTTGAAGTTATTTACACAAGCATCAAACACAATGGGATAGATACTTTTACGAAAGAACGAAAAGCCAGGACTTAGCATCCACAAATGCACCCAAGCACACAAGTGCAAGGATAAAGCCACTCACCCGACGGCCAAATACAGTTACTTCTAAGGTGCGATAAAGCAGCGGCTCCGCTTCAACACTACAGGATTGTTTACAAGAAGGGAAATGAAGCTCAACTTCTCCAGCTGAAGCTGCAGAGGAATTCAAGGCAGGCAGAACGCAATTATTCAGCTGGAGTTTGGCCAGGACACTGGAGTTTGGCCAGGACACTGGAGTTAGCACTGCTGTTCTCACAAACTGTGTCGGGGGACTATGCAATGACCACCAGCACTGTCTACTGAGTCATCAGCGCCAATTCCCGCAGAATCCGGGTTCTCCTTGGAAATCTCCCACTTCTGGATTGAGCAAGCCTAGCCCTGGTCAGTTTGGGAACAACACAGGACAAGGAGGAAGGGCGAGAAGTATAACTATTAGTGTCACTTTCAAGAGCAGTAAATTTTACATGGATTAAAGGGATGAAATCTTTATATATAGTAAAAAAGATAATTATAATGAAGGCATCTGTCTAGCTGGCACCACCTACAGCAAGACCTGCAAGCAGTAATGGTACAATAACAACGTGGTGTTTAGTGTGAGGTTTAGGACATTCTGCCAGAAAACCTAAAGTATCCAGGTTGTAAAACACTGTAATAAGTAGGTAATCCCCAGCCTGGCGTCCAAGTTACTGCCCTAACCTGTTCCTTATGATTATAAAATGTCTCAGTGTCAGCAGGTTCACTGTGAGTCAGAGCTGAAATAATAAATGGCTTATTCTCCATCCTGATGGAGGAAATACATCACGGCTCATTGTGGCTGGCTTACTGAGGCTTTTTTTTTAAACAGGAAAATGTAAAAATAACCAAGTCATTCTGCCTTATTGCACTTATTTTTGATTAACAAAGCCCTTATTACAATCAAATTAGAAAAGAAAAAACAGCATGTTTTCAATAAGGTCTGCAAAAACAATACCTTAGGAAAAAATACAGAAGAAAAAATACTGCACAAACATTCAAAGAATATGAAATTTGTGACAAATAGCCTCTTTGCCAAAGTGATTCCACCACTTGGCTCCTGTAAACAAGTTGCCTGAGCTGAGGTAAAGGTCTAGACTCTAACCTTGCTGGCACTTCTGCTCCCAAAAAGCTGTCTTTAATCACATCCCAGCGTTCTCAACATGCTCACAACTCAAGTCATGCGTTTGAGGTCCACACTCAGGACCTCAAGCTGTAAACTCAGAAGAAAACTGCTATCTCTTGCTTCCTGCATTGCTAGCAAGCAAACAGTGCCCTACTTTTCTCAAGTCTGCCCCAACACAGAAACCACACAATATGTCCCCGTGAAAGCTATTAGGAGACCCATGAAACTCCAGCACCCCAAAAATACTCATCCTTTACCTATCACAGAAATATATAATAGCAGGAGTACTGTAAGCAAGTACTGCAATCAGTCCTTACATTTTTTGTAAACTAGAAGAACAGTAAGAAGTAGAAGAAAATAAGCATCATTATTTTATGGACTTAGCCAAAAAGTACAGACACGTTAAGATGACTATTTCAAGCTCGAATTTGGAGCACATGTATTTTTATACACACAGAGTGGCCTACATACAAAGAACACTTAAAACAACAGAATAATACAGAAAAAACAGACCAACATAGAAAAATATATAAGCAAGTTATATATGAAAGTCTTAAACAACATCCATTTTCAGAAAAGAAATAAAAATACCTAAAGTAGTAGAAAACACAAATAGACAGTATTTGCACAGATTATAATGGAAAAAATCTGGGGTGAATATCACAAAGACAGCCCTGGCTGTTTCCAGGGAAATATCTGTTTGAAAGGATTGCAAGTTCTATGACTCTGCATATTCAAAAGACACAGTAATTGGCATTAGACATAGAAAGAATACAAAATTCCTTGAATTAAAATAACATGCACCAAGAATATAAAATTTCTCCAATATTTCATGGTAGGAAAAAAAATCCTGACATCTTTTTGCATTATATGTAGAATAACAAGTTATAAACCAAAAATTTAAACTGGAGTATGAAAACCAAATGTTAATTCCCAGAGTACTACTGCTAATAAATTGGTAATCAATGACTGCTAAGTTATTTATGACCAATGCTGTACCAAAAATGAAGATTAAAGTACAAAGTCACTTCTAAAGCATTGTCTCTTGACTACAAGTTTTTTAAATGTACAGTTTAAATGAATAAATTAACAATTTCCTTCTCTTGCATATCCTTTCTTCAGCTTCTTATACATGCTTTGGTAACTCAAATTTATCATGACCTTTAAAACCTCAAGATCCTGTGGGTAACAGTGGCCAGGACTCAGAGCTACAGGACAGGCATTTTCATCCTATGCATGTTTGGCCATGCCAGAGTCTGCCTGTGAGACACACTGTAGTGCTGGTTTCCACCCCATGCTGTTTTCTAGCTGAAAACCCCGAATAATTTGAGTTCTGTTCTGATGCTATCCATCAAACCTAATTCTTGGCAGCTACTTAAAAGGACTAATAGTCTTGCAATGGAGTCATGGGACTTTGACTCATGGTCCCAGATTCAGCTCCCGGTTCCATCACCAGCCCCCACGCTGCTCCAGCCCTCTCCTCTGCCCTGTGCTCCTCCTCAGCTGCCCCACCACCACCACTGAGGATGCAAAAACCCCTCTCCTCTTGGGCCTCTTCCTAGGCTTTAGATGATGTCTTGAAGATTCCTGATACGTTCAAGGTTGCCTTTGCTTTCAATTGCTCCTGTCAATTGCCTTCAATAGAAATGCATGTCAAAATAAGTGAAAATACTGCCATGTGAAAGGTTGATACACTAAAGCTATGTAAGCACAACAAACCATGTCATAGTTTCCTGCAGATTTACCCACGTCACATCCCCCACCACTATGTCCTCCACAGCTTCCCATGGGCATAACCTCAACCTCACAATCTGCACCCCCTTTCCCAATTTGCTACTTTCACTCCTTTACCTTTAGCAGCCCCCAAATACTGCAAGTCCCCAGTGAAAGGCACACAAACTCCACAGCATCCTTAAGCTCCTCCTGAACAACATCCCTTGGTGGGGGGTCCACCACAAACAGGAGATCCCAAGCATGGTTACTTAACTCTTGAACTGAACCTTTTTTTTTTATTATTATTATTTTGTTTTATGACATTCATAATAATGAATATTCCAGTGATGAGCACAGAAGACGGATTCATTACTGCCTTGTGACTCATTAAAGGTTTTTTCTAAACTGAGTAAAGTTTCCATATTTTTTGGGCCACATCTCACATTAGAGCTACACTTCAAAAAAGTGTAACAAATCAAACAACTTCAATGGCAACACTACAAAGAAGAACAAAACACCCAGCATTTGGAATGGCAAGAAATTAGGATTTATAAATATCCCCCAGATACATTTAAAATTTTTAATCCCTTTCACACTTTGGACTTCAACTCTTAAAAATACAGGAAGAATGTTTCATTTTAAGCTTCTGGACTTTTTAATTTATTTCTGTTTTGGCTTGTGATGTGAACAGATCTGTTCAGTGACATTACACAGCACTGCTTTTGAAAGCAAAAGTCTGCTCTTTTCTATCCTACACCATTAAGAGAAAAAAACCCTCTTCCTTCTGACCCGAAGATCACAGAAAAGACAAGACTTGCAGACAGTTGTCATACCTTGTACTGAACAACAGAGTTGGAAAAATCACACAAGCCTTGAACTACACAAGCTTCTCCTTTAACTATTTTCATTATTTTAATTTATGAATAGGAATATTTATTTTCTTAAATACCATTCATAACAAGTTATCTTCCTTATTAATTGTTTGTAACACTCATTTAGGTCTGTATCTTTTTCTTTTATTCTCACCTGCATTTACAGTGTTAGTGAAGAGTTGATGCTTCCAGGTAAGGATTGCTTTTTTGAACTGATAGGAAATCCTGTAAGGTCTTATGGTTGCAGTTTTTCTCCATAACAAACCCTCCATTACGTAGCAGATTACCTACCTTTAAGATATTCCTTTTCGTTGTGACACATATTGTCTTCTCTTTAGAAAGCAAAACTTTCCTAAGCCTCAGCAAGAGAGAGCAGGATTTTACAAAGCAAAAAAAAAAAACACATAACAACTCATGGCACTCACGATTTAACTCACATTTCAAAGACTTCTCATTTCCTCTCTTGTCTTTTCTTATAAACACCACAACCAAAACATACTTGTTTGCTTGGGTTTTCAAAACTCTCCTAGTCCAAAATATGAGAAAATTTCTCTGCAACCCGCTGAGTTTACTGGCAAATTATTGCTTTTATTGCCATATCAAGACTTTTCAGCCTTTACAGACTTTCTAGACAGCACAAAACTTGCAGGTCAGGTACACCTTGCATCTGTCCTGGGAGCTGGCAACCCCAAGACTGATGGATGTCATGACAATCTCTGGCTCAAAGAACGTATTTCACCGCACGGAACTGGGACACATGATGCGCTGCTGTGTATCCCTGGTTTTGCTTTCAAAATGGAAAAGGGTGAGAACCCTCTTGGGCTCCATAGGCATGGAAGTTATGCTATTTATTCAAAAAAACCCACACCTATGCTGTCTGTGAATTGTGTGGTTGTGCTCAGTCTTTAAGAGACCAGACTTCCCAGTGCTGGCAAGCAGGAAGTTAAGTGTGGGTTAAACCCCATGTATGACCCTCACCTTTCTACCTTCTCGGAAGAGCAGACCACTGCAGCCACAAGTGAAACCCACGATTTCTCTAGCGACTAGAAGATAGTTGCTTTTTAATCCTTCTTACAGAACCTTCTTCCCCGTCCTTCAGTGGCCACTGTGGTATGAACAAGAAGATGTCCAGAGCTTGGTTTTCAACTCTTTTTGTCAAACTATAGCCTGTATAGAGAGAAACCCAGACGTTTCAATGTCTGCACAACATGGCAAACTGGGCCAGTCTCCTATGGAGCCAAAATGCAAAGTCTTCACATGAGCTGGAAACAACATGGCCTGAGATACCATCTTAGTCCAATGCGCTCAGGACTACGCCTAAACTCATGGTGTCTCCTAATTTGAGTCTAAAAGGAACTCTAGGGATGTGCACAAGGGCTGTCTCCTTTCTTGGGAGTTATTTACTGTGCCTGATTAAGTTTCTCCTTGTGAACATTTAGAACAGGAACCTATTCTCCTTCACTGACTACCAATCTCAAACAGACCAGCCTCCTAAGCTAAAAGCAGACTATGTAACACTCTTCATATCCACCTATATCTTCTTTCCCTTCTACAGTTACCCAAGGGCTTGCAACACCAACAGGTACTTCGAATGACAAAAGTCAACAAATGGATAGGAACCACTAGACATAAATAAAGGCAACTATTAACCTTATAGTTAGGAAGGAACCTGCAGGCAACCTCACATGTTGTTCAGAAGAGGACTCTGATGTCCCCACCAGCTATGCAGTTGGGGGGCAAAGGATAAACCTCTATTTTGTATTTTAAAGCTTCAGTGCTGCAGAAGAACCTCAGAACCTTATTGGACTCTCACACAACTGGTTTCCACAGCAGTTACACACATGACCTTTAGGTTGCTGGTACAAAATGAAAAGTAAAAATTTAAGCGGTAAGCAACATCTGTTTTTCTTATTGGTGCAAACTATGTGAACATTAACACAAGATTTACATGGCAGGGGAAAACAGGTGTTAATGCGGAGAGGAAATATTCAGTACAGATATATTTTGCTACTCTATTTCTATTCCTCATGTAACAAATCCAGTGTAAGTAGCACTTAAGCAGATCAGCAGCACTAGCAATGACCTTGGTCAGAAGTTTCTGACAATAAAAGCATATTCTAGCCTCTGGGTTTTTTTCCTTGAATTTGGAAGGAAGTTTAATATTTCAGTATAACTCAGTCCATGTTACAGACATTTCTACGAAAAGGCACATATCCTACAGCAAAGCTCGTTTAACAGTCACTTACCAGCAACAAACTTAAAGCCTTTGTTGGCAATTTCAACTTCTGCTCTGCATGATTCATTTATCCCTGGGATAGGCCTGAGCAAGGGATTCTCCCAGCAAAAGACAGACTAATCAAATTATTTCAACTCAGTCAGGTATTCACTTTATGCCATCCAGCCCTGATGGCAAAATTGCTTGTAATAGCAGATCTCCCAACGTTAGAGGAAAAAAATTATCTTCACGGGCTAAACACTGGCTTAATCAGAGACAAGAGGCAAAGCTCCTACAGTTTGAAAGACATAAATGTTACCTCTGTCTCATTCTCATTCCTAATCTTTTACGCTGCTGGAAAGTGGCTTATATATATATATACACAACGGTCTTTTCCAACCTAAACAATTCCATGTTTCTATGACATGCACCATCATTTCAGACATGCACTAGACAGAACACAAAATTACAAGGTAATTTTGCAAGGCAGCAAGGCAGCATTGTCACATTGCATCCCAATGGCTGGCATGGAAAGGACAGATTTTTGTAAGATCTGAAAGGTCCCAGCACAGTAGCCAGGACTGAGCAAAAATCCTGAAAAGGCTTGAGGCTTCCCACCCCTCTTTCTGAGCAAATGGGCCATCCATGTGTATCCAAACATACGTACTCCAGAAGAGCAAAATTCTCCTTTCCATTTTCCTAGGCCTCCGGCAGGGAAGGGAGATAGGACTCAAGTCGGTCACCCCAAAATTTTATAGAGGACAGCACAGTAAAGTCTCTCATGCCCATGTCCCCTGCCTTGAGGGCTGCCATTAGGCAGGGACACCAGCCACTGGGCCATCACAGGGATGCTGACCCAAGAGCTGGCTCGCGAAAACAAAGCACCACCCTGGGCCACAGCTGCAAGTTCAGCTGGTGCGTTATTAAACCCTGTTTCAGCAGAACAGCTGGAAGAGTTTGGAAACTTCAACCTCAGAAGAAATTTCCACAGCCACAGCACCACCCTGACTATCAGATAGGCTAATGCGAAAGGCCTGAAGATCCTGATGTGAGTTGTATTTCATACGTCCTTCGCTACTTCTACACACCATACCTAGCTAAAGGCACCTAACCTGGTAAGCAACTTTTTGTGTCAATTATCTCTTACCTCTGTCTCACCCTAGAAGGTAATCTGAAAATTAAGAGGTTTAGTGTTCTTTAACTTTAGTCTGGTTACTGAAAGGACAAGCTGCAGCATCAGTTCATCTGCTGGACACCTGCACAGCACGGCATGCTGGCTGGCTAGCAATGAAAAGCACAGGAAAAACCAGCTCTTGCCCCAGGAGTAGACAGGAAACAGGGGTAAAAGATCAAGCAATGATGCCAATAACTATGGTGGGTTATCTTCTTCCTCCGCTTCCACCAACCCCCGTAAGCGCCAACAGCTTTCATCTGTCTCCCTTAGGAGAGCCATTCAGGCCTCTACCTCCCCTGGTGCCCCTTCTGTACATCTGCCAACAATGTTCTTGCTCTTGTCATCTTTGAAAATGGAAATATTTCTTCTTGGCTATACAGTTTTTGATGTTGACAGCTTTTATTTCACACATGAAGAACCTCCTGCACGCCTGAAATCTTGCCAGCCTTTCCCCATGGTTCCGTTAGCCCTAAGAAAAGGCACTGCCTCCTATAAGAGCATCATGACGCCACCACCACCACTGCTATTTCCTATGTTCTCAAATCCAATGCAGAGGGCAGTCACATGCTCCTGTTTATACATCCCATAATACAAGGCTGCTATTTATCAATAAATGCCTTGAGGTGCAGAGCAAAGCCCAAGCTAATAAAAATCTGCTGGGATAATTTACTGGTGTTTCACATCAGCAACAGCAGTGGCCAGGGAAAACTGAAGGGAAATCGAGGATGTAGCAGAGAGTGTCCAAAAAGTAAAGAGCAAAAGAAAGGGCTGCTGCAGGTATTTGAAGAGTTGGGGAATGCTATATCAGGGGCACCAATTATTAGTGGGACTGATCAGTTGCCAAATCCTCCGATTATAATTGGTATAACTACAAAAATATTATTACAAAAGCATGAGCGGTAATGATCACGTTGCAGATTTGCTCACCTCCGAAAGAGTTCCTCATTGTCTGAGTTCTGCTCGAATGAGAAGGCTGAGGGCCATACCAATCAAGGAGGAAAAGGCAGCAAAAGTAGAGACCCAACTTTTTTTCCCCCCCTTTTTTTTTTTTTAAACTCAAATCCAAGGCATTAAAGAATGACTCCAAAAATACACAGGCAAACAGATATATGCTCTGTTTTGCTCGGTAAATAACTAACCATTGGAACCCATGGCTGCAGGATAACTGCTGGAAAAATGACTTGCAGTGATTAAAAAAGGATTAAATGGGTTTTATAAGCAACAGTATCTGTTGTTAAACATGCTAAAATAAAATTACAAGAGTTAATAATCCGTTTGCTTCAGGGCATAAACTAATCCTCATCTAAGGGTAGCAGAGATCTGCTTGCATGTCAGCTCGATATCTGGTGCAGCAACTCCCTTCCACAGGCAAGCAATCCTTGCTTTTAATTCCTGGCATTTAAAAATTGTCCTTTTTGCCTCAAAAAGAGAGTACGCTATTGCTCAGGCCTTCAACTGACCTCACATGATTAAGTGGCGTTTACCAGATACACCATTCCCTTGAGGGGCGGGGGTGAAACGCATGAAAAGGGAGGAAAACAGTTTAATTGTTCCACAATTCTGCTCTCAGTTTCTTCAACTACAGTTGTCAGGGCACTAAACCAAACACGAGAGCTAAAATTATTCTAAAAAGTTTAAAGACAAGAACAAAGCACACAATATACTAGTACTTTTCTGTGCAAACAGCTCACCAGCCAAATTATTTTGTGAGAAAATTAGATGTTTGAGACAGGCAGCAAGAGAAGATTTTTAATGTCTTAGAACAGAAGAATTTACTCTGCCTGGTAATAATTAAAGCATTATCTAATATCATAGCTTGGTTCTCAAAGATGGAATAGGATTGACATCCAAAGTCCTTGAGATTATGATTCCAGCCCTCTCCAAACCCAAATCCAAATCCATGAACCTTACTAACAGATCGGCTAGTCTCCCAGATAATTGCTTCTGGACAAAACACAAGATGGGACATGACACGTCCAACGCTCCAATGTGGTAATGAATTTTTGGTTTCAAACACCAGTTTGCACTTTTCCCACAGGTAGGAAGGCTGCATGCTGGGGACACTCCTCCCCTGGCTCCGGACAGCTCCTAGAAAAACAAGTCTTGAACATCAGCCTCACAGAACTCATTCCACAAGTGACCTTTCCCTCTACACTGCCAGGCTACACCCACCAGTTTTATCTCTCTGCTAATGTTTTATTATCATCTTTGATTTTTAGGGGGTGTTGAAAATTATAGCTGGCCTACTTTGATAACCCAAAGGATCAACATTTGAACTGCGATTTCAAAAAAGGACTTTGCAATTAATCACTTCAACTCAGTAGCAAATCAGATCAAGCATGTCCGGTGTGCTTCTGCAAAGTTTGGCACTGACCACCCAAGAGAGCAGTATCAGTACTAGAGCCCCATGTTAAACTGATAGCTAAAACAAGAAAGATAAAATGCCTGGTAAAAAAACAAAACAAAAAAAAAAAACCCAAACAAACAAAACAAAGACACACAAAAAAAACCCACCTCTGAAACTTAAATTAGTTTTACAGAGAATGCAAACATACCATTTCAGACCTCTGTATGTATATATTCTTTCTCCTCCTCTACTGCTGAAACAGCAAAGCATGCATGGCAGATGGCATGATTCATCTGAAAATTACTCTAGCAGCACTCTATTAGCCTCTAAGGAGTAAATTAGGATAAAAATATTCTGAATGTTAACTGAAAGTAGGCAGTTGTCATGAGGAGTCATCAGGTCAGCCTTCTTGCTTAGTTTGCAGAATTTTCCTTTCCATCAGCAATAAGCCCTACACATCAAGATAACATCACTTATTTGTTCTACCTATCAGGAATTAATACAGAAGCAAGAGAAGCAACTGCAGGACAAAAAGGTTTGTTTTCCCACACAGAAGTAAAAATGTACCAGCCACAGGCAGACCAAGAGCCACAGAACATGATGCTAACCATGGCCCCAGCCATTCCTGGTGAGATGGGATAGATTCACTTTCTAGAGACTGCACATCTTAGCTAGGGGAACAACTTTCCACGTGCCCAGTAGCTGAATGCAAATCTGCTCAGTTGAAAACATGCAAGGGACCTCGGGAAGTCTGTCCCTGCCCCAAGACATCAACAAACATGCCCACCAGCCCACATGATACACAGAGTAACTTGCCAGGGAAGTGGCAAAACTAAGGTCTGCATCACGTTCAGTGTCAAGGCAGCTTCACAAGCAGCCTGCCTTAAAAAGTCAGAGCACTATACTATCAATCCCCCTGCTTTACACAAAAGACAGGAGTCAGCTGTCCTGCATGTCTTCTCCCAGAGAAATTAAAAACCATAGGAAGTAAGAACTTGGATATCCAGATGCAAAGAATACTGAGCACTCACTCACTGACCTGTTGGACTAGCACAGGTTGCCTCCAACTGAAACAACATCACTCATTTGAAAAAGAGAAACAAAACACACACTTAGGTCGTTCAGATTATGCTGACAGTAAAAAACACATTACAGAGCAGGATACTGCCCCAGGACTGACCACTGTAATTGCCTGGACTCTGGGCCCCAAGCTAAAAATCTCCTTCCCATATAAACAGTCCAAAAGAACTGATTTATTTTTCTGCTCCGTCAACAATAATCCTCAGTCAACAGAAGCTGAGTATTTGGTGTGTTTTAATATGCAGGTTAACCAACCAGGGGATGAAGCCAGTAACAGTTGCCCTCATCTTTGGGGAGAAGGTGGTGAAACTGTGCTTAATGTCATCTCTTCAAAAAGGCGTTTTCTACATATGTATATGCTACCACGTCAGCCTTGTTGCATAACCAAGTTGTGCAATCATTGCAAATTCATTTACATCTTCATTTTTGTTCCAGAGCTCCAGAAAGGGGAAGGAGGGATCTCTGTCAAGGGATGGTGTGCACTTTGCAGAAGTCCTTGGCCACGGGAGGATGGTCTGAAGAGGGGTCGGAGGCAGTGGGAAGGCACCGGGACACCTTCAGTAATGCCCTTACTGCTCATCCAGAGCAGATGTTTGGAACAGAGTTTTAGTTAGAAACCTCAAAGCAAAGAATGACTTCATAGCATCAGGGGATGACTAGCACTGGCTTGGGCTGCAAGGAGAGAAGATTATGGTTTCTCCTTTTAATGCTTATTACTGTGTCATTGCCACAGAATTGTAAAGAAGAAAATGGCAAGAGTGCAGTATCAGGTTTTCATAGACTGAACAAACTGGATTATTCAAGAGTGACTCAAGTTTCCTAACAAGCACAGAAAAGTCGGCATTAAGATAGTATTTCCTGATTTTCCCAAAATCAATTGCAACAGGCTGCACTTTAAAATTCTGCTTTAAACTCCTATCCTTGTTTGTATTTCAAGAAGGCATTTACTGGATTTACTACATTTGTACATAAGGAGGACACAACACACCAGAAGTACCAGGGACCAGACCCTAGATCAGCACTAAAACTCCACCAGCTAGAATATATACTCACACAAAGTTGGGAGAGACATTCAGCCCTTGCAGTAAAGGTAAACCCTCAACCATACAGATCTGACACCACAGTTTTACTTGGAGGCTGTGTATATTCATCAAGGAAAAGGGGAAATAAGGCAAAAAAATTAATCCCCCAACTTGACCAAAAAGTGAAAGCTTCTGGTTCAACCCTATCCATCCAGCTCTGAGGTTTACAAACATCATGCCACCTGCATTTAAAATGCTGAACTGCCTTCTAGCTCTGCCTTAATTTTCATCCCAGTGATGGCAGGGATGAGATACTATAGCAGTTGTGAAAAATAAAGCTGCTCTGAGTTAAACATGCAGCCACACTCTGGGTCTTCACATTTAACAAAAAAAAAGTACACTTTTTTTGGTATTGCTTCCTTCACTATAGATTTCTCAATAGTAATCAAGATCTAAACATATCTAGCTAGATAAAAATATATAGTGCAGTTTTATTTATGTCTACATTATAGAACAAAATTTGATCAGATCACGAGGCTGCATCCTCATCCTGAATTTCAAATACCTTCTGGTTTGAGCTGCAGACCTGTCTGCCAAGCAGAGCTCAGCTCAAAGAGTCAGGGCTGAAGCAGGACAAGTGTAGCAGTGTCAACAGGCAAACAGCAACTGCAAATACCTCAGCAGCCTCACCTGGCTCTGGCAACTTAACCTTCCTTAACATCATCACAAAGTTAATTAAAAAAAAATAGTAGTAATAATAATCTAAAAAAACCCTAGTAGTAATAATAATGAATCTAATCAATAAGCATTTATCTGGGAATAACATTTCATAGAATCATGGAATCATAGAATGGTTTGGGTTGGAAGGAACCTTAAAGACCATCAAGCTCCAACTCCACCACCACAGGCAGGGACATCTTCCACTAGAGCAGGCTGCTCAAATCCCCATCCAACCTGGCCTTGAACACTACCAGGGATGGGTCATCCACAACTTCGCTGGGCAACCTGTGCAAGTGTCGCATCACCGTCACAATGAAGAATTTCTTCCTAATATCTAATATATACCTACTATCTTCCAGTTTAATCTTTCACTTTAGCACAGGTTTGCTTCCCTCACCTGCAGCTCCAGACACACTGAAAGACGTTACTGAGGAATAAAGCCAGCAGCACAGTGTCCTCCAGAGAGGCCACGGGATATACCTTAACTGATTTAAGCAGTGAGCAATCTATTTAGTGAATCACTAGAAACTTCTTGGGTAACTGCAAAGAGAAAATGTGATTCCTTTCCTTGACCTCCTCTTCACACCTGAGCAGCAAGCAGAAAAGTACCCACAAATGCACCTGGAAGACAGAAGCATTTCAGCAGGACTCTGCTGGCAGGCTCAGCTCCTGCACGAGGCAGCTGCCGGGTCACAACTCACTGAAATCTGCACAGCAGCACCCTGCCAGCATCGAGGCAGAATCCAGGCTCTAGGCTTTCCCAAAAAGCCTCCTGCTCACACCTCCCCACACCTCCCAGTGCTTGCACAGGAGAGGACGGCAGCTAGGGGTTGCTGGGAGCAGCCCTCAGCCCCACAGTGCTCTGATCCTGGTGCTTCATAGGGCAGTCCTGCAGGGGAAGGGTGTGAAGGGACAAGGAAAGAAGAGAGGGACTAACCGAACAGTTACAAATTACACCTGCTAATTGTGCTTTTCCAGGCGTAGACAACAACAGCAGGTATAATTCCTCTTCCCTCAGTGCACCACCAGGATGCCTTCAGAGAGCCAGGTTTTCTGGAAGAAGGGGCTTGGGGGGTGGCAAATAATTACATTTAATTTGAAGGTTCACATTTGAAGAGAATATTTTTGGAAAGAGAAATCAACACATTAACAGTGAGGGGAGCACAGAGCACATAATCCTTTCACATCCTGACAGGGGAGAATTGCGGAGGCCTGCTATGAAGCATGTCTGAATAACAGCATCTTCATTTTTTGAATATCTAATTAGGAGTTTCTATATATTGCAAAGCATTGCTATAAGATATAATTTAGTTGGCAAACACTAAAGATCTCTCAGTCTGTAAGTATGCTTTTGGCAATCAAAATTCAAATCTGGGTATATATCCAAGATATGTATGGCACTGGTACTTTTTTATTTTTTAAATTCTAACAATTACAATCAAATTAGCACATTAGCTTAAATCAGTTTTAAGCAAATACAAGCTACAAGCAAATGAGTCTACACCATGACAACAACAGTATATTTTTGGATTATTAGTATCCTTACTCCTGTTAGCGGCTTCAAATACATTTAACGCATATTAAAGGGCAGTAAAAATCTAAGAAGGCTACAGATGCCAGAACTTAGCACCAACTTAAAACTCACATATGCTAAAAAAACATTTGCAGTTACACTAATTCCCACTGTGGGAACTGAAAGGCAGATTCATATAACACAATGGGCAACAAATCCATTCCTTTAATTTCAGTCGCCAAATTTTAATTAATTTTCATCCAGGCAAACACTAAGCATTTCTGCTGATCTTGCAGGATGTAAGCTCATTTGCACAATAAATGCGGTCTAACAAGTCACCACATTTATAGCAAGTTGCTTCAGTCTTATCTAACTGCGTAGTTTGAAAAGTCAGTGATGGGTAAGTGAAACCCCACCCACGTCACAGTTTCTGGAGTTAAGTGCAAGAAAACTGAAGAAGTTGCTACCTTCCCATTGCTAGTGAGACCGCCAACAGTATATCAAAAATTAGAGTCCATATTCTCAACTATGTGTATATTCCTTATTCAGTAAGGGAAAAAACCATGCACTTTGATTTTTCTCCTACAAAATTAATGTCCATGTTCCAGTGCCCCAGAGCTCCCCTTTCAATAAAACAGTCAAAATCAAAATACCTCTGCTGTATAGCTTTAAATAGGTCAGTGTGTAAGTTCTGCCTGTGTCAGGAGGCACATATCACTACAGCACTAAAGCAGACACCACCAGGAGGTGGATCTGCCAGCAGCATGGGCAAGTGGTGCATCCCAGGACACAGCCTGTGTGTAGCAGCTGCTGCCCATCCTCACATGGCCAGCTCCAACACGGAAACTTACGGCCAGGTCCAGGCAACCAGGAGGGGTGTAGGGCCCTCCCAGATACAGTACTTTTGCTCACTTGCTACTCTCCTCCTCTGCAGCGTCAAGAGCGGAACAAGAGAGCGGTGCCAATACTGCGCGGCTACCGAGCTGCAGGTCAGCCTCAGCAAGCGGCTGCCCTCTGCATCTCCTGTCCTTATGAACTCTCAACTTTGCCCAAAACTACAGTTTCCATGGAGAGCACAAAGGCTGCTCACACATATCACTCCATATATACACACTACTCATTCCATTAAAAACGGTTTTAATTACCTGATTTCCACGCATGATGAAAATTTCATTCCGGTAGTAGCTAAATTACAGGAGGGGTGTCTGTAATATTTTCAGAGGGACACATCAACATGCAAGAAGCAGACAGCAGCCCACTTCATCATTTCACATCCTAGCACAGAAGCGTGGAGGCCTGGCAGCAAGCAGCCACTGACCAATAAATAGTAAAAAAAAAAAAATAAGATTCTAATTAAATAAGAAATCGTTTATATTACAAAGCACAGCTAGAAGATATAATTCAGTCAGCAAATACTATGGGTTAAAGGCATCTCTGCTTGCAAGCACTTTTTTGGTAATCAGTCCAAATTTAAATCTATGTAGTATTTCAGAGACCATGCCCCCAGTACACTCTCTCAAGTACGCATGTGCCAAGCCTCAGAACCTACACTCCTTAGACCTCTGTAACAACAGCCTTGACAAAATTAAAAAGGAGCCCCTCATGCTCACACCAACACAAGCTTAGATTGCACACACCAGTAAAGCACTTGGAGAAACACAGGCTATCAGAAATGCAATCACAGCCATCCCTGGCATGCTGTCTTGAAGCAGCAACAGGACTGAATGCAATTCCAGCTGCATAGATTCCTAGCATTCCCAAAAACTAGATTTCTAAGATTAGAACAAGAGAAGACTTGTACCTTTAAGTTTAACTAACTCTAGAATAAGATGTATTTTTAAACAGGACTATAACATCACTGATACTATGCAGTGATGCAAGATGCCTTTAACAAAAGTAAGTTGTCTGAGCAAACCAAGTGTTGCCCTCCGCTCCTCCAGCAATTCCTAATTTCTGTCTGACGCAGCAGCTGTCAGAGTCCCAGGAGGTTATAAGTGACTATATTTTTAAAGCTAGAGTCACTTCTGGTCCAATGTACCACAAACAAAAGCATTCCTAAACCTTTATCATTCATTACAGAAGTGCTTCAAAACTTAACACATTTGCTTTCTTAGGTATCACTTCAAGCAGTCTAGTAAAGACCAGTATCCACTATCAAAATCTAGAACAAGCATGAGGCCTAATGAAGTTCTTAGAAGATAATCATCAACCCAGTAAAAGCAGCTGACTTAGTTCTTTTTATTCCTCCACCTTCTATGTTAAGAATGAAGACCTACCAAGAAACCTCATGATACAGCTGCTGCACTGCTCATTTAAGACATCTGCATATTATAAACCACAGTACAGGAACAAAGCACCTCTGTTGGATGAACACAAGTGATTAATGTTTACTAAGTATATTTAGAAAAAACAGTTAAATGCGAAAAGCACTTGTCCTCATAGATCAATTAATTCATGCTGAAGCTCTCTACAGAACAGCAGAGATGCTGTTCTTCTAAATGTGAGTCTTCCCAATGTACTTTATTTCTGAAGTGCAACCTATCATCATGAAGAGCAGTTTCCCCAATATTTAAAACCCATTTTGGCAACCAGACGTAAAAATAAAATGCTAAAAAATTCATTAAAATATTAGTATGCACTACCATATGCTTAACTATGACTAGCTGCAGTCAGCAGCCGTGAATTTGAAGTTCCTTCCTCACAGGAGTTGACAATAAAGTAAATACATCCATCTTCTACATATTTCTAAAAGAGGAAAACAATAAACTATTTATCGGGTTATCTTTGCTATGTCTTACTTTATTATTCATTACTCAAGGTTATAAAATCAGTTCCATTAGGAATCCTTGTTTCATATCTGAACTTTCTCCCAAAACAGAAGGGCTGAGGGTTGAATCTCTGTAGCCACAGCCTTACATATTTCACAAACCTGTGGCTGCAAAACGTATCTGCATTTTTACTCCTAAAGCCAAGCACTCCTTTTACAATATATTCACAAGTTGAGTAAACAGAGATGCACAGATTTAGATAGCATTATGCTCTGAAACTGAAAAAAGCCTGGGTAGACATCTCAAGACTACATAATTTCAGGAGCCTTATTAAAAAAAAACAAAACACCAAAAATATTTCCTATTTTACTGTTGATCATTGCATTAAAGAAAACAAACAGAACAAACTAAAACAAACAAAAACCCAAACAAAACAAAAACCACCTCACATACCTCACCTAAACATTTTGTATTTTGTACCACACTGCTTCCCCTTTCCATCCCAGGCAACAAAAGTTCCAGTTCCCGAAACCACCAACTTCACCAATAACTTGTAAAACCATGTAAGTAATACAAAAATAACGTTAATAAGGAAGCAGCTGACTGTGCCACAAAGAACGCAGTAGCAAAGAGAGCAGTTACATCATTTTTGTATCAAAGTTCTTTAAAGTCAAGCACTTCAAGAAAATTTAGTTCATTATGTCAGTATACAAAGCCACTCATATGTTTTGTTTTGTTTTGGTGTTTAGTCTTACTTACAATCTTAAAAGTAAATGAACAGATATCACAGCAAATAGAAAATAGGCAAAGAAAATTAAGAGACAATTAACACATAATTCAAGGCCCTGATGGGAAGCTAAAAACCGCTGATGAACGCTGGGGCACATTGGACCAGACAGCTCAAGCCACTGGCAGCGGGCATATCTTGCATTCCAGCTGCTGAGAGGTGGCTCAGTCCCTGCTGGCCTCAGCCTGCCTGCAGGACAAGGCCAGGGAAGCAAGCCCACTCACCACCCCAAAAACAGGGCAACATCATGCAGGTTTGAGGTCAGAATGGACCTCTTGCTTGAAGGAGCTGTGGTCAAAAGGACAAACATACGAGAAGAAACAAAATTTAAGTTTAAAAGGAACAAACAATTAAGGGTTTGTTTTGATAAACATTGTGTTATAGCTTTGCCATGAGTTACTCAGGCACAAACAAGGAGAGTACCTCGCACCTGCAAAGACTAAGCTGAACTTTCATATCTGAAACTAAGCGAAGTGCAAGCTGGTGACTCACAAGAGACATTTTGGTGGCAGCGAGCAGGTATGTAAGACACTAAATAGTTTTCTCCCAACAAGGTCGGCAGAGGCTGGATCTGGTGTGGCCATTTCTCTGAACATGCCCCAGCTGAGGCCAGGTGTCATGGCAGAGCAGACTCAACTACAGCTTCCAGCTGCTGAGGCTGTTACTAGTGCGACATGTAAAAAAAGGTGTGACTGTAATAGCATTTACCTTGACAGAATCCGTAAACAGAAAACCAAACATACACACTTGTATCTGCATATGCATGTGTGTGCTGCAGGCATGTATAATACAACGCATGGTGCTGGGGGGGCCACAAATCACCTAGGGCAACATCTAAAGGGACAGAGGTAAATGACTACAGGTATGTCACCAGTACTGAGGGAACACACAGCAGTTAAAAGCAAACTTCAGTTCAGCTGAGCACAATTCAACTGTGTTATTTCCGCCTTAAAAAAGAAGCATAATAAAAACCTCACAAAGATGACATTTAGCGTCCTTCTAATCCAAACTATTCGGGAGCCCCTGGTGGTCTAGTGGTTAAGGCGCAGCGCTGTCACCGTCGAGACCCGGGTTCGATTCCTGGTCAGGGCC
>JAYRBT010000001.1:52419141-52457678 GCA_036023395.1 Myiotriccus ornatus
ATTTTTAAAATGTTTTTATTCAGAATAAATTGGATGCTATTTCAAGCTCCTAACAGATAATGTTGACACTTTTGAACTTCGTTATTCATAAAATATGAAAAAGCAGCTCAACATCAGGTATTAAATCGGGACAGTACATATTCACAAGCTTTAGAGCAATTAGCCCTCATTTTCTAGGTGAGAGAAACACAGCCTTGCCACTGTGCAGAAAGTGTACATTCTTTTTAAGTTCTTGCGTGTTCCATACATTTTGTGTATAATTAGAAAGGTGCCTTATTGCACTTATAAATATGCAAAACCGCGACAAGACCAAGTGTCTCGAAGTTTTATTTAAGGGAAAATAAAAATACCGCCTCTTTCTCAGACTGCGTCACAGCAGCGCACAGTGTACTCCCAGCCCCAAGTCAGTGCCAGGCTCTAACGCGAACCCGCGCTCCCTCTGTCAGCAGAAAAGTCGGTTGCTAATCTGTGCTCATCTCCGGAGCGATGTTCCTCCTCTGCGGGGCCCTCGGCTGACTCAGGATTCGCTCCCAGCCCTACGCCTGCACCTACACCGTGTCCCCAGACCACAAGCAAACCAACAGCTCCCAAACTGGAAAAAAAATAAAAATAATCCTTACTCAAGACAAGCCGTGGAGAAGTGGTGATAAACAAGGCAAACGGGCTGCACGCCTCAACCAGATCGGTTATAGCATTTGACACCCAGTGGCTGCTGGTAACTAAACCTGAAAGTGTGTTTCAGAAATGCCACGCTTACTTAGCTTAAGTGGTAAAGTCTGCAAGTATGTAACTTTCAGGGCAGCCTGGCAGTGATGCGGCCAAAGGAAGGCATGAGAGCAACATAAATCCAATCCATAACACAGTGACTATTTAATTATGGAAGGAGAGTACATTCGTATTTACCTGCCAGCAGTGGCAGGGTACGTACTGCACTGTACCAGAGGGTACTAGAGCCAAAAAACATACCAGTAACGGCTCTCCCTGTCATAGCAGAGGTATGTGAGCATAGGAAGAGTTCTATCGGGGGAGGTGTGCAAGACTTCTTCCTTTCTGAAGCACCACAGGACGAGCAGCAACAAAAATAGGAAGAGCCTAACAAGTTATACAGCTATCAGTGTTTCTTATTTGCTCGCTTGAATTTGGGAGTTCTTTTATTTTTGTTTGTTTGGCTTTTAGTTCTCTTCCACTCCTTCTGAAAAGGCACTTAAGGAGACTAAAATACCACTGGAAAAAAACCACCATTTCCAAGTGACAAGTTACCTTATTTAAAAGTTGTCAGCTATCAATCACTTCACTCCTAATAAAGTTTTTCATGACAGATGTCTTCAGACAATTATCCTTAACATTTTTTTAGTCGAACACATGGATAGAAACTAACAAACTACTTTTACAAGCCTTAAAAGCCTTCAGCTAGAAAGAGTTACAGATTAATCTGCATTGCCTTAGCGGGATGTTGCTTACCTCTAAAAAAAACCCCAGGAATTTACAAAAATCAGATATAACAGACATTCCTAGCAATGCAATTAAAAACACATAAATACAGGATTTGAGTTGACACTGTCTTTTCTTTAAAAAGGCAAATAATACAAATACTACAAAGCGAAGCAAAGAGTTTGGCTGGCCCTAACTGGAACTAAGTCACGAATACAGCAGAACGCGCCGATGCCGTGCTGGGTGCGTGCACCTCGCGCATTTACGGCCATCATTTAATCCCTCGCAGGGCGGAGGAGGCTCTGCCTGTACGCAGACGGCAAAAAACTCGCTCTGACAGTGCTCTCATGCAACAGTGTCACGAAACGCAGCGCTGCTTGTGCCGCACATAGGGGCACGGGTGGGTGACACGTTCTCGACAGAGGCCTCGGAGAGAGAGGATTCATTCACAGCAGCGTTAAGACTTTATCACCCACTGCGATACAGAGCTGGAGGGTACCACGGGCCTGGCACTGCCACACAACCCCACTCGAAGCTTCGCCTGACTCGCCCCCCAACTGTATGGGGGGCAGTCGGTGCCCACGGGGCCACCTGGGACCTGGCGAACGGGTCCCCCGGGAGCCGAGGGTGGCAGCGCCGCATCCGGCCCCACCGCCTGGCTCTGGGCAGCACCGGCCGCTCGGCTCCGGCCGGCGCGGGGCTGAGCACAAATCCCGGACGCCAACAGGTTGCTCCCACTAGTCTGCTGCGACGGCAGGAACTGCGCTGCTGGAGGGAGGGAGAAGCTCCGTCTCATCACGTAACACGAGAAAGACGTTCCCGCAACCCAGGTTTAACAAAGCCATCAGGACAAATACTGAGGCTTACTCATTAAACACATGGTATTTCTGCAACCCTTGTTCTGCCTCCGCTCTTTCCCCATCCCTGTTTGCCTCTGTCCCCGCTCCGCCGCACGACGGCAAACCCCTGCCGCGCCGGCACGGACCGGGACCGGGCAGCCCCAGGGGCAGCGGCGGTGCTCCCACGCCCACCCCCAGCACACGGGTGTTGAACCCCGGCCCTGCCGGCCGCCCGAGGGGAGCAGGAGGCGGCAGCGCTCCCGCCGGGTTTGCCCGGGGACGGCGCCGTGACACCGCGTGAACTTTTGCTTTCGGCGGGGCAGGGCTGGCCGGGGGAGGAGGGCGGAGGGCGCAGAGGTGGGGGCGGCTCCGGCCCCTCCAGCGCCCTACCGGCGGGAGGGCTAGAACGCTTTTTTTTTTTTTTCCTCCCTTAGGAGTTTTCCCTTTGGAAAGGTGGAAAAAGAAGTAAAAATTTAAGGTTAAAATCAAAGCGTGGAGCCGGACCACTGCAGGCTCCGCGGTGGGCAGCGTGCAGCCGGGGAGAGCGGCGTGCCCGGCCGCCTGCAGCGCTGCGGCTCCTGCCTGCGCGGCAGCAGAACCTCCCGGTGCCCCCTCCGACGGGGCGTCCCCCACCACCCGCCTCTCACCTTCCAGCCGGCCGAGCTGTTACTGTCGCCCTTATCCTTGAAGTAGGGGACGCTCTTGACCATCCACTCGTAGATCTGGGAGAGGGTGAGCCGCTTCTCGGGGGAGCTCTCGATGGCCTTGGTGATGAGGTCCGCGTAGGACAGGTTGCCCCAGGCGTTGCGACGCGATGAGCTGCTCTTGCGGGGCTGCCCGGTCACAGGGCCCGGTGACAGACCGGCCACGGGCGGCGGCACCGGCGGCACCGGCGGCGGTCCCGGCGGGTGGAGGCGGCAGCCGGCCTCGGGCGCCGGGAAGTCCCCGCAGCGGCAGGCGGTCGCCTCCGGGGGGGCAGCGGCGGGGGGCAGCGACGCGAAGTCCTCGCTCTCCTCTAGCAGGCTGAGGTTGCTGATGAAGTCGGCGCTCAGCGCTCCAGAAGCGGCTGCCCCGGCCGCGGTCCCGGCCGCCCCCTCGGGCTGCCCGCCGCACGACGGCGCCGGGCTGGAGGTGGCCGAGCTGGGCGGGTTGAACTCCGGCCGAGGCAGAGGCCAGGTGCAGGAGCGGGGCCGCGGCAGCGGCTCGAAGTCGGGGTCGATGTCCACCAGCTGCGGTGCTTCGGCCATGGCGGGGCCGGGGCGGGAGCGCGGCAGCGGCAGCGGCAGTGGGGCGGCTGGGGCTCAGCGCCGCCGCCCCATGCAGGCTCCGGGCGTGGATCGGGGCGGCCCCGACGGCGCGGCCGCCAACTCTCCTGGCCCCGCCGCCCTAAACCTCTGGCCTGACCTCCTGGCCCCGCCGCTCTAAGCGCTGCCCCTGCCCGCTTCCCGGATCCCTGCCCTCCGCGGCAACTGCAAACAGAAACGACCCAGTCGCCCGGCGCACACCGACTAGAGCGACCGCCCCGCGCGGGCCCGCCTCCAGCCTTCCTCCTCCTCCTCCTCCTCCTCCTCCCGGAGGGGAGGGACGGCCCGCGCCGCGCCAATGGCAGCGCCGCGCCGCTCGCCCGCCTCCCGCCGCGGGGCCGGTTTGGCAGGAGGGTGCCGGTGCCCCCGTGCTGTGTCTGGGTGGTTTTTGTTTTCCGGCGGCGGAGGGGGGTGAGAAGCGGCGGGCGGCCGGGCGGCGGTGCCCCCCGCGGCCGGGGCTGCCCGAGGGCAGTAACTGCTCGCACGGCGAACCGCGTGGGATTGCCACGGAAAATGCCCCCGTGAGTGTTTCTACCTCAGCCGCTGCCGGCGGGGTCTTGCCGCCCCCATCGACGGGCCCGGTGCCTGACGCCCCCGGGGATCAGCGGGGGCCGGGTAGCAGCATCCCTCGGGGAAGCGGGGCGGCGGGGGGAGTGCACGCAAGCGGGGACGGGGTGTTCCCACCAGCATCCCGGCGGCGCTGGCTCCCAGCGGAGCGCTCCTGCTCCCCGTGCTCCCGCCCCGCGGGGGCCCTGGCAGCCCCCGCACATGGGACCGGGGGCTGCGACAGCTGCCCTGGCTCCCTCCTTCTCTCCCTCCCTCCTTCCCAAGCCGGCTCCTCGCCAGAAAGTGTCTGCGCCTCACGAAGTGATAAACCTCCCCTTCGTCTGAGCGTGTTTTCATACTTTGAGTTGGTGTTTTATTCCGTGAGCAGTCGCGGGAGCGCGGGATAATTTCATTTTAAGTCAACTATTAAACATGCTTTCTATTTTTCTCGGCAAACCCCAAGGGCACACGATTTATTAAAGCTTGTATTCCTCCCATTCAAAGAGGCAACAGCTACAGGACACACCACCTCTGTCTCCCCAACCCATCAACATACAAAGATATATAGATATATATATCTATGTATCTATATATATAGATACATGCATACATATATGTTCGAGGCAACTCAGAAGTGTTACTCTGTTTAAACGTAAAAAGAAGACATTTGCTTAAGCTAGGGAAACGATCCCAGGGATGAGGCACCACTCAACACCTTGTTCAAATTGGCAAACCCTACTTTTCATAAAATCTGTTTTGTTCTCAATGGGAAGAGTGCTTTTAAAAAACATATTTCAGACATGGTTTAGTAAGTGACAAAATTCACAACCAGCCATGGCATTTGATGTTGCTTGTCAAAGAACCACCGGAGCTGGGTAACTGTCAAAGCTGAGCCAGAAAACCTGTTACTCTTCTTCCCTTCTCTATGCATCAAGGCAGAGAGTGTTAATGTTATTTTAATGCAGTTCATTGTTCATATAAAAATATTTTCTGAGAATGAGTAACAATAATGAAGGGGAGAGAGTACAAGACTGGATTTAGGCCCACAGCACGTAATTTAGTGGCAGATCATACATCTAGATACACATGCTGTATATTATGGAAACACTCTTTAAGACACACAATGACACCCAACTATATAGTTTGTGCAAAATATGCATGAGTGCATAGTAACTGCTCACATTTTAAAGCACTGTTTTTGTCATGTTTATTTTACCAAATGCCAAAGGTGATTATACCTTATTATAGGTTGGCTGCTTGTCAGATTTCGGAGTTGCTTTGCCTTTAAGTCACTTCTATGTTTTGTAAATCCTTTAAAGGATTCAACCCACAAGTTTACATTGTTTAGCCCCCAGATTTCAGAAAACACCTTTTTTTTTTTTCCCCCAGCTTTTTTTCAGTTAAAAAAAAAAAAAAAAAAAAAAAGCGCACAAAATAGTCCCAGTTCAAGCTGATAACTTGCATGCCGTGTTCAACTTGGAACAGCTTTATGTGGCAGTGTTACACAACTCGGCTGCAGTAGTTGCCCTGCAATAAGGGAGAGCACCCTGCCTAGGAGAAGCAGAGGTTATATAATGGTGAGAAGCAGCCAGGGACGTGCAGCGAATGGATGTGTTTAAATGGGAGCCAAAACAAAAGAAGTGCTCAAGAGCACAGAAACATTTCTTTTTCTTTCCTGGGTGCCTGAAAAAAAGATCTAAGAGCCAGACTGGCACCCATCCTGCTAAAGGAAATGGATTTATTACCCAGGCTTTCTTCTAAGGACTTTCTTTTAATCTTGTACTCCTTGCTCTTTTATTTTGTCAAAAGTAGAGATGTTATTCCCTGAACTCAATTGGTATACATAGATGTTGAAAAAAAGTAACTTTCCTTTGTCAGATGCCAACTGTGAAAAATGGGAAGAAAGCTACTACTGGGGAATTTTAGGAAGCCCTGGTGTTGTCCGTAGTTCAGCCCAACTCATTCTCCAGTACAGTGGTTGTACTCCTCTTTCTTGGCCCTACATGACATTGCTGTTGCTCACCTCACCTTCTTGGTGGGGCTCTGCCACATTTGTGCCCTATGTCACCGATACTCTTGCAGCTCAAAAATTAGCAGTGTATATACAGTGAGTACAGACAGCAGTTTGCAGTGAAGGATGAGGGGCTTGGAGGTAGAGAGGGTAAAACCAGAATCTTCCAAATGCTGCATTTGCTAGGCAAGTGGGTCCCCATGACTCACAACACAACGGGCAGGGCTGAGCTCTGCTGCAGGGATTTTGACTAGTGCTTGTTAACCACTCGGACCATGTCTGCTGACGTTTGGAGAAAGGATTAGGGCTGATGAGACGATGATGTGCACTTTCCTGGGAAGAGTAATCCTGGCAGTTTACTCTGACTTTGGCAGAACTGCCCAGGTGAGTGAGTTCTTCTCTAAGGCCCCAGTCCACGTGCACATGATTCCCCGCTTTTCTTATAGGATTTCTTTTCTCCATCAAGTATTTGGGTATCGAATTGACAGATTTTAGAGTCAAAGCAACAAAGTGACATGCATGCCATGCACAATACAGGTGTCTAACCCTGGCTACACTGCTCTTCCAGTGCACTCCAACACTGTTAACCACCCCTAGGAGACGCCACAGTGAACAAACCCGCCCATTCAGCTGCTGGAGGGGAGCTTCCTGCTCCTAAAACAGCTCAGCACAGCCATGGCTCAGTACAAGAAATTTTCCTACATCTACAAATGACAGCATTAGGTTTATCTCATCTCCCACAATGCTGAAATGCTGATGGATGCACCACAGTTCATTTTCTACTCCCACCCTCCTCCTCCTACACTCCACCTTTTCATTTCTCTACTCCTACTCCTGCTCCTGTTTTCCACTCCTCTACAATACGTCTCCTATCAACCTTAGCATCAACTTGTGCTTTTTTTTCAAATTTAAGACCTGCAGATTGCCTTTTATCATCACTGGAATAAAGTGGAGCTTTCTATTCATATTCTGGGTCTGAGGAAGCCAAAATAAAGGATCTGTGCTGTCTTTTTACTACTGTCTGTATAATTCAATTCCTGAGGTTTTGATCAAATTCAGCAGGAGATTACATAAAGTTGAAAGCACTCGAACTCTATGTACAGCTCTTTTTTTCTACACGTGTGTATGTGGTGGGAGAGTACAAATGTTTTAACAGAATAAAAAGCAACAATGAAATACCAATTTTTGCCTGGTGTCATAAGAGCTGTGAAAAAGCTTATTTTCTGAGGAAGGATGGGGAAGTTCAGCCCTTCCAGTTTCCTCCAAAGTCTCTCAAGAAGGGACTGACTTTGATTGGAAATGCGTATTTCCAAGGAGCCTAGGTTATTGGAAGGGTGATGTGGGACCTAAGTCTCATCCCTTCCCAGCCCAGGGTAGCTGAGTGCTGCCCCACACAGGAGGGTTTGGACATGTCCTGGTTTAATAAGGCATTTGCATTGCCTTGCCGAGGGAGTTCAAAGTGTTTGAAGCTCTCCCAACCCATCTGAGGCTTCTTACTGAGCCACTGCAGAAAGGCAGTCCCTCTGCACAGCATTTCAGAGCAGGAGCTTCACTGCTGTGAGTTTCCTCCTGGGACTGCTCATCTCTCCCCACCAACCACACAAATCGCAAATGGAATTTAAAAATCTGCTAAACCCTCACCACAGTTTGGTAGTGCTAAGCTCCTACTCTCTTTCCCCCTACCCTCTGCCTCCCATCACACACAGCAGCATCCATCTGGGAGAGGTGGATGTCACATTTAGGATCACCCTGTGGTCACTGGAGAGAAACACATTCTCCCTGAGTGATTCACCACCCCAGATGGTGGATCTGACTGGCCACTGAAATGCCAGGCTCTTACTCCAGGTGGTTCCCACTCACTTTTAGCTACCTGTCTTCAGGCCAGCAAATCCCACTCATCCCACTTTATAGTGCACAGAAAACACATAATCTCTGATCCCTCTGTCATTGCATCAACAACAATAAAAAGGCTATGCCACACAAAGCCAGGCTTACGGGCTAACTGGCCACTGCAGAGAGACAGCAAAAGAAAGGCAAGATGACTAGTCCTGCTTTTCAGGGGGGAAATGTGACTACCATGAACTCTCATAATGTGCAGAGGACCTCAAAGAGAATGCATGGGCAGAGACTGACTTGGAAGCCAGGTCTACCGAGACCCAGTCCTTAGGCTTAAAAAAATTCATGTCAGCAAAGGGTTGTCAGGTACTTGCTGGTAAGGGTTTTGAAATTACCTTGGTTTAGGTCCATCTCTGCCTACACACAGGCAAAAATCTTGAATACTCCCCTAGAGGCAGCGAGGCCCTTCTGGATTTACATCTGTACGGCTAGAACTGGGGCCATGTTCCGACTGCACTGGTTGACTACCTCACTGGACATATTTCAGAGTTGAGAACTGGCAGATCCTTGAACAGTGTGGTGCAACTCCAGCCTCCAAAAAGCCTTCAGGGAGCCTGCCTCTTCTTCTCAGAGGAGATGGGGAACTGCGGTTGGTGATGGGAGAGCTGCCCAAACAGCCAAATACCATCTCCTTCATCTCACAGCCTGCTGCAGGGAGCTGGGCTTCTGTGACCGGGATTTGCACAGCAGCTGCTGAGTCCTTCTCCTTCTCTCCATCCTCCTACTTCTTCTTCTCCTTCTCCTTTCCCCCCTCCTCCTCTTCTTCACCACCAGCAATTGACAAAAAGCCTTCAAACCAGACAGCAGTAATCCAAGCCAGTCCCTTCCTCCTTTCCCAATTTCTCTGTAGCAGATTTAGTGGTAGAGAACAGCCAGAGGGCTTGGCAAGCACTGTTGCCAGGAGGAAGGGTGAAAGGGAGATGTTAAGAGGGACAAAGGTGGGGTCATGCTTCCCATACTGGGAGATGGAGCTGCTGGGTGTTGGGCTACCAAAATCTTGGTGCAGACCCAATGGCTGCTGATGTTGGACCACTCTGGCTTAAAAGAAGTGCCGCGATAAATATTTAGTTACATAAGTTAAAAAATAATTTAGTATTAAAAATATTTTTTACTAAAAATAGATAGCAAAAATATTTAGTATGTGTTTTGGGACAGTTTCCTTTGATGTTGCTCATACTTCATTTGTTCTTAGCATCTGCAAAAATGTAAACAGTTAAGATTTGAGGGCAAGATTTTATGGAACCATTTCTAAGTTGGACTATTATAAGGAATCAGAATTTAATTTTAAATTTTCTCGTGCAAAAGCTCATGCCAGAAGCTCTTGTATGTTTTTTCAGTTGAAGTAAAGAAATAATAATAAGACCACTTGACTGGTTGGTGTGATTTATGCAGCTCAAATTCCTACTAAGCGTGGCTCTTAACATTTGGACAAAACCATATTCACTGAATGAGCTCAAATGAGGCACAAGTTACTGGGAACCAGAATCTGCTGCCACAGCTGGTAAACAAAAGCTAAACAGAAGAAAATATTTGACACAAACTCTGCTCTCAATTCTGTTACAATCTAGGCTCAAGACCTCCCATTTAAACATATATCCTCTTGCACGCACATATACACACCCATAAGTGAAAGACTGAAGTACAGTATGACCAAGAAATGGTCCTTACCAGGATCAATACAATAAGTACCAAGGGTAGTGTCAGCATAGCGGTATCTGTTTTCAATGTGTCATGTGCAATCACTGGCTGTGATGTAAAAACAGAAGGCAAGAGTTTATCAGGTTTCAGATTCAGCTGAATCACCCGGCCCACCCCTATGCAAAGGCCAATGTGCCTGGAAGTAAACACAGTTCAAGTGCTGTGTGTGTTTTCCAGGGTGTTGAGTTTCTGTTTTGTTGTAAATATGATCTATTACAATATTCTCCCACATCCTACTGTCAATGTTTAAACATTTTCAGGTGCATTTCTCATTTCTTGGTTTCCTTTATGTATTGCTGAAGGAAAAACTGACTGGCTTTTGTATATTAAATAATTTTATTGTGTTTGAGGAACAAGCTAAAAACAGGACACTTGACAGTTACAATGTAATTCAGTGATTTCTCTTCAGCCCTTAGAAAGGAAAATTCACGATATGGTACAATGCAATGCTTGACAACTATTTCATCTTCTTTTCCCTTGTTTTCCTGGAAAACTGATAGCTACCTGTTATCAAGGAGAAAAATAATTTATAGCCAGAATCAGCAGGAAGGCTGACAAAACAAATATTTTTTTCCATTGTTTAATTTATGCTTGAAAAGCGTATTTATATATGTATATAACTGGATTTGCATACAAAGAGGTCATTATGTATATGCCACACAAATACATATGCATGATAACATTATATGCATTTTATGCTAGATTTATATAGATGCAAATATGCTCAGACAATAATAGTAAGACAGTATTTTGGCATATATGCGTATATTCCTATGGTGCTGGTGACTAACACACTACAGAAGGCAGTGTTTGGGCAGGACACTCAGTAGGTAAGGTCTGTAGTTAAAAAATACCATCCATAGGGTAAATGTCCACAGCAGAAGGAGAACAACCCTAGGCAGCTACACTCTTTTATCTCTCTGCAAAATGGGTATAAAAATGTCTAAAATGTCAAACCTGATGTTTGCAATGTTAACTGTTAACTGTTCTAAGTGCTTTGAGATGTGGCGCTGCAAATGCAAGCCTTGCTCATGCCCGGGCTATGAGGAGAATATGCTGACGAAACTGAAACCAGCACGGTTCTACCTAAAGGCAGAGGCACACCACGTATCAGCCTGAAAACAGATAAGAGCAGCAACCAGTAGTTTCAATTTTACAATTGCATCTGCCAAGCCCCAAATAGTGAACCTAAACTACGATCAGACAGGTTCGTGCCATGTGATCAGTAGTGGGAAGGCACACGTTGGGCGGCAGTTTGGTGGCTCGTCTTTTTATGCAAAAAAAGAGATGGAGATCTCCAGTGAGATTTAGGAGGGGGATTGAGGCAGAAAAAGCCATGGGGTGCAAAGGGGTAAATGATGGGGCTATTCAGATCCGTCCACCCACACATTAGAGAAATGCTGCTGCAGCTGCACAGAACTCAGCAGTGGCTCCCTGAGAGACACCCACTTTCACTCTTTGCTCCTGTTGTGGCTGATAAAGCAGCTTGCAACAACAAAAAAAAAAAAAATCCAAAGCCTCAAGAAAAGACCCAAGCAAACAAAACCTGAGTCTGACAGCAACTGGACTCTCTGGTATCTCTTTGCTGTGGTGGGGATCTGTTCATTGAGGCACAAACCCACAGGAGATATTCTGTCTTCTACAATGGGTGCCAAAGCCACTGGAGAATGGGAAATACAATGAAGGAGAAGAGGGGAAAGAGTGAGAACAAAAGAAAAAAAAAAGAGAGAAGAAAGAAAGGGTGGGGAGAGATAAAGAAATCACAAAACGAAGTCACAATGAGAGAAAAACCCTCAAGAAAGGAAAGGGAAAAAAATAGAAAGGAGGAAAAGAAGCACAGAATGAAGAGAGAAATGGCCAGTGTATGAAGAGGGTGTGTATCAGAGCACCCTGAACTGCAAATTTTGCGAAACAAAAAACTCCCAAAAATACTTAAAGACACTGAAAGACTGTCATTCCAGAGCTGTGCCTCTGAGGGTCAATGGGCAACTTCCACAGATGTCCAGAGCAGGTCTGCATGGGTTACTCCTGGAGGGCTCACCTGGGCCACATTAACATCCCCACCACAATGTGCATTGTGGAGATTTAATGGGCAAATGGATTCAGAGCTTCTGCCCTTGTTGCAGTCAGAAGTAATTTTTGTTTCAAAACTCTACACTGTGATAAAGTTCACATGGTCTAATGTGTGCTGGAAAGCTGGTCCTACGCCTTCCTTTCTGCCATGCATGAACCAGTCAGCATTTCCTTTCCCTTTGATCCTGGGGCATGGCTGACACTGCCCTGCAGCACTCACAAGTCTAGAGTAAGTATCCCAGTCTACAATTCCCTGTGGTGCTTCCAGCAAAATCAGGCAGTGCTGCAAAAAGATGGAAGATTTGGAGTTGACAAAGGAGTCTTTGCCCAGTGGTGCTCCATCCTGAGCAGCCAGGCACAACACATTGACTAAGGGGCTCGGGGATTGCCAGGAACTGACAGCTCCTCAGGAAGTGGTATATCAGGCAGCCAGCTGCTCTCTCTCCTTGACCCACCTGAATAAACAGCAAGGCACCCTCAGCAGTTCTTGCAAGCCACCTACTCGGGAGGACCCAGCCGTGATAGCCACTGAGTCTTTAGATACACACTTGAAGAAGAACCCAAGAGTCAAAATAAAATGGACAAGGGACAAAACTGAATTTTAAAGAATTCCTTAACATATATGGGTTTGCTAAAAACTTGAACCTTTCATAGTTTTGTTGTAAAACTGCATTTTTATGTTACAGGAAATTCAGTGCAGAAAAGCGAGAATCCTTGTTTATTTTCCAGATCTATCAGATGTATTTTCCTTTCAGTTGATATCTTCCTGTAACTTCTTTTTTTTTAGTGAAACCTTTTTCTTTTACTTACACACCTCACCATACTCTCTGTAAAATATCTGCGGTGCGGTCACTTTGCAAACAAGGAATAAGCACTACCATTAAGCTTCCTGCAAAATAAGACTTCTTTAATGAAAAACAAGTAATGCAATTCTAGATGCTGAAAGTGTTAAGGCTTTAACACAGCCAGGCAGAGCTGCCTTCTCTGTTGTTCCTGAACAAGCCTTTCCAGCCACTCGTGATGTCAGGAGGCGCCATTCGGACAAATAGCAGCAAGCCACATCTCTGTGGATTTTCCTCAGCCTCCATAAATAGACACTTTCTTTGCTGCTCCATCATGTGAATCTAATGAGTGGGGCTTTTTTAACATTGAATCTAAATTGGGAGTGCAAATACAAGCACCAGTCTGAGCCTGTCTAGACCCTTCCTCCTCAAGGCCCTGTTAGCAGAGGGGCACCCAGGGTTTGAAGCAGATGTACACCCTCCTCCAGAGCAACATCCAAAATCCTGCACAGCAGCGTGTAACCATTCAAAGTCAGTTCCCCAAAACAGACTCCATGCCTCACGCTGATGAAAAGCACAGTGGCAAGGGAAGGACCCTCTCCAGAGCCACAAGGCTGTGGAGAAGGAAACTACAGAGGCAGAAGCCCAAGGCCAGGAGATGGCTTGTTTTGTCACCAGCAGTCTCCAGGTTTGTCACTGTGGAGACTGACCGATGGATGACAATAGCTGTGTTTTACGCCTCTTGTCTGATGAGGCTGGCACCTATATAATTCAGACCCCTCCAGGGCTTCAACCAGTGATGAACATCTGGAAGCTTGAAAAGAGGTAGAAAGAGTGAAGAAGGTGGTATTCAGTCATCTGTGGTCTCTCTGAAGGGTGGGAAGGATAACAAAATGAGAGGACAAGAAAGAGAGAGAACAAAGAAGCCCAAAATGATGTCATCATGTTCCTAAAAAGCTATCAAAATCTGGTAGCTGAGAGGGAAAATTGTGAAACTCACTTCTGAGTACATTGAATTTCTCAGAAGCTGGCTGGTTATCGAGGGTCGTAGTTTGCAGATACTGATGGCCAAATATTTCTGACTCACCAGAACAGCTCTCAGTTTTATTTGCTTTTCTGACAGGTCTTCAGGAATATATCTTATCCTCCTGCAGTTTTGGAGCATTACAGGTTGGCATTATAACCTTTAACTTTAATTCTTGTTTCTTGCATGACAGGACAGTATTTTGTGGCCCAACACAGCCCAGAAGAAAGTCCCTACAGAAGCAGTCACCCAGATCACTTTCTGCCCCTCTTTGGTCTTCAGCTTGATCCAGCTGCAGGTGAGAGAAGAGACTCAGTGGTTGCTGGTGATGTGATAGCAGCAGCCGGAGTGGCTTAGAGGCCAGATGTGTGGTTAGCAAAACATCAGCTGTGGATCACTGACACATTGGTTACACAACTCTTCATCCCAAACACCGCTGTTACACCATGGGTAGCACTCCTCCTCCGTGATCAAATCCAAGATTTTCTTACAGTGGTCAGAGAAAACATCCATTTGAGCAACATCTATGAAGTCATGCAAACAGGTCTACAAAAACACCTACATCAATAGATTCTTTGATAATTTAATCAAATTCATGTGCCAGTGTCAGATGAAATCAGCATATCTCTTCCTCAGTGGGGTTACGGTCTAGCTGACAGATTGCTGTGTGTGCAGCACTGTTTGAGCCAGCCAACAGGATCTGCAGCTGAGTGAGGAAGTGGGTAAGT
Organism: Myiotriccus ornatus; assembly: GCA_036023395.1. NCBI lineage: Eukaryota > Metazoa > Chordata > Aves > Passeriformes > Tyrannidae > Myiotriccus > Myiotriccus ornatus. The sequence continues at coordinate 52,433,474 of JAYRBT010000001.1, forward strand.
GCCACGGAGGTAAACACAAGGTCAAGAAAATGGCTAGATAGAGAGTGCAAAGTGCTAAGAAGAGCAGTGACAGGCATCCAGAAGGGATTTTTCACGAGCATGCTGGCATGCTGTGTTGCACAGCTTGCTCTGCTCCGTAGGTTTCAAGCAAAAGCAGACTGTGACAAATATTTTGAGAGTGCTTCGCAGGAATCGAAGCTGAGACATGTTGAATCTGCAGTGGTAGAGCCAAGCAAAAAGGTGGCGAGTGAACTTTTTCCTACACAGATTGCACCACAGAATAAGTTCCCTGATTTCCAAAGACTTTTTTCACTTCTTGTCATAGGCAACCCTGCTGTGAAAAAGTTTCTGGAAAGCTTTTTCGCAAAACCATGGTGGCATATCTTGTTGAATCAACTGGGATGAAAAAAAGGCCAAAAATTTTTGAAAGTCCTATTAACGACCCACAAAAGCTGTTGAATGCTCATGTTGGGCATCGTCTTGCAGCAGACGAGGAGAGAAGCCTGGCAGCTGCTACACTCAGCATGGTAGCGGCGTTGTGTTGTTCCCTTGTGGATGATTCACAAGGGCTTGGTGGGGGAAGCAGACAATTCGTGACGGGGATTTCTTGTAATTCCCTGAGTTTATTCAGAAACCAAAAGAGCAACCCAGGCCGTTGGAAATAGTTCAGAAATATGATTTTCCTTTTCAGAAGACAACAGCTTTTGTTGGCCATATCACTGCGGGCACAGCAAGAACGAGGGAGAAAAGCCATGTTTCACAATATAGTGCCTGTGGCTTACACAAAACCTTTGCTCAGCTAAGTTGGGGGAAAATAGAGTTAATTAACTTGTTATGGTGGTAAAACGGGCCTCTGCTGCCTTCTAACAATATCTTCAGGCAAAGGGGAAAGTACCTGCAATCTTCCCAGTCATAAGGCAGAAGAGCAGCTTTCAAGTCCTTTTTCTGCTGTCCAAGGCTTCTGGGGAGATGGGCGTTTAAGAACCTGTGTGTGGCTTCATTTAGCAGTTCACCATGTGTGTCAGATTCACCTGCCATGACTCAGGCATTTAACACTTGGAGTTTTGGTCCTTGCCAATCACCTTTACCTCCATTTGTAGTTGAGGAAGAAAAACAGGCAGAGAAAATTCACTTACCTAAAGCCTGGCCTGAGAGACAGGAGAGCTGAGCAGTCCTCTGTTTTGACTTCATAGAATCATGGAATGGTCTGGGTTGGAAGGGACCTTGGAGATCATCTTGTTCCAACCCCCCTGCCAGGGGCAGGGATACCTTTCAACTGACCAGGGTGCTCTAAACCCCATCTAACCTTGTCTTGAACACTGCCAGGGATGGGGCCTCCACAGAGTCTCTAGGCAACCTTTTCCAGTACCTCATCACCCTCATAGAAAAGAATTTCTTCCTAATATCTAATCCAAATCTACCCTCTTTCGTTTTAAAGCCATTATGTCTTGTCCTACCACTACATGCCCTTGTCAAAGGTCCCTCTCCAGCACTGTTGCAGCCCCCTTAGGTACTGGAAGGCAGGTATAAGGTCTCCCTTCTCCAGGCTGAATAATTCCCACTCTCTCAGCCTGTCTTCATAGGTAAGGTTCTCCTGCTCTGATCATCTTCAGGGTCATCCTCTGGATTCTCACCACAAGATCTACACTGGATTTGTGCTGAGGACCCCGGAGCTGGACACAGTACTCCAGGTAGGGTCTCATGAGAGCAGATTATAAGGGCAGAATCACCTCCCTTGACCAGTAATAAAAGACTAATAATGGTATCTTATTAATACCATTATTACTATTATTACACAGTGCTATCAAGCATACAAATTTATATTCAGCCATGAGTCTAAGAGATCTTTAAGTTTCCTTCCAACCCAAACCATTCTTTATGCTTCACTTTGAATAAAGCTACATAAATTAGTAATCTGGGAGTGTTGTTCAACCTCTGCTACTGAATTTACTTCAAAATGTCATGCCGGTGTTGTAGACTTAATAGCAACTTAAAAATGAGTATGTTGACTGAAAATGGGTTGGTGTCAGAGGAGAGGGAGAGAAGATTGATAACAACTTTAAAGTCTGCATGGAATTTAATCAGAATTACCAATGGTCTTTAGAATACCAGAATATTCTTGTTTGGAAGAACCCCAGAGTCAGCTGTTATTGGTACTACGGGGGTAAGGTAGATTTCCCCCCTTTCAGATTGCTCCCTTCACCTGTTAACCTGTTATTATAACAAAGACTTGTTTTCATCAGCCACTCTTCTGCAGGTCTCACCTGATCTACCAGCAGAGAATGCTGGTTTCGTATCAGAAGTGGGGGCAGGGCAAAGAGCGATGGTGAGGCAGGGCAACGAGTGGAGAGGGAACCTTGTGGCAGCAACCAAGGATTCCAGGGAGTTGAGGCATCTTGGGAATGCAAGGGATTTTCTTTGTCTTTTCATGAGGGTAGGAAAAGCTACTTCAAAAGCAATGTGTGCAGAAAGGGGATACAAATTGAGGGCCCATGGAGACACTGGCAAGAAGCATCGAGGACGAACTTACAGAAAATGGCATGGAAGTCTGTCAAAAGCTTGGAAAGAAGCACATACTATCAGTGTCTGGCTCTTCAAAGATCTTTTTCACTTAAAAGATACAAAACTTTCTAGTACTTACTGAGAAGGAAAACATGCAGAACCTGCACAGTAAAATAGAGAAAGATTACAGAGGAGCAGGAGAGACCTCTCAGAAGACAGCTATGTCCAGTGCCAGAAACATCATCTTCACTACTGAAGTGAGACACTGATTTACAAAGTGATGGTGCACTAAGAAGCAGCATGAAAGGTTTTGAAGAGCGGACCTGTGTTTGCTGAACATAGCATCTCATGGTCAGCTGAGAGGTAAAGAATTTCATTTCATTTCAGCAATGAGTATTTGACAGAAAAGCAGAACAGAGCCTCAGACGTGCAAACAATAGAAATGTTCACAGGAATGGAGAAGCAGTGCTAGGGTCAGGTGCCAGGTTTTACCCTTATATGATGGGACAAGATGAAGGTAAGAATGAACCTGAAGGCTCTCAGGCAGCCATCCAGGTAACCTCGGGGGAAAGCCAAGGGTGAATATCCTCTGAAGTACATACCTGGAACTTAGTAAGTAACAGCTAAGGGTAAAAATAGGGAATTCTGACAAGAACTGTGAAAAAAAATGGAGCAGAAAATGCTCTGTGATACCCCATGAGCTGCAGCTCTGGCACACACAGAACCATGCACACATTTGTAGGGATGAATGTAGGCTTACAGAAGCATTAAGTGCTTGTGGAAGCACTCCTGAGTCCTTTAGGGAGAGTGTTAAATCAAAGCAGACCTACTGGAGAGATAACCCTTCAACTTTTACAATAGGAGGAAGATGATTGGCCTCCATGGCCAGCTGACCCAGTTACAACGTGCTGGTTTGAATCAGCTGCAGCTCACATCAACCTGTTAGCCAAGCACAAGTATCCTGACACCATGAGAAATCACCATGTTTTAACCCCAGCTGAAACTAGGAGAGAAACACAAGTTCTTTTTCTCCCCTCACTATTTTCTTCCCCCTCAAATGTTTGCTTAGCTATTGTTCTGCAGAAGACACAACTATCAGTCCACCTCATCACCTCCTTCATCAACACCAGCACCACCAGCAAGGAGATATTTCAGATGTCTTTTGGCCATAGCCAGATGGGTGGTCCTGCAGCACCTGGGGCCACTGGCCATGTGGAGGAGCAGAGTGAACCCACTCACAGCACTGACCTACCGCAGAGCAATCTTCCCACACAGGGACTGCTGATGAAGCTAAAGCCACTCTTCATTAAAACACACCTACCTCGTTCCTGTCACTAAGAAGCAATTGCATCAAGAAGCACCACTTTGCAGCAACACCCTTTGGGGAGATGTGATGCACCAGATCTGGGTCACCTCCTCCTGCCTTTGAGGTACATCTGTGCTGTGCTGGGATATGGGAACATCCTAAAGCAATTGTTGACATCTCTTCCCAGCAGTGCCACTTCCAGCAGCTGCAAACACCACCAGAGCTGATGCTGCTCTCAGTGCTGCTGATGTAGTGTGAACACCCTTTATTGCAGCACAGTAGCTGGAGGAGATGACTGCAAAAGGGCACTTAGAGCAGTCTGGAGGCCATCTCCTGTGTTGCTCAGGTTTCCTTACACTGGGCATCCTCATTGTCACCTCTGCCACACAGAGGAGAGCCACACAAAGCTATCTTGCTACAGGGGTGTTTTATGGGCTGAGAGAATCTCTTCTCTAAACAGGGAAAAAAAGCACATAAAGTGGGTGTACATGGGGAAGGAGTCCAGAACATGACAAACTGGTATTCACCACTCAGCAATTACACTGCTGATGTGCCAGGAGCCCACACTGATGTCTGTAGACACATCTGCCTCTCATCTACACCAGGTCGCAGACATTCACATCTGTCTCGTGGGGACCATGGACAAGTGAGTGATTGGTCATCTGGGACTTTTTTTTTTTTGTTTGATTTGGCTGGTTTGGATGAGGATAAAACAAAGGGACATTGTAAAAGGCTTCTATTGTGCAGGCCAAGTTCACACCAGTGCAGTAGGCATGGAAGGGATTGTGTTCTGTCTTTGAAGGGCTCAGATTCTCTCACATCCCCTCAACTACTTGAACCTTTCTGGGCTCCCAAGGAGATGGATTAAGGATTACATTTTACAGGGCCTTCCTCAGATGCTGTCAGCATCATATGTCAGCAACATACTTGGGGTCATTCATCACCCTTTGATCCCAGACAGCACTGGTGACCGTGGGCTTCTGGCACAACCACATATCGCCACCTCACTCTGCAGTCCCAGAAGAGCAGTCTCCACACTCTATCTGGAAAGCAGTCTCTGGGGTGTAATTCCTCATTTTCTCCCAGCTAAGAGAGCAAGTAACCTCTGGAAATGATGCATTTCAGTGCCATGGTGTTATGACCTTATAATCAGCATGAAGCAAACACTGAGTTAACGAACAAGTAAAATATCATGGACCAGGAAGAAGAATTATCCTTTGTGAGCATTTTTGCAGGAGGTTATTGAAACACTGAATAAACATAGTCCAAGAGACTTCTTAAGCTTCAAACCATTTCTGTGTTGTATGGAAAAAAAAAAGATAAATATATGCTGGAGATCCCTGTTCACATCTGGGGTGGGAAATCGTAGCCTCTTGGCCATGTATAGCAACCATAGCCCCAGCAGTTAAGCACAGGAAGTTAAGAATACCACAGACATTTCTCATGTGAAGAGATAAGTTAGCTAGTCTGAAAATATTTTACCTGAGTAAGAGTGTGACTAATTTATAGGGCTTAAAATCTTTTCAGGGTGTAACAAACTACAGTGTTCCTTCTTTCTCTGGGATAAAGGTCTTCAGTCCTCTCATGGAAATTTCATCCAAGATGGAAAAGCCATTTATCAAGACATTGTCCCAAGGGAAAACCTTCCAACACATTGGGTGAGAGGGAGGATGAGAGACATAACATTTGGCTGGGACTAAGAACCACAGTGCCATTTGCATGCAATTTCACATTTATTAATGCAACTTCAGGAGAGATTTCAGAGCTTTAATCACTTGGATTGATTGTGATTAATAATGATTTGTTGTGGTGATTTCCAGTGTATTTCTTTATAATGCAGTTGAAGCATAAATCTGCCTCGACTGGTTCTGGATAATTCAGATAGACTGTAAGAATTGTTCCTGTGGGAGTAAAAGCTTGGATGTTGTAACACCAATTTCCATCATAAGATGCTTTTTAAATAAATCAAAACAATTGTTTTCACTCAGGTCTTTGCACTAAAGTGACAAATGTTTCTTGCCCAGCTGCTGCAAACTCTGAACCCATTTTTAAGAAGCCTATTATGACAATAAAATTGATACGTAAGCTTTAAAGGAATGAGTGTTGACCAGCTCGTCATACCACCACAACATTCATAACACCGTCAGGGAGCAGAACAAACAGTTAAAAGGAAAGTTAGCTGACTCATTTCATGAGTAGCTGGTGTTACTCGCAGCAGCTTGGAAGTTAACAGATAAAAATGTTATCACAGCCAGCAGCAATATAGCCCTAACGACAACAGACAGACTGATGTATAAAATAAGTCCAATTAACTGTCTTAAGCATGGGTGCAACTTGGATTTTTGCATTAATATTCCAGTAGTATACTGGAGACCAACTGACTGCTGTAGCACACTTTAGACGAAACATCTTGCATTTCTGCATCTTCCGCTGGAGAATAATTTTATTTAAAGACATACAGAGACTTCAAAGTGCTGCTCCTTTCGGGTAACTAGGCCAAATTTTTTATTCAGTTACACTGATACAACTTCAGTTTTCAGTAACTCCGTTGACTTCATCAGCATAATTAACCCCTGCAACAATTTACTCAGTGATGCTGTGGGCGCTGTTGCTGGAAATCATTAAGTCACAAATTTTTGGCTTGTTTACTTGTTTTTTTCTGAAAGAAGGGGAAAAAATGCTCTAGTTGAAATTAATAAGCCACACGTCTTGCACTGCACATTATATCAGATTAGAGAGTTATGTTGCCTCACTTTGACTTCTTTGACCCATCGTGAATGATGGGTCTTGTTCACCTGGGAGATTCAGGAGTTCTAGAGTGGCATGGGATGGCATGGGATGGCATGGATGGCCTTACCCACCAGAAAGCATCTTGGTGCAACACAGCTATCTCCATTTAGGACCATTTTGGTGGCGAGGGATGCACACTGATCCCAGAGACAAACCCTTTTCAGGCACCTTTGAACTGACTTAGCCCTGAATGTCCTGGATTCAAATCTTTATCTCCATTCCTGCAAAAAGCTGGACCATGCACCCTGGTACTCCCAGCTCATTTTTCACCATCAAAAACCCGGCATGAGAGTGTCTTCCTGTAAGTTTCTAGGCAATTAATCACCTACGTCACTTGGATTATCAGATACCACGAGTTATTTGTTGATTTGTTGCGTTGGCTTCTGTGCAGTAAAATCATGTGTCACTGTTAGTGGAGGTGAGCAGGTCTAGCAAATGGTTCAGAAAAGGGTAATGTCTTTCCATAGCCCAGTTAAAATCAGGGACTGCTGCTAAAAAGGCTGTCAGAGGGGAGCCACAGAACTACTCAAATTAGCAGCTGCTCTATCTGGCCTAATTATGAGAATCAGAGTGAAGGAGAGGTGTGTTAAGAGCAACAATAATTTTTTTATTGCATTTACTTGACAGCCACCACAGTCATTTACTCCTGGGTAGGGTCACAATGCCAGGGTCGAGGAGGCACTTTTCATCCCACACCACAGTTACTGTTCATCCCCAGACCACAGCAAAGTAAGGAGCTTATGATCTAAATAGGGTGGGTTTGGAGCCCACATCCCAAGGTGAATGACTGTGGAAGGCCCCAAGCCCCTCAACTTCTTCTTTTTAAATATAGGGAGAGCAAAAAAAAGGTAGGGGAAACTTACCACAGGATTTTAACCTCTTCCCATTTTATACCTGATTTTGCACCCTTTTGCAGCAGTGACAACTCCTTCCAGCTTGAATACATGAGGCCGACAACCTCAAGGCCACACAGCAGTTGGACATGCATGGGGTGTTCTTTCAGCACCCGTGACTGTTCCCGCACACCGCAGAGGCAAGCCACGGCCATAACCCTAGAGCTGCCTCCACACCTGCCACAAGTGACCCTCTCCAGGACCAGCATATCCTGTTTGGTGTCCAGACCCATCCTGTCTGGATGGAAGGGCTGTTTTTCCTTATCCAAAAGGCTCTCATCCCACACCAGGGATCCCACAGAAACAGGGAGGGGCAGCAGGGGGATGTGTTCCCTTTGCCAACTTCCCTTTGCTTGCTCCCTGCTGCAGTCCCAGCACCCACAGCTGTGGCACATACCTCTGGTGCTTGTTACCAAGAATTTTTTTTAATATTTCTTTTTTTTATTTGCCAAGCGTTAACACAGACTCACCTCCATATCTCTGTGTCACTCCACCCTTCCTTGTCTTTTTAAATGCCATGCTTAACTGTCATTCAGGTGAGGTGTCTAGGAAATCTCAGTGCTCAGCAAACTGAGAATGCCAAGATAATGGAGAAAAAATAAAAACAGACAAACAAAAAATAAACCTGTAGGAGTTTGGCTCTATTTTACCTGTTTAAGACCATTTTCTTTCCTGAGCAATGGCTTGAGTGACCTTCTCTGTCTGGGAAGAACTGGGACAAGTAAAAATAATAATAATTAAATGTTATTTATAACATCCAGCAACACCCCTGACATAACAACAGATGGGACAGATTTTTCTCCGGGTTGCCTTCCCAGTTTGCCCTGCGCTGTTCCTGTGTGACTCAGTAAATGCTTTGTCTACAAGTTGGGGTGCCACACTGTAGACTGCCCACCTTGTGTGCCCATTTCAGGTTTCAGCACACCCCAGTGCGGTCATCGATGGGCATTCCGCACCCCAAGCCTCTCCTTTCTCCCTTTCCACATTCTCTTTTCTCCTCCTCCTTCCAGCTACGAGGCAGTAAAACGTAAATGCAACTTCTATTTCCCATCATGGCCAGGAGAGAATGGATGGAAGTTTTTGCTTCCCCATTTCCACCCGGTGAGAGGAGGGAGAAGATCTGATTAACAAGTCTCAGTGCTTTTCCCAGGGGGGGTGAGAGGGAAAACTCATCCCTCGGTTCTGGATGATGGCCAGAGAGGTGATGCTGCTGGGTCTCAAGGCACCGGGTATCCTGGAGAAGAGCAGGGACATCCCCTGTAGCCCCCTGATCAGGCACTAGTGCCATCTTTGGCCTCCTTGGCCATGCCCAGGTCTGCTCCTGTCACCAACACAGTGCTTTGGCAACTGAAGGAGATGTAAAATGGCTCAGGGCGGGATGCAGTGAGCCCTCCCCTGCACTGCAGAGTGGTTGAAATACTTCAGTGCTGGTGATAAGATGGGTGAAATCTGTCTACTTCCTACCTTGGATTCTGATTTAACACCCATTTGGAGGATGTGCTGTGCTGCAGAAAAAGAGACAAAGAGTAAGTTAATGCTGACATCCGTGGGGAATTGGGAATGAGCCTTGCAGAGTCTCAATCAAACTCTAATATTACTGCTGGGACAGAAACCCCAGTTTCTTTTAAAATTCTGGGAAATTCAGGGCTCAAGGAGCTGCCGGAGCTACAGCCCTGAGCCAGTGGGAGCGCAGCTGGGTATGCCATGGCTCAGGGACTAGGGGGCTGCAGGCCAAGCATCAGCCAACCTAAGCCCACTTCCCTTGCTCTCTGCTGCCAAACTAAAACCTGTCCCTTCAAAAGCACAAGGGCTGCTCCCCTGCCTTCTTAGCCGTCACTTTTCTGTGAAGAAATTGACCCACCACGCAACACAGCACAGAGTGAGGCTCTGAAAAGCCAGCTGTTCCCAGCCTCCTGGTTCACAGAGGCAAAATGTCAGGATTGGGTGTTTTAGCTACAGTTTTGGTGAGTCCTATTATCATCATGCTGCAGAAAAACTGCCTCGGGTGTGTCAGTTATGCTCACACCAAACCTACATATTACATGGTACACACGCACTGGGGAGTCAATGCCTCCTGGAAGAAGGTGCATCCCCTCCAACATCTCTCCTTGTCAGATGCACAGCCCCAAAGTCTCTTCCAGGAGACCACAGGGGTGCCCCAGCCTGACTTTCCAAACAAGGCTACATGTCTTATCTCACATGGGAATTGATGCTGGAAGCAATAGCATTAACAGCTAAAGTGCCGTGGAAGCCAACACACAGGGTCAGGCCTCCATGGCTTCTGTAAGTGACAAAAGGCAGCTCTGGACAAGCAGAAGAGGCATGGCAGGCACCTGGAAAGACAGCCAAGCTTGTTTCACCAAATTTTTAGAATTATTAGATAGGGAAAGGAGCCTTAGCTTCATTTTTCACATTTGCAAACACCCATCAGATAAGGGTCTTTTCTCCATAAGGATAGAAGGTGGGCAGGCCCCACAGCAGGGAAGCTTAATAGTCACTTTTAAAACATCTCCAGAAGGCACTTACCAAGGAACGGGAGATGTTTCAGGTCTGGGAGAAAGGGAAGTGGATGGTTGTCCTCTGCAGAGCACTGAGGAATTCCTCTTCTCACTGCTGCATCCTGGTAGTAGGGATGCAGCCATGGTGGTGTCCTGAGTGGCTTTAGGCAGCCTTCATCCCCCTCTGCCACTCTGGTTAGTAAATCACACAGCCTGCAATGACAGAGGAACCAGTTTGACTGCAGCCCTGAATTCAGGCAAGCAACCTTTCATGTGCCTGGCAGCCGCTTCTGATTTTGAAGCAATCGGAAACTCGGATTTACACCCTCATGATACCGGCACAATCCGTGTCTGGATATTGCTCCTCAGTATTGCTGCCAATCTGATATAGCACTGCCACACTGAGGCCTGTATATCTTGTGACTGTCCTAAAACAACCCTTTTCAAAAAACAGCAATATTAACTTGCTTTCAGAAGAGAGGAGGGAAAAAAAAATAACTTTTAATAATTTCATTAGAACAACGTTTGCCAGGGTATGAAACTCTGTGATAACAGGGCCTTTTGAGCTGGTCACATTGAGACCAACACTGCAGAAATGTTCATTTTCATCTTAAAATTAGGCTATATATATATATATATTAGAATAAACCCCAGCCTAAGAAACTGGGAGGTTTTCAGGAACAGCTGTTTGTATGTGCCTCCAGTTCCATTTTTCCCCTTGGAAAGCACTAAGCAAACATCTCCTCACCAGGTAGGCTTAGGGTGAGTTGACAGTAAAATCTTAGATTCAAAATGGCAACTTGCTTGAGCAATCCCATTGATTTTAGGAGGTAATCACTAACCTGAGGAACAAGATCACAGCTTTGCCCTTAAATCTCGGAGGCTGCTTTGTTCACACCTTTTCCCTTATTCAATGTGGCAATGGCGTGCTGAGCAACAGGATCCATTCTATTTAAAAATTGTCTTTAAAGTTAAGATTATCCCATCTTTGAAAACTGCCCAGCTTTGCAGAGCACCCTGAGCGGCTCAGGATCACATCCCAGTCTCTGGCCCATGCCAGGGGCAAGCAGTGGGCAGAGTCCAGCCCTTGAACAGGCAAAATCCCTTAGCCAGCAAGAAAATAAGAATAATTCTCCAATGTGGTCAGCAGTCAAGTGGAGTCCAGCAGCTGCTGTGGCATAGAGGGCAGGAAAACACAAGGGCATTCTTAGGGAATTTCCCTTTACCCCAGAAAGTCATTTCAGCTGTCCCCAGGGTGAGCTGAGACGACACAGCAAGGGGAGAGGGAATTTGTATCCCACTCTCTACCTGATCTGCACAAAGCAAATGCTAGGAGTGGTTCGGATACCCTCAAATTTAGGTGGGCAAATGCTTGTCCGTAAGGAAAATAAGGCATTGCACTCCCCCCCTCCCCCCTACACACACCTGGCTACGAGGCAGTCTGAGAACGGGGCTGAGCATCACACTGGTCTTGATCTCCCTCCCTGCCTCCCCACTTCCCCAGTGAAATCTGAAACGTGGCTATTTCTGCCAGCGCTGACAAATACCGTCACCTTTCGCTCCCTCCCTCGCGGGTGGCAGGGTGCAGCGCCCGGGACCACAAATGAATCATCGCTCGGCGGCTCCCGCGGCTCCCGAGCACAGCGGTGGGAACGGGGCCACCCACGCCACGCCAGCGCCGTCGGGCCGCAGCCCCAGCTGCAAGGAGAGGCGCCGGGGTCTGCACTGCATTTGGCTTTTATTGAGAAAACGGGAATAAATACCAGGGGCTGCAAGGGAAAAAAGAGGAAAGCTGGCTCCGAAACATCCCTCTGGCTGCTGGCCATGCTGCCGTGGTCGCAGCAGCTGGGAGCTGGCAGCCCGGGGGAACCTCAGCTGGCCCAGCGGTGCCCAGGGTAGGGTAGTCCCAGGAAAGGCTGGGCAGTGCAGGGGCATGGAGCGTCAGAAGCTCAGTCAGGCTGGGGAAGCTCCCTTCCCACACACGGCCATAGCCAGGCTTTGGTCACCATCTCCACCAAAACTGCCCACTGCCAGCACTTCAGAGAATCTTCTTCCATGGAAAAACTCCTCTCTTGTTGACATCCATCTCAGTTCACCTTGACAGGCATTAAAAAGTCTCTCTGACAGGCAGTGACTGCCATGTAAAAGAGCTAAAAGATGAAGGGTATAGATACCATGTCCCAGTTTCTTTGCAGGATCACAGCTCACTGGACATTGCAAGACCATTTTTCTATGTAAAGAAACCAAGCGACCTTTGGATACCACATGCCAGCTTCTCTAGTATATGACTTGATCCAACCACCTTCATATCCTTCCTGCCACGCAGGCCGGCCTTTCTACTTTTTATTCAGGCTTCCAGCTTTTCTTTGAGTAAATTGTAGAGCACTTTATCACACAAGTGCGTATGCAGCTTGTCCCCAAGGGAATAAGGGCACCCTGATATGAGCAAAGCACTGTGTGTTTTAGTCAGGAGCTGTGCTCCCATTTCAGGGTGTCACTCGCTCTCCTTCCTGGACGCCAACCCTCGCCACCTCACTCCTCCATGGGCAACACATTCCAGAGCACAATCAAACCTATTGTGCAGCTCTAAAACAGTTTTTGCTTTAATCTGCTGGAGGGAACAGCACAAGGATTTTTATATCTAATCCAATAAATCTACACTGACATCTTGTGGAGATCATGAGACGAAAATGCCACAGCCACTGGGCAGGGTGGGATTTACACCCTCCTCATGTCCTGCTGGACACCATCGCAGCGAAAGACTTGCCAAAGCACTTGTAACTGTGTCTGTAGTGAAAACCTGGTAGATGGGCTAAAATGAATGGAGTGGATACAGAGGAAAATCTTCTACATATCCCAAACTGCAGGCTCCTCGTCATCTAAAAATAAATGGTTTCAGCAAAAACTGCCTGCATTTTAGCCCCTCTGCCAGGTCCAGAGAGTTAAATTAACCCACTGCCATCTTTCTTCCAGTGCTTGGGTAAGTGTTCGTACAAGCTTCCAGTTAGGCACAAGCCACAGCAATGCTGCAGCATAATTGCTTGGTAGGGGTTAACACCCTGAAATCCCAGCATGGATAATCTCTCAATCCAACCATACAGTCATTCCTCCAGCTTCTTCTTAATACCTCACTGGGGAGCAGGTATGCTCTGTCTCCTCCAAGATGGCCAGAGACCCTCTGGAACCGCTGCGGTAGCACCAGACAGGTGGAAAATGGAGACTACCCAGATGTAATAGAAAGTGGGGAAAATGGAACTTGGACTTCTTCATGCTGTAGCAGCCACGCTGGGCACGCCATGACCACCATTCTCAGCACTAACAACAGCTACCACTGTCGGCAAGAGTGAGTCTTAAGCCTTTGCATGCAACTTTGCAGCAGTTCAGCCATCTCCACTCAACATGAAATTCTCCTTCTGCTACGTACCCACTGTAGTCACCTCAGAGGAAAATCTGTCACCTTAAAGTCGCACATGGACAACATTTCCTGCAATTATGGCTCTGGGTCAGTCTGCTCCATCTTCTTGCTCTCCCAGGGCAGCATCAACCCTAGCTCCCCCCAAAGCCAGACAACTTTCCAGTGTGGGTGTCAAGGAGGTACAGCATTAGCAGCGCATTGCAAAACCTCAGCTTCATGCATAAAGATAGAAATGTAAGAGTGCAGAACACAACAAATACTATTTTGCCTCGGACAGATCCTAATGCTGAGTCCACTGAGTTACCACGTAATACCACCTAACCAGTTACAAGACATGGAAAACCAACCATGCGACGAAAAGCCCAAATGATTCCCAGAGGGGAATCAATAGCTGCAGCACTGGTTTCGCTTTGAACAACAGCAGACAGCTTTTATCCCTTGCGCTTCAAAAGAAAAGGGGGAATTTTTATGCTTTAAGTGACTAATCTGTAAGCAATGCTTTAAAAAGTAGTAAAGCCTATCTACAAGCAGTGTACACTCCAAAAAAATCCACACACATAAAAGCCCTGCCACTAGGGCTCTCTGTGTGCCTTGAGTAGTCCCAGTAAGCATCCGTACATATGGGCAGCTACGTCTGATTATTCAAATCCTGTTGCCTAATATTAACTCTCAAATCTATATTTAAGCACCTAAGTAGGAATTACTACAGCTTTCCAAAGATCGTAAGCATCAAGAGCTCTTGTTAAGAGCTTGCCAGAGGACTGACCTCCTAATGAATCTGTTTAAACAATAACATTCACCTCGCTCCCAGTGCTGGGAAACTCAGTACTTTCATATACAGCTAATGCTCCTGAACCTCTTCCGGCAAGAGCCAAAAACACAGACTAGATGCAAATACATAGAGGAGCTATTTCTAGAATCCTGCACTGACTTCAAAGTTACTGTACCTTGTTCTAGCAAAGGCTTGAATACAGCAGAACGCAGGCTATATGTTATAGTTTGGTAGAAATTTGGGAAGAATGATATTTTTTAAGGAAAACATATCTGGGGATTGAACCAAAATCTATTTGAACCAAACTATCACAGTACCAAATGGAGATATTTTGATGTAATTCTTACTCTCTCCATTCCAAAGCCAGGAAGCCTTTAAAAATTTCTGCAGAACTTGAACCTTTCTGTTCTTACAGCCAGAAAGTCAAAAAGTTGCTTTTCCTTTCCACAGCCTGAGTCTTTCCTTTGCCAGACGTGCAAACTAACGCCTTGGAAATGAGTGGATCACAGCAACAATATTCCAACTTACAGAAAAATGCCAACTCTTTATTTTTCATTCACTTTCTTGTAATTCTTATTTTAAAAGCAATTTGCATATGAAGCTAGTGATTTACCTTCATTCTATAATGAATTCTATATACATCCTCCTTCCTGCTTGGCTTACGAGGAAATGTGAGAAACAGGAGTGCATTCGTAGAGCCAATAGTTGCTAACATGGTTGGAGAAAACAAGGAAGAACATGATATGCAAGGCTGGAAATGCTCTGGAAAGTTAAGCAGCAATATTGTCATTCAGAATCCCGGATTATGAGTAGTTCTGGGTAAAAATTTAACTAAAGGTAACTGAAGTAAAATATATTGCAACTGCTTAATAGATACAAAGGACCATATACATTTAATTAGAACAAAGTATTATCTAGAAAATATAAAGTTGCTTCGCCAGCATCAGAGGACTAGACAGAAACTAGTAGTGGCATCATGAGGCGTGAATCTGTAGGCAACAACCCTCCTTGTCAGGAATGTCAAGTTCTCTTCCTAGCCCTGCAGATGCAGGAGATAAGGCCTCAGCTCCAAACACTGTAGTAATCATAAAAATGCTTGCTGTAGTGAAACAGAATTTTATGTATTACTTGATATCCAGACCCATTTTTAAACAACAAATACGGATGGGAAGTTAGTCAAAAGCTTCAGAATGGATGTATCGATGGTAAGAGAGAATTCATAGAATCACAGAATCATAGAATGTTTTGGGTTGAAAGTGACCTACCTTAGAGATCACCTAGTTCCAATCCCCCTGCCATGGACAGGGACACCTGGCACTAGACCAGGTTGCTCCAAGCCCCATCCAATCTAGCCTTGAACACTTCTGGGGATGAGACATCCACAACTTCTCTGGGCAACCTGTGCCAGTGCCTCACCACCCTCACAGTAAAGAACATCTTCCTAACATCTAATCTAAACCTGTCCTTTTACAGTTTGAAGCCATTATCAGTGGCACCGGTCCCAATACTGACCACTCCCTTATTATTTTCTATAACTTACCATTGTTATGATCACACATCTCATGAATACAACAGCCTTTCACTGAGCAGATGAACCAACAAACATACCATTCAAATGAGTTGGTCATTACCAAAAACTTTAAAATGAACCAATGAAGATAATGAGTGAAAGGAGGAAAGGAAGGATTAATACTATCCAAATACCACTGTGGTTAATGAATTAGCAAAATGAACCCTTACTATCTCATTTTTCAAAATTAGAGCTGTATCAGAAGTTTCAAATTTAAAAAACCAACAATTTTAATAAACTAAATTTTAAATGCACATTCTACAAAAGTCTTAACTTCTCAGTTCATTCTTTTGTTGTCAAAAGTATCTACATATACACAGACACACACATAAGAAAGTATGACCTTTCAGTTTATTATTTAAAATACAACTTTCAGGTCACACAATTATTATGTACTGACAGTATTTCCATTATAACAAATCGTCATTCGCGACACAATGATTCTTCATTTCAAGGGTAAGCACTTTCCCAACTCTCAAATCTCTTGAAGAAGTTCCTTCTTTTCCTCAAAATACTTCTCAAACCACTCAATATGTTCAATCTTCTGCTTAACACTGAGGTATGGGTTTTTTGAAAGCCCACAGATGACTAGTTCCATGAAGTGGCGAATAGGTCCATCCTTGGGAAAGCCTTCGAGGTGTTTGTCCAGAAAGATATGTTCATGAAATTCAGCATCATCATCCATCCCTAGTAGAAAGGGCAAAAAAAGACAAAGTTATTTTCATAACATAAAAGCAAATTTAAATAAACAGCAAATTAAAAAAAAAATATAGCTTGCAAATAATCTTAAATTAGTAAAATTAATGGTTCTGCTCACATTTATAGAACATGTAATATTTAAATCAACTTTCTGGCTGGTAATCTCAGTAAAAGCTGATGCCGGGGTAGGAGTAGGAATAATTATAACTATAAATCAATCTTCTTGCCAAAATCTGGTTTGTTCAATACCTGAAAATTTTGATTCACCGGTTGTAACTGGCTGGGGGCACTTTCTTGATAAATTCTTAGAGAAAACACTGATTGCCTAAATTCTGCAGAGGATTAAAGAATACAAGCTAGTCTTGAACAAATGATGCAACCTCGTAAATACTGAGCAGCTAACACACACTTGCATGTCCGTTCCGAGTCACGGTTTTAACATCCTATTGGTATCAAATGGGCACAGAAACTGGTTTTTCAGAGATCTTCTGATTCTGTGAGTATATGCTGATGTAAAAATTTTGTCTATCTCACTAGCTGCTACTTTTAAGTCACTACCACCAAAGATGATGTATTCAAAAGCACTCACAGAACAGGGGATAAGGGATTATTGGAGTTCTCTAATCAAGCACAGCTCAGATCCAACAGCAAATTTTTGTTCTCTGTCCTGTGGACTTCTTTTGCCTTTGTTCATACTGTGATGCTACAGACAAAGACTCGGAACACAAACACCTACATACAGAAAAAAGGCTGCCTTCGCTGTTCGCAGTTCCAAGAAAAAAAAGAAAAGGCAAACTGGGATTTGTGAAGAAAGATTTTTCTTCAGTTAAATATACAGGAAAATTTTTATTTTATCCCAATTTGCTTGCACCTTTAAATAAAAATCTGGTATTAGAGAAAAACATTGTACCATTTTCAGATGACAAAAATGTGAAGTCTACACCAGAGACATAAATGTACGTTTTCCTAAACTAGCTAGTTTCATGTTTTCCTGTACTATTTAACAAAATTAAATAATGAGTATTAAAATTGAGGTAATTTAGCCATGTTAGTTCTAGGCTTCCTCCTTTGTTAGAGCTTCTCCAGTTTCAGAAGAGACGACACACATCTCTGGGATGGAGAAGTCTCTCAACTTGTGAAGTTCACATTACTTCCTTCCTGTCTTAAACTTCAGGTACTGCAATATCTGAAGGCGCTGGCAAATACCTCTGTTTTTCCCACAGATTTTTTCCTAGAAATGTGTGAGTGTATCCATAACAGTTACACATCACATTTATCTCCCTTGTTCTTGGAAAAAGAAAGCACGTTTCCTTCTTCAGAAGCTCTCTCCTTTTTCCTTTATGTTGAAAGTTAAAATAAAAAAAAACAGGAAATGTCAGCTTCAGAAGGTGTATTTCTGCTGTGCTTGGAAACCTATGTCCACTTACAGAAGTACAGTGATGATCCTTTGACCATGCTACCTGTGCTGACTTTCTCTCACCATGGCAAGGTGGAATCTCACTGTATCTGGATCCTACTGATTGCTTTCTCAAACCAACAACCTTTCCAGACTTCCATACTTTTGCTGATCTCAGAAATCCAAGAAAACTAAACCAACAAACTCACTACTGAAAGAATCTGAGTAATGTTGACAGTAAAATTCGGCCTCCTGGATGCTCTTCTTTTGGGGATAGATAGACGGTGTCAGGAGAGATTGTGTCTAATAATTTCACCAATTTTCATCTCTAAGCCAAAAGAAATTAAACCACTTAAGCCTAACAAAAATGCAGGTCAGAAGGAAATATCATGTATTCT
Source organism: Myiotriccus ornatus (assembly GCA_036023395.1). Taxonomy (NCBI): domain Eukaryota; kingdom Metazoa; phylum Chordata; class Aves; order Passeriformes; family Tyrannidae; genus Myiotriccus; species Myiotriccus ornatus. The sequence goes on from JAYRBT010000001.1 coordinate 52,451,713, forward strand.
GATCTCCTTTTTGTCGAAGACATGATATACGGTTTGCGGATAAAGTGTTAAATCCAAATATTTCGGTTAGACCACATATTTCAGTCCTCCAAAAAGTAAACACAAGTGCACGACAGAAAATGAGACCACAACTGCCCAAAGCAGCAGAGGTGAAACCTCTGGTGGAAACTGATCAGATGAGATATGCTTGCATGACTCCCCCCACCCCACCCTCCCCCAGCAAACCCCGGCTCGTGCTGCAAACCTGTCCCTCAGCCTCTCTTGCACTACCCTCAGAAACCTAATTTGAAATAACATGCATGGTAGGAAATCCAAAGTAGAACGTTTTCTTTTTCAATCTCAAAGCAAGGAGTTATCTACTCTCAATATCCTGTTTCCAATACCCAACATATTAGAAAACAGAAAGTCTGGGGAATTTCTCTACCTAAAACATTAATCCTTCCAAGACATGACCAACCTTAAAGATGTAATCTCAAAAATAGACATCCACCCTTTATAGGGAGTACTGCTGACATGCTACAAAGATGACTATTTTGATCTAGTGAAAAGATGTCCCTGTCCTTGGCAGGGGGTTTGGACTAGATGATCTCTAAAGGTCCCTTTCAGCACAAAGCATTCTATCATTTTAGGATTTTTAGAATGAGACAAATCATGCTCTTCAGTAGGCCCCTAGAACAGATCCAGAATTAGTAAAGCAACCCCGACACAATGGTTGTGTAACTTTGCCACTTCTCTTGGCAAGCTGATCCAATATTTCTCTGCTGGGAACAGCATCTCAGCAAAACAGACAGATCAGGACTTGGTGAACTTTTGCCTACAGAGAGACCTCCCTATCACTTGTGCAGTAACAATCTCTGGCCCACCAAAAGCATTTGCTCTTCATAATCAGGTATTAAGGCTGAGTAGCACCTGTAACCTGCACTGTCATTTTTAACTCCTCAGGTTTTGAGTCATCAATATGAACAGAAATAATAAAGGAGGCATGAATCAATGTTTTTCCCTACTTTTTCCCATGGCAATCATGGAGCAGAGTTAAAGCTACTAGAAGCAGGAGAGGCAAGCAGAAAGGAGGAGTGAGAATGATGTTATGCAAGCTGTACTATGGTTTGCTAATCTGCTAAAAATTAATCAGAGGCCAGAGAGGAGAAAAAAAAAAAGGTAATTTTCTGCCTAACAGTGATTTCAACTGCATCAGACAAGGGAAAGGACATGCAGGAAGGAGCAGACAGCAGGGCAGTAGAGTGTGTGTAGGGGAAGACTGCTGCTGGCCACTGCAGCAAGTCAGTGTGTCTAGCCACATCTTCAGATGTTCACACCAAAATCATTTTAAAAATCATGACCTTGTCCTGATGCCACAAAGCACGGCACACTGCCTTGGTAAAGCACTTAACGAGATCACCAGAGATGCTCTGGAGCCAAGAAAAATAGGTATAAGCAGTCATCTTCCTTTTTTTATATTTAGTTTAAAACTTTAAAGGCTTTCATAATGTTAAAAGTTGAATATACATGCTTCCTCAACAGAAAATTTAATTGCACTTACATTTTGAAACCACATGCTTGTGGCATAAAAGAAAAATCACACCTTTCTTGATACAGAACAAGCTGAAGTAATGTCCTCCCACTGAGGGAAATGGCTGTTACGAAAATGCAAAATTAACAGCAGAAAGGGGCATCTATTTTTTTGCAGAGACACTGAAATTACAGTATGCTGATATAATTGGAGTGAGGTACTCAAGCTTTTTTCCATGGCTTGACATACCTGACGTGATTAACAGCCTGTGGCTGGCAGTTTGATAGGATGGAATTTACTGACTTGGTATTTCAACCTGAGAGGTGATAGATTTTGGAACACTCCACTGGAATTTTCCACATGACTAGTCTTCGAGGACAGATCAATAAAGATTCTTGTTTAAGTATATGTAAAGACTCTTTGTCTGTCCACCACCCCACCCCAGACAGCGCAGCTCCAGCCTCACTGCTGCAACAGAGGAACCACTGGCCGCCAAAGACGCTTTGTCAGCTGCCGGCCCCAGACCGTGTAACTGGTTCCAGCCACATTACGGCAACAGCGAAACCATCCGTCGCAACGGTTCCAAGCTTGTGGAAACATGACTGGAGCACACTTGGATTTCTACATGGTGGAACAGATCAATTCTGGGAGCAGTGATTAAATTCTGTGAAGAAACTGCCAAATAGAAGGAGAATAAGCACTAAGAAACAATGAACCCCGTTATTCAGTTTGCAACTCGGCATAGCGCAGATTTTCAAAGACTTCCAGCTTCAGATACTAACCTGTTTTGCTTTCAGTGACTGAATCACTACAAAGAAGTTTTGTTTGATGTCTTTAAAGTCTTTAAAAAAACCCCAAACCCACAGCGAAGCTCTCCCTGAACTTATGAAGTTCCCCTTCCTATACTGTAGACTTTGAGTAGTTGCTCTTTGCTTCCTTTACATTCATTCTCTCTCTCTGCTGGCTTAACTTTACATGGAGCGCTTTTTTTTTTGTGGTAATAGACGAAAACAATTATCACAAAGATGCCTAATTAACATAGATGCCCGGAGTGAGTGAATATTGTGACTGTTTATTCTTATGAAACAGACAGAACAAAGGGAGCGAGCAACTGTTTAACACTCGGCCTGGCCAGATATGGAACTGGCAGAGAGCAAACTGAGATCCAGCTAGACACTTGTCCGAGAGCCACACCAAAGAACAGAATCAGCATTATAAAACACACACAGCAGTTTTAAGATTCCCCAACTTCTGCCAGAAGCTTAATTTAAAGAAGCTGCATAGTAAAAAGTATTATGTAATAGACTTGAATGGACTTTTGATGTTGAAAGCATCAGGGAGGGAGGGAGTTGTCCCCTTTTTGGCAGCAGCCAGTCATCAGATCAGCCAAACCACCTGCAGGACTTCACCTGAAGAGTGCCAGAATGAGTTCATCTGAAGCATCTCTGATCTGGGACAGTCAGGAAGTTTTATTTGTTTACTATCAAATGCATGACTCATAGCTGAAATGCTATGTTGAAACAGTCAAAGGTCAAATATGCTCTAATTTTTAAAAAAGATAAATTGAGACAGATAATAAAAGTTAACAGTGCACGTACCAACTTCGTTGTCAATTGGGAACTCCCACAGTATTCCTTCTTTTGTCCACTGGATCATCTCCTCAAAACCATTTCGGGGAGGCTGTGCAGTTATTGCTGCAATCTCCTTTGCAAACTCCAGATCCCAAATTGTTGGTGAAGATACTAAAAAATAAATTTTGTAAAGATCTGTCAGCAGCAAGAGGTTTCTCACTAGCCAAAACAAAGTCCTTCAACATTAATCTTTACAGAGACTAATTTTTTCTACATTAGATGCCAGCATCACCTTTCTCAAATGAGAATTCTCTGTTGACATGAAAGCCCATTAAATTCTCAAATGTCTGATGAAAATGTATTCTAGGGGACAATTTATTTTTAAGCCTTCCACACAGAGCAGGAATTTAATTTTTCCACAATCTGTTTTTTTTTTTTGTCTTTCACAAATTGTGGATATGACAAACTCTGAATTAAACTGGTGCACTCTGCTAAAGAAATCTTACTTCTACAGGAATTTTCAGGTACTTCATAGCTATACTCTCCCTCAGGGAAACAACTCAACCTACAAATTATGTCAATTCCTTCCCCAACACTCCTAAGTGTTCCACTTTTTGTCTCCTGGGCTTGAGAAATTGTGATTTCCTGTACTTTTCACAAAGTCAAGCAGTTCCTTCAGGGATGCATCTTTCCTGATGCATACAATTTTTTTATTTTTTTTTTTTAATCAAAGATTACTCATATGGCAGTAGTTACTCTTAAGGAGTTCCTGCCCCTCCACCCAGGAGACTGGTCATGAGCCCAGACTGAGCCGCTTCGCTGAACTGAAGGGAACAAGCTGTTACCACAGGACAGGGAGAAATCACTGGGAGTGCCTTGGGCTGCTGTCTCGTGAGCTGGCCTAAGCTGCACTCCCCCTTGTTTTTTTGCCTCCCCCTGTTATCAATTCACCCTAATCTCCTTGGAACAGAGATCTTCATGTGAATTCAAATGTAGGAGTCCACTTGAAGTGGATCATGGCTGATCAGCTATTATTTTACTACTCACAAGTGTAACTACTTGAAGCCAAGATATAATTTCCTCTTTGGCTCAGCAGCTTACAACTCAAATGAATTAAAAAAAAAAAATCTCCCCCCTCCTTTAAGAGAAAACACAATGAAACGGCAAACAGTATTTTTACATACTGAGAAGTGTTTTCAGGGTTTTTTGTGTTAAATCAGAAGATATTATAATTATTCCTTAGGAGGGAAATTTCCTTAGGAGGGAAATTTCCAGAACTCTATTCCCTAGCTGACTACTTTGATTTGAGGGCTGGAGGCAAGAATAAAATACAGATAGAAGACAACATGAGAAACCATACCAAAATGAAATTATTGTCCACATCTTTAAGAAACTAGTACATCTTCTAATAGAGGAAAGCAGAAACTTATTTTTTCAAGATTGCAGTAAGGGTGGTAAAGATTATATTTTCACCTCTGCGAAACAGAAAATACTCACATTTTATGTTAACAGTTATGAAGAATATTTTCAGGATGCCAATTTACTTTCCAGTTAACATGCAGGTTTTCAAAACCAATACTTAACATGAAACTGGCTTTTCTGTCATGTAAAAACAATGTTTTAACTCATTATCTCCATTAATATGAGCCAAGACAGTGAAAATAAATGAATCAAGGTATCAAGTACCACACCAGCATTTCCCAAGATTAACACCAAAAAAATGTCATCAGGCTTAGTCAGTAAGCCAAGTAATCAGCTTCCTGGCTTAGAATATATTGTAGATTTCCTCAAGGCTACCTGGAACCAAACAAGGAAATACCACACAAAAAGCTGAAAGAAGCTTACTTCTTAATATCTAATCACAAATCCAATAAAGTCCCCTCACTCTCTTATACAATTGTGTACATTCCAGTTTTGTGTTTAAAAAAAAAGTGCATCTCAGCTTTTTATCTAGTGACTACTATGAGCCATTGTGTCTGCAATGTGCTAATGAAAAAAAGAAAACTTAAATTCTCCCCATTTTACCTGAATAAATTTGAATCAACTCAGAAACCAGCTTCTTCAACACCACACTTGTTAAGATAGCTAAAAACAAACACTGCATAATTTGTTATGTTTTTATATGTAAAATGGACCAATTTTAAATATATTTGCAGTCTTAAAAATATTGAATTCCAGTCTAATAAGCAAATTCCACAGAGGTGGCTGAATTCAGAAGCCTCACAGCTGCTTGAATTATGCAAACAGCACTATGTGACATTTTATTAAAGAAATTGAGTAAACAAATTAATTTCTCCCTGCAGTTTCAAGTGTAAAAAAAGAAAGATAAAAGCACTCATCTAGAATCTGGCAAAAACTAACAGTCCTACTCTTGAAACAAACAAATATGCATCATTTTCTACGATATCAGAGAGGAGTACTATTTCTTCTGCCACTGTTGGCTTTACACAAAGTTCTAAGTCACCACACTGAAATAAAGTCTTTTTTTGAAAGGGCCTCAGACTACCCGAGGGAAAACAGCATATTAACCATCAATACTAACAACACAGTTTCATTGTTCAGAAAGAAAAGGGAGAGAGGGAGTTCTTTACACAACTTGCCCGTACTCACACACTCTTAGCCAAACCCAGTCTGTAGCAAAGCTGAGCCTTCAGGTGTGAAAGCTGTCCCTGTTATGCATCATGAAGACTGTTCCTGCAGAGCTGTGCCATTCAGTGAATCTGAAGGTGGGCCATACTTATTTTGAGTTTGTGTTTTGTTGGGGTGTTTTTTATCTTACACGACTTTTGGCATGTATAGTTGGTGGATGAGGAATTGATTGGGTGAGATCACTCCAGAGAGTAGTGATCAAGGGCTCAGTGTCTGGATGGGGATCAATGATAAAG
>JAYRBT010000001.1:52457778-52482594 GCA_036023395.1 Myiotriccus ornatus
GAGGAATTGATTGGGTGAGATCACTCCAGAGAGTAGTGATCAAGGGCTCAGTGTCTGGATGGGGATCAATGATAAAGTGGTGTTGCTTGGGAATCTACAATGGGACCGGTATTGTTCAGTGTCTTCATCAACGCCAGGGACAGAGGGACCGAGTGCACCCTCAGCAAATTTGCAGATGACACCAAGCTGAGCAGTGTGGTTGACACACCTGAAGAATGGGATGCCATCCAGAGGGACCTGGACAAGCTCAGGAAGAGGTCCCACGGGAATCTCATGAGGTCCAATAAGGCCAAGTGCAAGGTGCTGCACCTGGCTCAGAGCAACCCCCAGTATCAATACAGGCTGGGAGACCAAGGGACTGAGAGCACCACTGCTGAGAATGACTTTAGGATATTGGTGGATAAAAACTGGACATGAACCAGCCATGTGCATTTACAGCCCAAAAAGTCAACTGGAATCTTAAAATGAAGTATGGCAAACAACTTGAGAGAGGAGATTCTGCCCCTCTACTCTGCTCTCATGAGACCCCACTTGGAACACTGCATCCAGCTCTGGGGTCCTCAGCACAGGAAGGACATCAACCTGTTGGAGCAGGTCCAGAGGAGGGCCATGAAGATGACTAGAGGGATGGAACATCTCCCCTATAAGATGAACTGAGAGAGCTGGGATGGTTTCTCATGGAGAAGGGAAAGCTCCAGGGTGACCTTATTACAATCCTTTCAATATTTAAGGGGAACTTGTAAGAAGGATAAGGACAGAGTTTTTAGTAGGCCTGTTGCAACAGGACAAGGGAGTAGTGGTTTTAAACTAAAAGAGGGTAGATTCCGGGTAGATAAAAGGTAGAAATTTCTTCCAATGAGGGCGGTAAAATACTGGAAATGATTATCTAGAGGGCTGGTAGATGCCCTATCCCTGGAAACATTCAAAGTCAGATTGGACGGGGCTCTGAGCAACCTGATCTAGTGGAAGACATACCTGCTCACTGCAGGGGGGTTTGAATTAGATGACCTTTAAAGGTCCCTTGCAACCCAAACTATTCCATGATTCTAAACATACATGAAGAGCTTTACAACAGGTAAAGGAAGGTGTCATTTGTCAGCCACTGGTGGGAGCTTTCAAGCTGCACCTGGAACACTAAACAAAAGAAGGCCACACAGCAATCCAGTATGTAGTCTTGGTTTTGTACTACCCTGCTTATGCTTAGCCACCTGTAGAGTTTGCTTGTTTCCCTGGAATCACAGCCTCGCATTTCTTTGCAACTTGACAAATAAGCTGGAGCCAACACACTCATTTTCCAGGCTGGCTTTACACTCACGGGAGTATGACTGATGTTTGTGACAAAAAGCCAGTTATACCCTTCAAGTTCAGTAACAGAATGCCCTGATCACTACAGAAAACAATCTGTATGGAAGTTTTGCTTGGTAAAAATCAGAGTTACATTAAGGCAGTCATTTATCAGTCTGAAAGCAGAAAGTGAACAGGTCATAAGTCTCCTCACAGCAATGAATCTCTTGATATTCTAAAAATGCAGAACTTGGCCTCACTGGGTTTTTCATTATTGAATTTCCACTAACCTGTTTTCAGTGCGTGTTCTGGTTCTGTAGAAGCCTTAGTGAATATATTAAGCCTCTTTCCTACTTTAAGACTTCTATAAACAAAAAAGAAAACCGATATTTAGTATTTCACAACATCTCACAATATTGCCAGAGAGCAAATTAAAAAGCACAAAATATTTTCATGAACTAACAGATCTCTGGAGACAAAAAAAAAAAAAAAAGAGATAGTGACTCTCACTAAATTCTCAAATTTTAAATCAGCGAAAGCATTTATGACTTTATTATTCATCTGTAACAGAGCCTCTCAAAACATTTCCATGCAAAAGAATGAGCATAAATCAAACATTACATTTGTAGTTTTTTTTTTACTGGAGTATTTAGGAATCTGAAGAAAGGTAAACAGTAACAAACCACAGTACTTAAGTGATTTTACAAAGTTGCAACTATCTGAAGACTTGGGTTTTTTCCCTGTAAAAAATATTGCACAATTCAGGAACAGAAAAGGCAACAGCTAAATCAAATAATTCCTGCTTTATGACATAAATAGCCTTTTTGGAAGATTACGCAGCCACCTTCTCTGCCATACGGCAAACAGAGTATATCCCTATGATATGTTTTAAGTAGTTCTCTCTTCTGAATATAAAAATATTTCACTCTGACCATCTATTTTCAATCACATTTAAGATTAGCATAAGGTTACATTAAAAAGGAAAATTTAGAAATACAAGAGTTCAAGAAGCAGTCAAAGTAAATTCTTATAAATGAAAACAAAAACACTGTCTTTAGAAACAATTATGCTTTTAATCATACTATCTTCTGGGTTTCCACTGAAATTCTAACAGTTACTCCTTTTTGTTATTGCATGTCCACTGTTACCCTTTCTGACCTTAAAATTCCACCTATCTGGATTTACTGGAGATTTCTAATGGTCTCAACTACTTCTGCAAACCTGCTCTTGTCATATTACATTTCAGTGATGAAACTACTCCGGATCTGTTTCAGCACAGAGTAATCTAGTTACAGAGCCTTAAAAGAATGTTGATTTAGGGTTATATTTTCCTATCTGTGTGTAACTCCCAATCACATTGGCCAAAGATGACTTGGAAGAACATTTATTGTAAAATGACAAGTTTAAATTACTATAGTGCAACATCACCCATTTCACTGAAACCTACTAAGTCGACTTGAACTAAGATATTCTTCCTAAATCCATTCTTTTCATACTGTCAATTGATATGTAAATCCATTAGATTTTCAGGTATGCAGAAGGAAACCTAGGCCTGAAACTGAAGACAGTTTACTCATTATAGGGATTTTAATTTTAAAAACAATTTTAAAGTACTGATCCTGAAGTAATACACCAAGTATAGTTTCATCACACAAAGAGGGCAAGACAGCTTCTCAGATATTATAAATTTAATAAATCTTTTCAAACATAAATGAAATTCACTTTGCAGTATGTTATTAAATGAGAAGTTTAGCAAAAGTAAATAATATACACTGTATGAGCATGTAATAGCTCAGGTTTCTAACTTATACTTCTGGATCATATTATTTCTATTCTTTCATAGTTTGAAAAACTTTTAATCCAACACCTTAAATAAAGTATTTCTCACAGTCAGTCAAGAATTGCAGCATAATGATAAAATTACTTTCATGTGACTATTACCTCTGTCTGAGAATTATCCAAAGAATAAAAATATCTATAGAGCTATTGTTCCTCTGATAATGAAGTCAGTTTCTTTGCTCCTCAAACCAGCAGCCCGTAGCTGAATGAAAAACCCACAACAGAAATATCTAAGTCAGGAGGGCTTGGTCAAAACCTTTGTTCCACTTCTTCTCCCTTCAACCTCCATTACAAAAAGCCCCTCTTGCACCTCCTACCAGCTTTGCACCAGAACACAAAACACTGTGCACTTATAACACTGAAGAGGCCTGAGAGATGCTTCCCTAACACACCACAGCAGTTTAGCAGTTCAAGAACAAGGAAGTTACTCAGAAACATTTCAGCAAGCTGGTTAAGTTCTTCTAATGACTTCTAATGGCCATAAGCCACTTTGATGTTTTTGCATGATCCACACGGCCAATGCCTGTGTTCCAATTTGTTCCCTATGGGAAGTCACAATTCTCTGTTTATGATATACTGAAATAGATGTCTTAGATGACCAAAGAGGGTAGAATACTCCACATCTACTCACCCATAAACTTATGGGGTTTTTTCTCTTAGTTATCCAAATTCTGTCTTCAGCATTATCTATCTAAACATAAATGACTCCCTCAACTTCCAGCCCCTAACTTCAAGGAAAGGGGTTAATTGGTAAATTAATGACAAGAGAAGTTAATATTACTAAAAACTGTTAGAGAAAGAATATACTGAGAAGGAATGTGATGGTGAGCTGCCACTGAAAAATCAAAAGACTGCAGGCAAGAAAGCACAGCTTACAGGAGTAAACCAAAAATGTAAGAGCATTCCTTAATTCATTAAAAAATAGACTGGCCACAGAATACAAGATAACAGTAATAACAGCAAGATAAGGTTAAGGAGTTTACAGTGCAAATTATAAAGTTAATTTCATAGACTATTATAACATCACAGACAATAAAGAAATAAATTACAGAATCACTTATTAATTGCAATGAGGTGGTAACATTAAATAAACAAACTTTATCAGCTCTTAAAAACCCCAGCAGAATGGATGAAACTTTTCTCAACATGGAACATCATCAAAGTTTTCCAGTAGAGGAAAGCAAGCCTTCAAAACCTCCATTTCCCACAAAGTTAAGAAAGTGACATGAAAGTGCATTATGCGTGAGAAAAATTTAAACTAGTTAAAACAAACACAATTACATTTCAGCAGCAAATATTTTTAATTATCTAAAATGTAATATTAAAAAACTGCACATTATTTGATTAGTTGGTTAACATTAACTACCACGATGTCATGTTTTATTCCAACGCTAACAGTACTTCTCTTGAAAAATAAGTGATTTCCTTAAGCTCTCAAGTATGGCAAGTAAATTTAAAATCTTATCCATTAGTAATTGGATGTTCCTTCTATTCAAAGGTAACACAAGAAAAATACCTTCTGGAGTCAAAAGACTGAGACGAAAATCTTTCAGGCCTTATTCTTAGACCATCATCATCCAACTCCAAGGAAATGCGACTGGATATCCTCACACCCCTCTGAGCTGGGGACTGCTTTTTGACTGTCATTTCTGAAATAACATTGCTGAAATTAAAAACATAAAATGTAAAACCTCAACAAATTGACAAAGCAAGGAAGTTTCTCATATGTATTAGCCAGAAACTCTACTCTCAGCTGGTTTCATAAGCTTCCATGAGACAGACTTATACATTCCTCACGAAATACACCCATCTTTAAACGATCAAACACTCAACTCTAACTTTTCAACCATTTAGTTGTTATATCCTATATACAAAAAGTGCTATTTTAGCCTATTAAATCTACAAGGAAGACTTCCTCTGAAATTATTTAGTTTCCAACTAAAAAAGAAATAATCCTGTATCTGCATACCAGTATTCACAGAGTGTAACAGATGTGTTTTGCTTAAGCAAATGAGGAACTTCTCTGGATACAAGAAATATGCTGAAACAGGGAGGTAAAAATCACCAGTTTTTTGGACAGGAACCAACACTGCCCAGGGACAGAGCTGTGCTGCTGCAGACCAAAAGGAAGCTTGACTTCACACATCAGCTGACATGGGCCAATCATGCCATCCTAATAAGTAGGTCACCTTTCCTGATCCACTGCAATCTGTTGCATTGCATAATCATATTACAGCATTAACAGACCACATCTTCCTTCGTAATTCCGTAGTCAAAATCATACGTGAAGAGTAAATGCTCCGATCTCTTCCAGCACCGTGTGCAGCTCATTCTGAACTCAAAGGGCAAAACACACCACCTTTCTGCCTCCCTTAACTGGCAAGTCTGTTGGCTGGTAAAGGCCAAGCTGGCAATTCTCCCTCACAGCTGTCCTCTCCACCCAACCGCTGCCAGTCACACGCAGGCATCCAAAATTGCAGCGCTCAAGTTTTAGGACATAAATATGGTCTCAAAAAAGTAAAAATAGGCCAAGTCAAAAATACTGCACATCCATTTTATGAAAATCTGAATGAAATTCAAACTATGCTTTTGGCAGTTTAATTCAAAAGATATTTTACTGACAAGAAAGAAATACTTCTGGAAAATTGTAAAAGCTAATTGCCACAGCAACACAGCAGGATTTCTCTTCAGTCTTAGATGTGGTTTCGAATGGCAGAACAAGAACAGCATAGCTCTTCTAGTACCTACTCTGAAAGCAAGTTTTAAATAATTTCGTTTTAATCTTAAATAAAAAATGTTCTCAGATTAGTCGCATATCTCACATCAGAAATTATTCTCTGAAGTGGCTACTGGCATTAGTAAGCTGATGTTGGGCCAGAGGCTTGACACACTTAGGAGGGTCAAAGGGACATAATTCCTAAGGTCAGACACAGCCCAGCCCAATGGCTTGACTCGGCTGTGACCTAGAAGGCTGGAGCATTCCTGTGCTTCAGGGGAGGCAGGATTGCTCAGAGAACCTCTCCTTAATTTACTCGCAGTTTTGCACAGTAGGGTTGGACAGACTACACTACCAATCCATCAGTACACGCAGTCAATGGTATCATATTTCTCACTGGGAAATCCTAGTGTCACCCCATCACTGGCATATCAATGTTTCTGGCAGCAAAATTCACCATTCTATCATCAAAAGCACCCCTGCATCATCAAAAGCACCCCTCTACTAACAAAAATAAAACTACAAAGATTCTTTTAATGCCTTTCATAACGAAAGCCATCAATTTACAAGGTAACACTCCAAACCCAGTGTATCGATAGTGGTTAGATATTACATATTACCTCGTGTCCCAACACAGCATTTTAAACCTAAGTTCCTAGATACTTCTGCCATCCAGAAACAGGAAGAGGTAGGACTTTTGTAACAACCACAGATTCTCTCTCCTTCCTGATTACCAGGCAATAATTATCATACTAAAAACGAAGACCTATGAAGCTCTGGATATATTTTAGTCAAAGCTCTGAACTACTTTTCCTCTTCTTCACCCAAAACAGGAGCTGAAATTTCAGCTTGTAGGTTGAAACCGCAGATTTTATTTTGGTGTAGTGCTGTTGTGATTTCCATGGAGTGAAACTTTATCCCACATTGACAAAAATAAATTCTGGTATCATTAATATTTTCCCCTCCTCGCAAACAGGCTGCCCTCATGCTGCCTACAAAACAAGGCGATGAGATGACTGCATACAACAGTGACCTCTGGAGGTCGTGCCACTATCCTGGTAAAAATAATTGGTACAAAAGATCTGGAAAACGTACAATTTATTACATATTATAAATCACAACAGCACCATTTTTTACAGTTCAGCACTATATGGTCTACTGCTTGTGCAAGTATCTCATTTTTAAATATTTTAAATAACTGAGGAATATATATTGTCTTTTAAAATGTGTCAGTATACCGAATACAAAACATTTACAGAAAAAAATTGAAAGCTAAATTGCCTGTGTTCTCTTGTCAAAATAAAATTCAACATAAAATAATAATGTATAAACAAAAGTAAATGCTTTCTAATATATTAAAAGCATTTTAGTGTGCTCTGTGGATGGAGATACTGTGTAGTATAAATCATGCTGAATCAAGTCTGAGGGCTGCTGGGTTTTGTAAAATCAACTTTTTTAAACGCTAGCCAGAAACCTGAAGGTACTACATTTATCCAAACGAACTGAAAGGTCACTACTAACTCTGAAGGGTTACAATAACCAAATTTTCTGTCATGAAAATCAGCAGGAGTTGCTGGTCTTTCTTTAGAACTCATCCAAGATAAGCGTTTCAGACTGTTACTCAACTATTAAGGAAGACAACTAAAACTTTTCAGCAAATAGTGGGGTGGGTTGGGGTGGGGTGTGGGGAGTGTATTCCCTGGGTGAAACAAGCTAGGTGACACAGCTGCCTCAGGGAATAGAAATTGCCAACTCAAAGCACACCAATTCAGCCGTGACATTTTGGTTGAGGAAAATACATTTTTCTAACGATAGTGATTAATCCACAAGCATGACATAAAATACTGTAATACCATATTTCAATCCACCAATCTACAGTATAGAGGCACTATATAGCCGCAGCTTTTAAATTTCTGAAGAATTTCAACTCTCTTTCAAGAGAAAAAAAACCACCTTTTTACTTAGACTACAAGCTCCTTAGTCACCGTCTTTCTTACACTGCAGCCAGAGCTGGGTCAGTGCTTCAGGAAAAGTGCAGTGGGTGACACGACAGTGAGCCCTTGCTGCCAGCAGGCAGACCAACCACACCTAGACAAGGGCATGTATACCTTAGGGAAGGGAGACAGCACATATGACTTTAGCCCCTGCACATATTAGCTTAGTGAGTATCCCAATGGTCCTCCATCAGGCACTCAAGTAGGTTCTAATTACATTTAAGCTGGCCACCCACAGCTGATGCCGTTATTGAGATGTTTGTGTACTCTGCTCTTCCAAAAAGCCCAGTAACAGAGAGAGCACAAGCCCACTGGTAATTAACAGTTTAATGAACATATGCTTTATATAAATAGTCCTTATAACTGAAGACCAGGTATTCTGCTTAAGAAAGTTATCACTGAGCACTGTATACCCCACTCTCTGGGCAATCATTTAACTCAAGCTGTTTGCAAGCATCTGTCACCTTCTTCCTTAATTTCTACTCACTTAGAAGGCAGACAGCAGCCACAAACATCATTAACTTGTTGGCTGGTCTGTTTGCAGTACACTGATAACCATACCAAGCAGATCCTTTACTGATCCCTACAAACAATAACACATGTAAACCACAAATAATAATAGATGGGTCAAACTTAGATCCTCGTTCGGGACAAATTAATTTTCCCCGAATAAATTAAAACTAAGATAAGTAGCTTGCAGTTCCCACTGCAAACAGATGAAAAGAAAGGTTTCATGTTCATCTTCTGCCGAAGATGCAGTTTTCTGTTTGGTTCAGCATTTCACCTAGATTTAATGCCTTATTTTCTGAGTAGTTATTGGAATACTAGCTGAAAAAAAATAGAATGAAAAATCTGTCTTCAGCCATCATCCAAACGAGCAGTACACACAACTGTGTCAGTTTCCAAACAAATGTTTCTCATCTGTTTGAAAGCCGCACTGGAAACGGAGTTAAGCCAAGAGATGAGTTTCTTGGGTTGACTGGAAAGTTTTGAAAGGAAGGGTGGGATTATAAACAGAGCTGCTCTAGTTCATTTCTGCAGAGCTGTCACGAAAATTCACCAGTCCAGACAGAACGTCTGAAACGTCTACAAATCCATCCATTGTGTGAGAATTTTGGAAGCTTGTGACAAAAAAAAAACCAAACAAACTCACAAAAAGAGCTGTTGTTTTGCTAGCCTGTCCAAGAAAGCAATGATCCCGGGCAGGAAAACAATTCTGTTTCTGCAAAACCACTTTAGAAAGACGATGGCAAAATTTAGAGCTTGGAATAAGCAGACCAATGGTGTTACTAATATACATTAACCCCAAGGATAAACTGTCCAAACGTATCTTTTAGGGCCCTCTTTCCAACACAGAACCCAGCCACCTTCAGGATGACATTGCAAAATTAGAATGTTGAACATAACTGAGAATAAAATTCAATAAACAGACCGTATGTTAATAGTTTCCCCCTTCTTCTGTTTATCTGTGGTTTCTTCATGTCTTCTTAGCTGTGCAAGTAGTTCTGATTCTGTCTGTTTCTTGTTGAGTGGAAGGGAAGATGCCACTGCAGAAGCAGCCTTCACCAGCTCTGGATTTAAAGGCTTTCCTCTGTAAGAGTCACAAGAGATACAAAATTAAAAACAAACAAACAAAAATAAACATCCCATTTTAACATATTTAAGTTGTTGCCATTTTATGTCTTAATAACTCAGAAGTTAGTCAGATATTTTCCCAAATGGGGGTGGCCAGTGGGACAGGCAGGTTTGCCCTATATTGTGCTAATCATCAAATGCTGAATGACTGTGACAAGCTCTTGTTTTCAAACCTGGGGAAATGGCAGCCCTACACCACTGCACAGCCCCTCAGACACACAGCTTGAAAACCACTGGCAGCATAGACCTGTGGGGTAATAAATATGATGAAACACATTGTGGAGAGGAGCCAGTCCAAAGATCTGAGAATCGTGACGGCACTCTTAAATATTTTTTTTCTTTTTTTTCTCAGTTTCATTGTATTTTATCTGAACAGTATTTTCCCTCTCCCATTAAAATAACTTTAAACAGGCAAATGTTAATGCTACCTTTTCAGAATCTCAGTGCAGAAGAAGGCAGCATGTCGTAGAATAAAACTGGCATCTTTTGTCCAGATTCTCTCCTGTGATGTACTCCAAGCTACATCTGTACACCACACTCCCTTACAAGATTCTTTTCAATAGATGGAAACGGCATTTGATCGTTTATTTTATCCTAAACAATGAAAAATATTGAAAAAAGGATAAAACAGGCTAAGAAAAGTTTGTTACACTTTACCGTTGGATGCCTTCTGCAGTTCTCTGAGGACCTTCACTGTCCGGGCCTTCCAGCCTGTTCGTGTCTTGCTTTTTGTTCTCACTGGCTTTTAGCTCTTGGAGTTTCTTTCTGTAGCTCACTTCCACTTTCATATTACCAATAATGTCTAACAGCTTCTGCTTTGGTGTTTCTGCTGTACCCTCCTGCCTCTTGGATGCCCCCTCAGTGGTGCTGCCTTTGGAAGTGGTAGATTTATCTTTCTCGGCAGAAAGCACACTGCTCGTGCTGAAGGGTTTCTGTACTTTGCTAGATGATACACAAAGTTAAAAAACAGAAGTTACAAATAGGGTCCAAGGCTGAATTTTGTAAGCTTACAAAAAAACAAAAAAAACACCAAAACAAAACATCAATTACAACTGTCTAGGCCTAACTGAGTGCATTCTGAGTATGTTAAGTATATGTCAAACATGTATCTTTTGACTGTTGAGAAGGACTGGGACACCATTTCCAACTCTTGATTACTTAAGGTTTCCTCATCACAAAAATCAAATAAGCAACTTTAAAACTCTGTTTATTTGTGGAGAAAATAATCTATGAACTTAAAACTTTTAAAGTATTTCTGCATTAGGTAGTAGAGCGAGTTTGAATCTACTGGTACCTGATACTTAAATTCATTGGTAGTACAGAAAACTCACCAAAACTCTTAAAAATAAGTCAATAAAGACAACAGTTCCAGCCTTCTGCAAAAAAGACTGTACACACACATGTAGCTTCACGTGTTTTCACTCGTGTGGCACGACTACAGATCACATTCCCCTACCCTGCAATATAGCAGCCAAGTGGGGAAATGGATTCTGCTGAAAGATAACCCAGTAACAGATAAAAAATTATTTGGGTTATTTTTCCCTTTGAAACAGCTCCTCTACTTAGTTTACCGCATCATTGCAAAGAAGCTGAAACTGACAGTGCAGGCGAAGATCTGAAGCCAGGGACAGCAGGGAGCTGATCAGGAGATTGCTGCAACACAGACACAACTGCATTCTCTAGAAAAATTATCATAAAATTCCAAGAACGGTTCTCTTTAATATTCTAAAATGAAGTTTTTAAATCTCTAAATTCACAACTGCTTACTTTGCTTAAAAATCACCCTCAAGTTACTGAAACAAAGAAAAAATTAAAATTAAATATTTATTTTGATTCAAAATAAAACACCTCAGAAGATCGTAAAACATTTCCACAAATCTGAAGAAATTGTGACGTACCTCCCCTCCTCACACACACCTCTCTTCGTCTAGAAAAAGGAAAATCTGCCACTACCAGAAGGTATCACACTTCAGTCACTCTGTACTTCATACACTGTCAGCATTAAATTTCAATGTTGAGAAGCAACAAGAAAACTTTAGGAAAGCTTCAGAACCTCACTAATGTGAAGAAGGTTGGAGCCCTGCTGTTTTACACTGTGTTGTTCTCCACAGGTCTTTGTCAAGCTCATTTTTTTATTAATTCAGGCTGCATGCTCCATAACACTATTTCAGCATTCAGAAATTACAGGAACACAGAATGCTGAGGGGTTGGAAGGGACCTCAAAGATCACCAAGTCCCAAGCCCCCTGCCGTGAACACCTCCCACTAGAACAGATGGCTCAAGGAATTATCCAGCCTGGCTTTGACCATTGCCAGGGTTGGGGCATCCACAGGTCCTCTGGGCAACCTGTTCCAGTGTCTCACCACTCTTACAGTAAAGAATTCCTTCCTAATATCTAACCCAAATTTTCCTTCTTTCAGTTTGTATCCATACTCTATCACTACCCTTCCTGACAAAGAGTGCCTCTCTGGCTTCCTTGTAGTCCCCTTCAGACACTCCGCACAACCTTCTCTTCTCCAGGCTGAACAGCCCCAACTTTCTCAGCGTCATCTTTGCTTACAAAAATAAAAACCAACCAACCAAACAAACACAAAAAACAAACAAAAAAAACCACAAAGCCCAGGAAAACACAGCAAGACTGCAAGCCTTAGACATTTAAAGCCAGCAGTGCACTGAAGATTGCATCGCTGTTATTTCACCTACCCTCTGGTGTGAATCCTGCTGGGAAGCTCGGCCTGAGAAAGCAAACACAGCTACCAAAGAGCCCCAGCTGTTTTGTGCACGAGACCACCACAGCATCGGAGCTCGTGCAAAAATATCGAGGAGCTTTGGAATTAAAATAAACAAATAAATAAACGTACAACTGACCTGCCATTAAAAACACTTAAGAATCTGATGGTGAAAAGGAAAACGAACTCCGAAATGCTGCTCCTAGCCGGTGCTCTGGGCATGCACAGCAAAGCCGAGCAGGCAGCACCGCGCTCTGCTGGCCCACACGGGGCAGACCTACGGCCAGGTCACACTCGCTCGCACCACCCCACGATGGGAAGGACGGCGACGCGAAAGCGACGCGAGACGCACAGCCCACGCCACTGCCCCGCACTGACCCCATCCCCAGTCTCCACTGGTGCCACTGGCTGCCGGCCCCGGCGGCGCAGGCGGACCCCGGCCCTCAGAAGGCCGCGCTTTGGGACACGGCCCGGCCACCGTCGGCACCCATTCCACCCCCGCCTCCCCCGCCAGGTGAGGGTGTAGGGGAGCGCAGGTACCTGTGAGGGCCGCCGTGCAGCCGCGCCGCCCCCGCCGCCCCGAGGAGCCGCGACGAGAAGGCGCCGCCGCCGCCGCCCCACACACGGACGCGGCCCCACATCGCGCCCGCGCTCCGCGCCCGCGCCCCCCGGCGCCGCCGGCTGGAAACGGCGGCCGCGCCGCGCGTTCCGGGAAGCAGCGTTCCGCCCGGCCCCGGGGATGGAGCCAGGCTCTTCTCGGCGGTGCCAAGCAGCAGGACAAGAGGCAACAGGCAGAAACTGATGCACAGGAAGCTCCACCTGAACATGACAAAAAACTTCTTTACTGTACGTGTGACCACACACCGGAGCAGATTGCCCAGAGAGGTTGTGGAGTCTCCCTCACTGGAGATTTTCAAGAACCATCTGGATGCAGTCCCGTGCAATGTGTTCTAGGACTACCCTGCTTGAGCTGGGAGGTTGGACCAGGTGACCCACCGTGATCCCTTCCAACCTGACTGATTCTGTGATTCTGTGAAACCAAGCCTTGGGGTGACTCTTCTGAAGCATTTAATAGCAGGAGATCCCCAAAGTCTTGGGGGAAGATGCAGCTTTCACTGCTGAGCAGGAGCAGATAAGTGCAAGGGTTTCTGCTGGGGCCAAAGCACTTATCTTTAATAATTTTGTGGAGGGAAAAAAAAGATTTGTGTGTACTAAGTTCATGTGTCTCATCAGGTTGTTCCTGTTATTTCCATCCCTAAATAATCCTTAAATTGGCTTCAAACCTTTGAACCATGTTACAGAAGGATGTTTGGCCCTAACCCAATGCAGTTATTTCAGGGTACACAATTTCTAAATAAATTCCTCTTTAAAACCAAAACGTCTTCCATGCCAGCCCAGTGCAGGAACAAAAAGTATGGTTTGGGTGAGCAGCCACAGGTGCAGGCAGCAGAAATAGCCACTTGGTGGCAATATGCTCATTGTAGTGCTGCATTCCACGGCTATAAAATCTCCCAGGCAATTATTTCAAGCACTGTCATCATCTCCATCTTTTGTACAGGGTCCAAATAACAGCAGATTAATCCTGGTGGTCTGCCCGAGGAATGTGGCTGTGAAGAAGCATCCTGAAATACACAAGGCCTGATGTTTTAGCTGGCAAATGGCAATGGCTGGCAGCACGTGGCTTAATGACATATTAATCACAAGCTTCACTGCATTTGGAATTAGATAATTTTCACCAACTGGATCTTCCAACAATGCTGCCGTTCTGCTAAAATAGAAGTAAACACACGGTCAAAATTCTTTGCAACTGCACAGTAATCTCTTTAACTATTGCAGGTTATTTGAGCTGCACAACTAAATCACAATCACTAACTGGTTACCACAGACTCAGCAATTTTTGTTACATTAAAGAAATAAAATAATTTACAATTTAATTTCTAAAGCCATTCTTGAATACTGAATTCAGCTCTGGGGTCACAAGCACAGGAAGGAGCGAATCCAGAAGAGGGCCATCAAGGTGATTAGAAGGCAGAAGCACCTCTCCTACGAAGAGAGGCTGAGAGAATTGGGATAGCTCAGACTGGAAAAGAGAAGGCTTCAGGGTGACCTATTTGTGACCTTCCAGTACCTGAAGGGAGCCTACAAGAGAGATGGAAATCAACTATTTACAAAAGCATGTAGTCACAGGATAAGGGGGAATGGCTTCAAACTGAAAGACAGAAGGTTTAGATTAGATTTTAGGAAGAAATTCTTTACTCTGAGAGTGATGAGGTACTGGAACAAATTGCCCAAAGGAGTTGTGGATACCCCATCCCTAGGAGTGTTTAAGGCCAAGTTGGTTACCAAAGCCCACACGGGCAACTCTGATCAACTTGGTCTAATGAAAGGTACCCACGGCCACAGGGGACAGAAGTAGGGGGAGTAAAACTAGATTATCCTTAGGATCCCTTCCGCCCCAGGCCATTCTCGGATTCCATGATAAACCATTTAAAAGAAATATTTCAAGAAAATAATCATATAGAAAATCAAATCTGAACCCTACAGTTAATTAAAAGCGATGGGGGTAAAAATACATTAAACTTTATGGTATTTATGATGCTTTTTTCTTGTTTTGGTCTTTGAAAGTAGGAGCCATCAGATTTATTTGGTGGAAAAAAACATAGATCTAAGCTCAAATATGTAAGTCTGCATGTCCAATCCATGCAAACACATGTGCAGATCAACAGGGATTACAGGCATACAGTGTTTCTCAAGTATGACTGATCACTGATATATACGATGGACTGCTTACAGCTGGGCATTGTTTCTGACAAGCCTTATTGCATGCACTTCAGTTAACTGCAAATCAAAAGGGGGGAAAAAAAGTGCTCTGTAATTTCAGCGGAGGAAAGCGATATTGGCACTTACCACAGTCGTTTAGGCCACTATATATGCCACAGGATCATGAAAGTGACACCTTAGGAGAGTGCCTGGGGAGTCATAACACGAACTGATGTTATTTCAGAGTACGCAATTCCTAAATAAAACCTTCTTTAAAACAAAATTTAAAAAACAAACACCCAATCACACAACCAAAAGAAAAAAAAAAAAAAAAGAAAAAATACTGTGGTTGTAATTCATAAATTCGGTTGCATCCTGCTCAGTGAGCTTAAACACCGCCCAGCCTCAGCTTAAACACAGCCCAGCCCCGCCGCCCCCCCGCCACCACCCCGGCCCGCGCCTTCCCCGGGCCGCGGCGGGGCCGCGCCGCCTCCATCGCCGCCTCCGTATATACATATATAGGGGGTCAGCGGCGGCGGGGCCGCTCCGGCGGCTGCGGTGAGTGGCGGTGCCGGGCGGGGGAGTCCCCGCGGCTCGGGAGCCGGGCGGGCAGGCCCGGGATGCGCGGCGGGCGCGGGGTGTGGACCATCGGGAATCGGCGGCGCCTGCGGCCGCCCGGGAGAGGCGCCGGGCCGGGCGGGCTCTGCTCCCGCGGCCTCCGCCGAACGCAGGCCGGGGCGCCCCGCTCCCAATGGGCGGGTGCTGGCGGAACGGGAACGCCGAGCCTTGGTCCCCGAAGGAGCCTGGAGCTGCGGTGTGGCCGTGCCCGGGCCGTCCGCAGCGGCCGCCAGCACGTGTGACATCCCGGCGCGCCGAGCCCCGGTACTGCCCGCGGCTGCTGCGCCGGGGTGCCGGCCTGCCGTGACCTTGGGGAGCGGAGTCACGGCCTGCCCGTGCGCGCTGTGCTGCCTTCTGGGTTCGGCTGCTCAGTGTTTGGAGGAGGCATCAGCGGAGAGAAACATCTGGGGCTGCGGGCGGAGGACCCAGCAGGACCTGTTACGCTAACGAATGCTTCTGTGTTTCCAGGTTTGAGGCTTGGGTTCGCTTTGGAAGTTAACAGAGCAGTTGTTGCCTCGCTTTATCTACAAGCAGCTTTTAATCTATTAGTGTTATTACAAATAAGAAAAAAATAGGTATGTACATATATAAGACTGGTTTAGTTTTGACTAAGACTTAAATTTTCTGAAAGTGACTCTGTGATGATATGGATCAGGCAACTAGACTTTCTTGGCTCTTAAAGTCCATGTTTTTATAGGCTTTTTTTTTTTTTTTCCTTCTGCTGCCAAGTTTTCTGTGGGTGATTTGGCATGTGCTCCCTTTGGGGACTGGCACAAGTCGATAAGCACTCAGCATGATGAAAGCAGTGTATATTTTACTGAACACAAGCAGTTGGTGCCCTCTAGTAATTCCCTTCATTCAAAGTCTGTCTCACTGGTCTGTTGTTCTATTCCTCTAAATTAGGTGCTAAACTGCGGAGTGCTGTGTTAACACTAACGAGGTATATAGGATAACAAAGTGCAGTTTACCCTTGGAGTCTCCATTTTGAAATAATACCTAGCATGCTATGCTGTCAGTAGCAAAACAGTTCAAATCTGAAGCCACAGTTTGGAAATTGGATGTGTTAGTGCCGTTTATTACAGGAGTAATTATTTATTTTGTTTTAAACCCATTATGTTTAGATTTATGCAGCACATCTTAAACAGATTGGATGGGTAAAGTCACTGAGTGACAGTCTTTGGCCTACTGGAGTACTTTTTAAGATTCAGGAATAATAAATCTGTTGAGAGACAGGTTTTTTTAAAGCCTCACTTATATTCAAGTGTCTGTGCTTCTTGTACAAAGAATGTGGTTTATACAGTGTGATTTTTCTATTATCCTTTCAATGTATCCTATTGGACATTGTTTCCCATTCATATTACCCCAAAATATATTTTGAGACTAACAGGCTTCAAAAGAAATATTACAGTAGGTAGAAGAGTGAAAATTGTTGTATTTACTGATGTACTGTGCTTGAAGCCAGGCTTAAAAATCAATGAGACGTTGATTCATGTATGTATTTGTGTGGTAAATTATAAGACTCACGCAGCTTTTTGACAGCATTGTCAGCCAAGTGTCTCACTCAGCAGCATGGTTTTGAAACAGCTGGAGCTCTTTTGTCCCAGATATATAAGCCTATTTTTAACTGCTCAGTCAGTGTACCTTGCTGCAAATTTGAAAACTAAATTCACGTGAATGCTTTATTTCGAAGTGTCACCTTTGTATTTCTGCTTTCCAGCCTCCTTACTGAGAGATGAGGTGCAATTCTTATTTATAATATGCTGCTGTGTGGAACTTGCACCGGGAACATGACAGCCAGACACAATTCAAGATGTTCATGTTCATTTCCATTCTACTCATCTTTTGAGAACCACTTAATGTACCTGTATCATCATGGATAGTTTTCATACCTGCTCTTCACCATGAGGAGAGGAGATTCTCTGTTTTGCTTTATAGGTGAGGAGCTGAGACAGGGGTGAAATATTCCTGCCAGCTAGCCTTTGACACCTGATGTGAGACTATGCTTCTGTAATCAATATCAGTAATGCTCAGCACTGTTCCCTGGATGTACTCTTTACTTTCATTTGAGATATCCAGGGAGATTAGAAGCTGGAAAGCCCAAGGAAGATGAAGCTAGGTGTAATACTCCAGGAGACATGCTTAATGAAGCAAAATCGGTCATAATACAAATATGCTAAGTCTCATTCCTGGGCACAAGCATTTTTTGTCTCTAAATGGAAGAGTGAAAGTGAAAGCATTCCTGTGATGCTTTTGCCTGTCAAGTTATTGTAAATTGTGTATCCTTCTCTTCCATCAGGAGACAACTATCTCCATACCTACCAGGAAACTTTGCTCTGAAGTAACTGATAAACAAGTGTGAAGCATGAGGATCAACTCTGCTATTCAGGCTGCTATTGACCTCACAGCAGGAGCTGCAGGTAATGCTGGAGAGAGCTTAATTGCACAAAACTTCTGAGAGACAGTTTTAATGCCTTTGACAAATGTAAAAGCAGTTTTCTTTCGCTATAAGCCTCACCTTCTGTACTTTAAAGATACAGAGACGAAGCAGTGACCTCAGCCAGTGTTGTAACTGTATCACTATTGCTCTTCCCTAGTGAAACCCCTGCCGCAGTGAAGGCCTAACCCCTTATTTCAAACTAATAAGCTTCTGTGAGGAGGTTTTAAGTTCTTCTGTTTACATGGGTTCAAGAATCAGTCACAAGCAGAGTTTTGAAACGAAAGTCAGGGCATGAGTGATTGAAGTGCTGCTTTTGTCACAGGAACCCTCTCTAATTCAAAGGGACAAGAAGCTATCAAAGGTTTACTGGCACAGCACTTAGAGAATCCTGACGTGATTCTCTAAATGCTGTGAAGCTCAGTAGTAGAACTGATGATGAATTCACTTAACTGACTTCCCATTCAGTGTAGTCTATGCTATAAAGTTTTGCTGGACCAGTTTTGTGGAAATGGTTGTATTGTCTTGCTGACATTGCCATGTTGGTAATGTCTGTGTCTGAGGGATGCAGCTTTTAATTCTGCCAGGGAAAAGGAGTCTTTTTTGACATTTTTAAGCCAACAGTATTTATACAGAAAAGGTGGAAGATTTGTCTAATTTACTGTTGTAACAAGTTTGACAATTTTATGGATTTTTTTCTTTCCCATACAATAACAGAGTCAGTCCTTTTATGACTGTATTAATGCTGTGAATATGACAGTATTAATGGTGTTAAGTGTGTTCACTGGTAGTTATTTGGGGTCATTTGTCAGAGTGGAGGTTAACAGAGCAGTGAGTAAACAAGGGGTGACTGGATAGCACAAATCCAATGTGGCAGTCTTTAGAAAACATATCTATGTAAGCAAACAGCTTGTTCCTCCAGCAAATTCATTACCTGGTTTTACCTTCCTCTCCAGATACAGGTCTTGACTACCTGTTAAGTAACGGTACATTGGGGCAAGTAAATTCTGAACAAGAAAAAATAAGTCATTTAGCTGTCTGTGGGTCATAGTCCTTTGCCTAGGATCTAAGCAATGTCTAATCACTTCTTTGATTCAGTAGGACTCTTTTCCCATTATTGCCATGTTGTTATTAGGGCCACACTTGTCTAAACGTTCAAACAGATTTGGCTTTTTTTGTTTCCTTGTTTGTTTTTGTTTTGTAGTCGCATTGGGTTTTTTATGACTCTTTACCGCTGGCTGGAAGAATTATTTTTTTCTTTGATATTTTAGATAATAACTGGGACCCTTGGTCTTTATCTTGAGGCTTTTTTGCTGTAATTCTTTGCTGTAGTTTACTAGGCTTTTTATACCACCTCCCATGACAGTCTTTTTGGAACAACCATTCTCTGTCAGCTCCCAGCTTTTCAGCTTTACATTTCCAAGACCATTCCCGGTTTTTCTGGGCAGCAGCCATTATTTTATTACAGGAACCTAGCATTTGTCCCATAGATTAATATCTACCTGACTTCCCTGCAGATACCATTGGCTGAGCCTTTCCAGCTCTGCTTTTCATTTAAAGCTTACATGGATGTTACTGGTCTGAACCAGCTACTTTTCTCCTTGGTTATCCTTCCAGAACAGGAAATTCTTCATGCTTCCTTGCATGATTTGCTCTGAAGCTTTTAACCATCTGGTTGAGAATGAGGTTTTATGGCAGCTAGATCTTGAATTTCTCCAAAAAGCCTGAAGTACCTCTTTGCAGAGGAGCAAGAACTATGTAACACATATGTGTTGGCAAAGAGTAAAACAGATGGTAAATAACATTCCTTAAACAAACACTTGCTTACTCTTCTCCCCACATAAAAGAAACAGAACTAAGCTCAATTGTATTCACACATTTGTTTCCGTTTCACTTACTTTGTTATCTCAATTGACAGATAATTTAAGGTATATGCATGTCAACCATGCTTTGGTTCTGTTTTAGGACGGCTCTTCTCTCTTGCTAAAAAAGCAAAACCATAAAGCCTGTATAAGGCACATGTATCATCTGCTTCCTGGCAGGTGTCTGCTTCTAGTAGATTGCTATCACTGTACACTGTTTCTTACTGAAAAAGTGTAACATTAGCTCTTCCGGCAGACCAGAATTGAGTTAGGTCTTGTGGAGGGACACAGCACTGTGAGCAAAATGGTTACTGATGACGTTGATGGAAATATCTCACAAGTTTTCAGGGTATTGACCTTGCAGTTCAGTTTGGAAAAGATATCATGTTGAGAAACTTTGCCCTTTTGTCCTTTTTCAGCTTATACTCAACACTTTCTTCCAGTATGTGGAAATAAATGTACTTAAGAGCCATCTGGAGTTTTGAAGTAAAGAGTTTGAGTCTTTTGTTATCAACATACGATATGTGATCAGTTTAGCACTCTCAGCAGTGTTCCTTTTGCCCTGTAGGAAAAAAATGATTACTAATCTTTCAGGGGGGTTTTGTGTTTTTGTTTTTTTTTTTTTTATTGGAATGTAAAATCAGATGGCTTCTGAACCACAGCATTAATAAGCAAAGGAAAATGCTACTCAACTCATTGACACAAGTGACTTGATTGCAGAACAATACTTCTAATTCAGCACAAGTTTATACAAGTGAGCTGATTCATTTAGATGCTTGCTTTTCATGAGGTAAAGAAACGTTTAATGATACTGACGCTCTTACTGCTCCTTAACCTGATTTTTTTTTCTTAGGGTAACTAAATTCACCACTGACAATTGATGCCATTGTGCTAAAATCAGTGCACTTTTCCTACAGAGAATTAAATTCATCTTTGCTTTCTGTGTGATTTAGCTAACACTGTGCTTGAGTATAGATGTCAGAGTTGTGATAACCTTCAGCCAACCTGTTAACTTCCACTGCTTGCTTAGGTGGGACGGCATGTGTGGCGACTGGCCAGCCCTTTGACACCGCAAAGGTGAAGATGCAGACGTTCCCCAACATGTACAAAGGACTTGTTGACTGTTTTGTGAAAACCTATAAGCAAGTGGGTTTTCGAGGCTTCTACAAGGGAACCACACCAGCACTTCTAGCCAACATCGCAGAGAACTCTGTTCTGTTCATGTGCTATGGATTTTGCCAAGAAATTGTGAGAAGAATTGTTGGTGTAGACAGAAAAACAAAGCTCAGGTTAGTAATAAAAATCTGGCTTGTATTTTAAAATAAATAAATAAATAATCATGCCATTGTTAGTTGCCAGTACTGTATTGTCAGGGTGCAAGTGATGTCCCAGCCTTTCTCTGCCAGTATAAAGTGGAATGTAGACCTTTGTGTGATGATACGGTGTCTAAATATGATAGGTCCACCTACTAACCAGTCACTATAGCTGGCTGGTTCAGATAATTACAACTTAACTGGAGTATTCAAGACCTGGAACATTTTTATCAATGGGACTGAGCATTGCAACACCTGAAAGTTAGCATTCCCTTGACGTCTAGGTTTTTCTGATTTTGCAGGGGAGGTAGTGGTTCTTCTTACAGGGAGTTATACTAAGGGGAAAGAACAGTTTTCTAATATTGCCTTGTTTTTAAAAAAATGCTTGAATGTAATGGTGATTAGATGAAAGGTCTTGTTTTGAACAGTGTATTGTCTACAACACACTGTGTATTCTTTAGGCAAAAAGTGATTGCCTAAAGAATAAGAAAGAAGTATTTAATACTACTGAGTCCTCTGCCAGGTTTTGTTCCTAGTTCATTGGATTTCTTGATTCTGGTTTGATCCAGTCAGGGACTTAGGATCTTTTGAAGACTTGTTCAGTCTCCTCTTGAATTCTTCTAATTACCTTGCCTCTGAAATACACCTTGGCAGGGAGCCCTGCAGATGATAGCCTTATAGATAATATTAACTTCGTAACTGTTGATCCTTAGCCACTGTCCTCACACTACCTGGGATTTTGTAGATCTGTCCATTGCTCCCTGCCCCTCTTCCCCACCTGAATCTTTCCTTATATGGGAGAATTGCAGCCCTCCTAATCAATGAGCGCTCTGAAGCTGTTCCTGTAGCTGTCATCGCTGTCTTTCTCTGAAACTCCTGTAATTCTAATAAGTCTAGGGATTTAGCTTATGAGACCAGAGTAGTGCAGAGTATTCAAGGTGGGAACGGGTTGTGGATTTATGCACTGGCACAATGATTATGATCTTCTAGCTAGGATGGCTGTTCTCCAGATGCATCACTTTAGAGCTGTCAGTGGTCCAGAAATCTCAGTGCGCCTTGCTGTTATGCATTTCTTAAGGTATGTCTCCTGCACAGCACTAAGATTAGCTGCACCTTCTCCATCCTTGTGCTGTGCCACAGGGTGCAGAAGACTTCTCCTACTGTCCTAACTCCACTCATTCAAAAGGAGATGCAAGGTTAACTATATTCAGCTTCGTATTAATAGCTTTGTTCTGCCTCTGTCACATGTCGCCAGTGGAAGTAGCACTGGAGGCCATGATTCTGCATTTGAGATCTGACATGATATGGGTAGCTTCCTAAGTGCAAGACAATTATCTAAAAGTGACATTAAGTGAGGTGTTCTCCTGTCACACTAAGATGTGCTGTATCTTAAAACTGAGGCCTGCTATGAGGGGAATATGAAGTGATGATGAAACAAATTATATTATCTCTACTTGCATTCTTTTTCACTGTTTTCTGACAGTTGAGTCCCTTCAGTTGAGACAGGACTGTTTTCACCTTTCCTTGTTGCTTTCTTAAATCCGGGGGTTTCTGCTTGCTCAGCTTACAGATCTTACCTTTTCCTATCCACTGAAATGCTGGAGGTAGGCCTACCAACAGCATGTTTCATTTCTTAACCTTCTTTTGTGATCATCCTGGGAGGTAGATCACAGATGTGCAGAGGTCCTAGGATCATCTCATGTGACTGAGATAGCATGGTTATGCTGTGTGCAACAGAGGTAGTGCAGGAAACTTTGAACCGTACATTGGTGTACTACTGTCTTTGGAGTCGGATACAGAATGGAAACGTAATTTGAGTATGTAACAATAGCAAGTGCATTTGGCATCTGATCCTTCTTTCCTTGGTCAGATAATGGTACTTTTCAGATCCAGGATGGCTGCTTAATGTCTTGTTGATTCAAGATCAAATAGTGTGACTTTATAGCTCTCACTGCCATATCTGATTACGTCATGAGCTTTGCTTCGTGTCACAACTTTAGTTTTGTGATGCTTCTGCAAGGTGAAAAATTGTAGCTTTAATCTCTGATACTATAGATGTATCAAACTGCTGGACACAGGGCAAACATCTCCCTTGTATGGAAGGAATTTCTGTGCTGCAATGAGGTCAGTCTTAGCTGCACTGACTCCCCGGGTTCTGAAAGAAGAGTGAAGCTCCACTTCTATGCTGTTGTGCAGCTCCTGTCTAACACATCAGTATCTGAAGGAACCTGTTTAAAATGAATCATAAAGCAGTATGACCCTCAAATACCAGCCTTTTGAGTCCCAGCAGTTTAGCAACCCCAGAATTTCTGGTATGTGTAAAATCACCACAAAGTAAGCCCTAGTTTTGGAATGCTGTGAGTCATTGCAGACGACAGTGCTGTCTTGTTCAGTGTTGTGGTTCATGTTTGTTGGTGCTATCTCTGATTCACATGGTTGCATTCATGGCAGTACATCCCTAGAAAGATTACAGTGATCCATTGTGCCCTGCTTTCAGTTTTCTAGCATCTTCCACTGAAAGCCTGTATTAATACCGGCAAAGTGAATTTGAAAACACATTTATCTATATGAGGTGATTGTTGCTCCTGTTCTCTTTGAGGAAGTAACTAGTACCCAAAAGTTGCCCAGTAAAACAAGTCTATGGAAATCTTTATAAAAGCCAAGAAGGGGAATATTTGATGGTGTTTATTCTGCTGCAATCACTGAAATATATCAAAAAGGGTAGAGGTTGCAATGTATCTTCTCGGGTGTCAAAAGGATGTCTTTGTGTTGTATAAGAAGATACAATAAGCTAGTTTTTTTCCTCTCTCTAGTTCAAGTAACTGCCCTTTTCTCTTGAGACTATTTCCACCAAGACTGTCAGTTTTTCTTGATGATATTTAGAGTACAGGTTCAGGAAGCTGATCGCTGGTGTGGTGGCTCCAGTGCACTGAAGATCATTGCCCAAATACCTTCTGCAGTTTCTTTCTTGCAGTGATCTGCAGAACGCTGCTGCAGGCTCCTTCGCCTCTGCCTTTGCCACCCTTGTCCTCTGCCCCACAGAGCTGGTGAAGTGCCGGCTACAGGCCATGCATGAAATGCAGTTGTCAGGAAAGATAATCCAGGGACACAAGTAAGTATACACCCTGCCCATTACCTCTGAAACCATTTTATGTGTATTACTGCTTCAAGTTCTGTATTGGCTCAGTGTCACATTTGTAGTGCATTGCTAATCAGAGCAGAGTTGTGGCTATAAGGGTCACAGCCTGCAGGCCTTTTCGGTACTAGTAAAGCTGGGTGCCAGTGAAGGGCTCCCAGCAGAATCTTGTTCTAAGTCTTATTTTAATTCTGGTGTTTACACAATAGGTCTAGCCCTTAATTGTCACTGCAGTTGCCTTTGTTCTGTAACCTCTCATTATCTGACTATTAAGCATCACTAACTGGATCAACCTCTCTATCAGTACAGTTTGGTCAGTAGTGAAGGGTGTTATTCAAAAGGATGGCCCCCTTGGATTTTACCGTGGCCTGTCAAGCACTTTGCTGAGGGAAGTCCCAGGCTATTTCTTCTTCTTTGGAGGGTATGAACTGAGCCGGACGTTCTTTGCCTCTGGGAGATCAAAAGATGATTTAGGTATGGTGACTCTTTTTCTAGG
>JAYRBT010000001.1:52483014-52498866 GCA_036023395.1 Myiotriccus ornatus
TGGCCCCAGGAAGGCAGCATACTTCTCTCTGGGATGGGTCTGGGCGACATATAGGGCCCTCAGTTCCCCTCAGAAGGGAGTCACCAACTACAACTACCCTTCTTTTTTTTCTTACACCTGTGGTTGTAATCCTTCTTGTAGACAGGGTCGAACCAGGAGGCTCTCCAGAGAGATCTTCTTGGCTGTCCTCTACCCGAGTTAGTAACACTGTATGATGTAACTCTAAACCATTTCACAATTAGCCTTGGAAAGTGGTTACAACTGTTAAAGCAGTAAATTTAGTTAATAGAGACAAGACAGAATTCTGAGTTATGGTTTTTTAGCATGGCAAATAATCTAAGAGGGACTCTTTATAACCTTTGAGCATCTAGTTAAACTTGTAAATTACCAGTGGCTTAAAATTAAATTAAAGGTTTGGGAGGGAGAAGAAACTGCTCTTTTGTCATAAGCAGGTTGCTCTGTTCTCTTTGACTTCTTTAGATGAAATAATGTTATATTTGTGCTGGTGAATATTGTGGTGTGTATAAAAGTTTATTTGTTAACTTTAGGTCCCATTCCTTTGCTACTAAGTGGAGGTTTTGGAGGCAGCTGTCTGTGGATTGCTGTGTATCCTGTGGACTGTGTCAAATCTAGAATTCAGGTTCTTTCAATGGCTGGAAAACAGGCAGGCTTTATGGGAACATTTGTAACTGTTGTGAGAACTGAAGGTGAGTATGCATGCAGAACAGCTGAATCTTATAGGGCTACAAACTGAAATCTATACTCTTCAACATCTGAAATTGCTTAAGAAATCTAGTCCAATGACAGTGTGTTAGAGACAGACAATTACTGTTCCTAGCAAACAGAAATATTAATGCTTCATGTAGTTTGGAAAGCTTGAAATCTAGGAATTGCGACCTACTTCATCTGCCCTGCTTCTTGGTTTAGGAGACTGTTCACTTAAAGCTAACAAAAGCTCAGGATGTATTAAAAGCAGATAAAGGAATGAGCTCCAGTACCTATGACCAAACCTAGGTTACACAAAAATTGAAGAAACTAGGTAAGTTCCATGCAGAATTTTTCTTCACCTCTAGAAGTTAATATATGGCTGATCACTGATGTATCAAACAGCCCTGTCCAGCCTGGCATGGAGACATCTACCTCAGCATCTCATCTCTGGAAAAGGCCTAGGTCAGGCATTTTGGAAGATGGTCTAAGAACATACATGGCAGCAAATATGAATCCTGGCCCCATTGCTAGGGAAGATGCTCCTCAGAACTTAAATTCTACTTGGGGCACAGCTCCAGTATAGTCCTGCTGTTTTTTCTGTCTCCTTGCCAGCTGTGATATATCTACTGTGAAGTGTATCTCAGGTGACCGTGTCGTACTTGAAGTAAACTTCTAACATAAGCATTTACATGGCTAAATTCCTGTTACAATGCTAGGTGCTCCTACATCAATATCCAGTAACACTGTGTTAGCAGCTCCACCAGTGAATTCAGTTCTGTGTTCATGCTCCTCTAAGCAGAAGCATTGCCTCAGTATCCCTCAAAGGGGTTGATGCAGACAGCCAATGTGCTAAATTACTAACTGGCTCTGATTTCATTTCCAGGTGTACTTGCCTTGTATTCCGGACTAACACCAACTATGATCCGTGCATTCCTGGCCAACGGGGCACTGTTCCTTGCCTACGAGTACAGCCGGAAACTTATGATGAAACAAATAGATTCTTACTGATACCTTCCAGCAGATAAAGAACAAAAGATTATTTAAGGGTCATTTAAATAAATGATCAAAATATGTAGATCACATGATGGTCTGAGCAGGGCCAAATCAGTGACCTAATTTTAGGAACTCAACTCTAGTCTAGGATTTGTAATCTTTCAGAATCAGGTGATTTTACAGAGCTGTGTACATACCGTTTGAACTGCACAAGCAGAACTATCTCCATCTTGCAGATTCTGCACTAGGTACATTGCATGTCATAAATGTATTTCCTGACCTGTAATGGTGCTAAAAAGACTTATTAACGTGTGGGGTTTAACATAACATGCAACAGTAGGCTATGATTTGCCTACGGCAAAGCACTGGTTTTACATCTCTGCTGTGGTAGTGATCTTTCACAGCTGTTGCTAGTGTGTGACTCAAAACAACATCAGTCTTGTCTAATCATGCTGATTAAGGACGACTTGGACGTATCCCTAAACTGGACCCCTGTCCTTCTCCAGCTCCCAACTGCTCTGTGACTTGCCAAGGTCATGGCAGATGGTGTCTGACTTACATACTGTGTCCCACTGAAGGGGCTTATAAAAGTAGGAAGTGTTAATCCCCTCCTACCTTGTACAAAAGATATGCATGCATTTTTGATAAAAGAAACCCAGTAACACCAATAAGGAATCTATGCAGCATTTTATTGTTTTCTAAGTCCTTCCAAGAAGTGGTGGAATATGCCAAGCACTGCTTAACATAAGAGACAGTGCTGGAAATACCTGCTGGCTCTGAGCACAGAATTGTAACTTTGTGCAGGCTCCTGTTTGGGTCACCTTATCATGAATGAGTCCATTTGCCAGAAGGACAGGAAGCTGAAGAGGAGCAGAGAGCCAGAACTGTTCTTAAAGACACCTGACACCATGGTCTCTGCTGTATCACGCTCTTACTTGGGCAGAGTCCTGCCACTTGCTGTGACTTCAGCTGACTGGAAAAAGCTCATATGACTCAATAGCTTATATCACGTTCAGGCCTGGAGGGCATGCCTGCTTAATCATGTTACTTGATTAAATGTGTAGTTAGTGAGCGTTACCCAAAATGATGCAGTGACACCTATTTCTACATGCCACTTTTGTTCTTGAGGTAGGCCATTCTTTGTACAAGCATGCTCTGCATTGTAAGAAGCAGTTACTGTCTTATCGTGGAATAAGTCCAGGCAGGTCTCAGATCAGCACAACCTTGGGCCTGGAGTTGTACAGCGATGTTGTGTGCTGTACGTGCAGCCCACCAGTGAGGGGGGTGGGGGCACAGACAGAGCCCTTTGACTCTCTGATGTGATCACAGCTACACAGAGAGTAGCAGCTTGCCACAGCAAACACCTTTGTCAAAGCTGTAACAACCTCATTTTGCATGTTATAGCTTCCCTTTCAGATCCCAGAACCAAGAAAAAGCTTTAGGCATAGATGAAATCAACTCAATACCTGCTGCCTCTTGCAGTGGAGCCAGAGGGTGCTTAAGCTGGCTAATTTCTTGCATTGTTGCAGCCTCTGATGGAAAGTCGTTGCTGCAGTTCCATAAACTCTTCTTGTTCCTCCAGCTTTCAAGTGCAGGAGGAACAATTAATCTCCCTTTCATACACCATCAGAAAAGGCAGTTAAAGCAGGGCATGGCTGAAGAATCTTCAGTGTCTATTGCACCACTTTACCTTGATTGACCAGTACATTAGGAGCAGCAATACTCTGGAGTTCCAGTACTTAAAAAGGAATTTATACCAAATGTTTAAATAATTCAGGTAGGAGGGTAAGGGTTTAAGAGTTGTTAGACTTCTCCTTTTCCAAGTTGTCTAGCTAAGAGAAATAGTGTATTTGTACATGTTTTAAATGGTTACAAAAAGATGAGGACTGACTCCACGGCAGTGGAATATTTCAATCTATTTCTTAGATTTGTCTTTGCTTTCATTTTTTAAAGCTCATGGTTGCAGTTTTTAATACAGAAGTGGAAGCTTCAAGAGAAGCAGGATATTTAAAACTGAACCTACAGCTAGAAGCTGGTGACATTTTTGAGAGTTTACCTTCTGAAGTTGATGTAAGCAGTAATTTTCCCATTCACAGCTGCTTAAGCTGTACACGTGTATCAGTTGTTCAGCTAAGAACTTCATAATGGTATAGGAATTCATGGGAATAAAGTTTCATGTGATTTACTGAGTACCTGATGATTGTTTATGCAACACCATTTAACAAGCTCATCGAGCTGAGAACAAAGAGAGATTGGAGTCAATATCACCACCTTTCTAGAATGAAAGGAAAAGACTTTTTACAACCAATGAACATATAAAGCCCTTAAAACTGAAGGGAAAGTGGCAGTTAGAGCAAGGTGCTGTGAAACAACTGCTAATTTTTTGTCTTCTACCATGGAAAATGAAGCCCTGTGGTTCAGTGCTTGGCCTGTTGCTTCATTAGTACCAAAGTCAGTTCTAGCATTAAGGTTCACCTCAACTTCCAAGTTTCTACATTACCATGACATAGGCTATAAGGTTTCCTTCAGAAGAATGCCAGGAGTCAGCACAGGTCACAAATTCACTTACGTAAGGGATGAGTGTCCACTACCAGTGAAGGTCAGTGGAACAGGGAATGCAGGACCTACTGTTACCATCTCCTGAGCAGTGGTACTTGGATGGCCCAAGAGAAATGCAGTATATCCCTTAAACAGCCATTTTGTTCCTCATTCCTGCTTACACAATTGTTTTTACTTAACTGCATGTGCTTCAGCTAGAAAAATCTGACTTGCTGTTACAGCCTTTGCTGCTGCCACCTGAGAAAACTCGCTTATTCCCTAAGCAGGAAGAGGGGTCACCTTAATTGCCCTGGCAACTATTAGAAAGGGCATCCTAGGACAGTGGTATCCAATTGCCTAGCTAAGCCAAAATGAACTTGGTCATCAGCTACTGCTAGCTGCAATAAAAGGGCATCCTCTTCCAGCCCCAAGCATATTCATGGGGACACTGAGACCTTACAAGCCTGCTTGCCCTGTTGCCCTCTAGTGCTGCAGCTGGGATCTCACAACTGCATAAGTGGGTATTTCTTCTTTTTCTCAAGTCCGAGATGGGAGGGTTGTATTAACCTTGCTAGCACCACTTAACCTTGAGGGACAATTAACTCCAAAGCAACACCACAGATTGGGGAACAGCACTGCAGAAGTTGAACATAAGCCAGCACACCTTTCCAGCAAAGACTAGGCTGCTAGAGCTGGCTCTGAAGGCAGCACGTATGGCAGTTTTGAGCCTCTGCTCACACCTCTTCAAGCTGTCAGAGCAGACATGGAATACCACATCCAATTTCTTGTTCTCCAGTACAAGAAAGGCTGTGACAAACTACAGCAAGTTAAGCAGAGGACAGTAAGAAGAGATGGTGGAGAAAACAGTTTGTTCACCCATAATAGAAAGCTGAAGAGTCTACAGTTACCTCATTCATGGGAGGGGATAGAGCCAGGCTCTTTGCAGAGGCTTATGGGGCAAGACAAGATGCAACAGGTACGACTTGGAATCAGGGAAATTCCAAGCAGGAAGGAACAGTAGCAACAAGATTAAGTACTGTGTGAAAAATGCTATTCGTGGAGATTCATAGAACTGAGCTAGATTGGGTGATCCAGCTCTATCTGGGCCTGGGCACCTGAGGAGCCAGCCTGGCTCCTTTGCACAGGAGCTTGGACTACATGTACTTAAGTGACCCAGGCTCACTCTATCCTGCACGTAGGACTGCAAACAAGTGATGGGACTCTGTCGGGCATTCAAGATAGGCTTCAGCCTCCACACTTGAAGTGCAGTACTGATAGAAGCAGCTTCCAAGAGCCCAGCTCCTAAGTACTAGATAATTACACAATAGTAAAAGTTCAGTCCACGCAGGTACTTCATAGTACACCACTACTCTCAAGTGAGCACAGGGAAGGTATGTGACCTCTGCTTACCCCATTAACTGGAACGCTACATCACTCCCCTTCCACTCTTGGTTGCTAACAATATAAAGCAACAAAAACAAGAAGTTAACACCTGAACATATTTCACATTGAGGAAGATATAGTCTCCATAGAAGAGGTGCACTCCTGATAACAGCTGGAAGCAGAATTAAGTCTCCTGGAAGTTTCTGAATTACAGGTCTTAGTACAGCTCAAGAGAGGTCACTGAGCATTTGCACTATTATCTCAAATGGGCAGGTGCACAGATCAAACCCACCACATGCAGCTATTAAGGCAAGCCTCACTAAGTTATCCCAGGCAGCTGGCATGCTCATGAGCTGATGAGATGCAGACTGAAGTCTTAAAGCATGTGGCCACCCCAGCCCTTTGTGGGGAGGAACAGCAGTAGAAAAGCAACTGTGCAGTCTCCAACACCCGCAGGCAGCTCCCAGGACACATGTTGCTCAAACTCCTACATCAATGATTCCTGATGAAGAGCAGTTTAATACCAAGGCTTCTACTCAAGCAGCAGTAATCTGATATAGGAAGACTAAAGGAATTTTGAGGGAGAAATATTATTCTACTGATCTGCAGAAAACCCTGGTGCTGAGGGCGGTGTGTCAGATTTTTTCAGTCTCATGCAGATTGCTGGTCTTCACCCACCCTTGAGCTAATGCTCTTGCTTAAAGACCAGCAATTATCTTAGATTACTAAAACAGGAATTACCTGTATGCAGAGATACCTTAGCTCCTAAGGATGATGTGGCAGTCAGCTGACAGTAACTCTTCAGAGTATTATTGCCCTGCACAACAGAACTTCATGTAACTTTATTTAAGAAGTTGTATCTACACAGAAATACATTAAGTACATGCAAATTAGACTGCTTCACTTTATACGGAAACAGCAAGACATTCTCCAGGAAAAAGACGCATTTTACATGTTTCCCTTCTTTCAGATTTCCCTTATGATTCAATAAAGTTCACCTCCACAGCAAATGTCTCACTATAGACTTTCCAAGTTTTAGACTTGTGAGGGTTATCCAGCTCATTCCTGGGAAGGTAAAGTCTGAAAGACAAAATTCGGTAGTACATCTTACACCCTAAGACATGCTTTTCTTTTCAGCCATCTGCAAAAATTTCAAGCTCAGCCCTGGAATATTAAATATAGCCCCAGATCTTGAACTGAAACAGACATCAGCCATGCCTGCTCAACACTTTGCATCTGAAGTAGTCTGAGAAACAAAGTCAGCCTGATGGGTTTGTGGGTTGGTTCTACATGCCCCTTCCAGAGCCCCACAATGCAAGACTGCTAGAGTAAAATTAATGTTGCATTCATCTCAAGGCCTCCTGATGGGATGTAAGTGTCACTAATGTAATTGACCTTCCTAAAGGTAAGGATTCGATTCAGTACTCAACTTCACTGGGCACACTCTTCAATTTTAATATTTACCAAATTCACATCTAGTTATCATTTAAAAGCACTTGCTCATCAGCTATAGCTGAATTAGAGATACAGAGATAGAAGCACTGCCTTAAGGGCTGTTTCACTTCTGATCAGACCTAGTCCGCTTCAGGTCTACCAGAATTCTCTGGGAAGCAAGGGAGAAGTGAAGGGAGAAAAAAACCATGACACCTTTCTATTCCAGTCATGGAGAACACAGTAATTTTATTTCCTATGTCAAGTTCACTGTTCCTCTGCCTCAATCTGTCAAAGCAGGTTAGACAGAAGATAAGGATCTCCTGTCTCTGCGTTTTCACATTACTCCCCAAGCAAGACAGACAAGCCC
The DNA here is from genome assembly GCA_036023395.1 of Myiotriccus ornatus. Classification (NCBI taxonomy): domain Eukaryota; kingdom Metazoa; phylum Chordata; class Aves; order Passeriformes; family Tyrannidae; genus Myiotriccus; species Myiotriccus ornatus. The sequence continues at coordinate 52,490,438 of JAYRBT010000001.1, forward strand.
AACTTTTACTGGCTGGAGCTTCCCCAGGAGTTCTAGTCTCAGCAGGCAAAGCCACAGTAATTTCTAACTTTATCAAAAACATGAGAAGCCATAAGAAAGCCTTTCTTTGGGATCCCAAGCATCCGTACTTCTAAGTGTGGTCTTAATGTTTGCCTGCTAAGCTACTAAGTTCCAGCCTTCCAGACAGCCGTACTATAGAGCATGGCAGATTTGAATAATTAGCATTAGATTTTTGACCTAAAATTCATTAACAGTGCTTAGAGCACTGAGGAAATAGTCCAGTGGCTTAAGATAAAAAGCTCACACATATTTAAAATACTTAGCACAGTGCAAGAAGCTGTCTTCTCACAAGTTACAGTTGAGGGTCGAAGACCATTACCAACTTGGAAGTTAAGACAGCTGCCTCATCAAGCCTATCTCAGCTTTACTTGTTTACTATGGTTATGAATTTTCAGCTCAGTTTAGACACCAGAAGTTAGGATCTGAAGACAGTTACAATGATCGCTTACCTGTTATTTTCAATAAAGGAAGTGTTGAACCAGAAGAAGAATGGGCAGTCATCATAGCCTTTTGGGAGATCCTAAACACAAAGGATTAAGGACTTGTTTAAGAACTGTATTAGACAACAGGAGTCTTTTTGCAGAGCAAGAGTACCCACCTGTCCTCAGTAGTTTGGTTTACAAAGCCACAGTGCCAGAGGCAGTATACTTGAAGATCCCAATATCAAGCACAGATCACTATTTTCACTGCAATTGTTTCAGTACTAGGTCACTCAATACAATGAGGTAAGAGCCTCATATTAGAAGCAGCAGGTACTCAACTAATACATCTTGATTACACTGATGTATGAACAGCCAGATGATCCCCCTGCTTGCCTAGGTTGAAGTAGCACCACTTGCTGCATCCCTCACTGCACAGTGAGACCACCCTACACAGCCCGACTCACTGGAGAAAAACAGATTCTGCCCCACACCACACAGCCAGCCAGGACCCAGCTGCAGCGTGCACTGCAGCCTCTCCCCATACCCAAGTGAAGGTCTTCACACTGTTATACTTACAGAATCTGATTCAAATCTGACTTTCACATCACCACTTATAACAGGGCAGTCTTCCAAGCCAATGACTACAGAGTCACTCTCAGAATCAAAGAAGAGCTGGGTAACAGAATAAAGTTTGTTTTATGAGAAGTTACTGCAGAGAGACAAGGAACCAATTCATGACAATACCTAGCTACTCATTCATGGTATACAAATACAACAGCAGTGCTAGAATAATAGCCAACAGTTCAAGCTACTCACGACAGTAAGCTATTTGTACTTACGTGACTCCTAGGGAAATCTTCAGTATCTTAATACTGCTTTTCCTAGGATTTAGCAAAGCCTAGCTTTTTCATCCTCTCAGAATTGACCTCATTCATTTAGTTAGATAGTTTTATGTCCAGTATTCAACTTCTGCACAAAGACATTTTTGACCTGTAAGTCAGCTTCCAGCTTCTATGACTCAACTGATGTGATTTCACAGTACTCACCCTGCAGTTTTGTTGACTGGCACATACACATTCTAGTACAACTTCCTTCCTTGTTATTATCTGCACCTTCATATCAGTTCCATTGCCTTTCCCAACTCCTAGGAAGAAAGCATGGCATTATACCAGAGCACACATATTAGCTGGAAATACAAAAGTGGTAATGAAAACCATGTGCTATCCCTTCTTTGCAGAGTGCCTTGTGAAAGACTCTAGAGAACTCAAATGCTAAAGGTAACTCAGGATTCAGTGGCTGAAAATTGTATACTGAAGTAGCAGTGAATCCCACTAGTGGAACAGGCTCATGTAGAGTCTAGTTTCACTGACTAAACAAGAACTGCAGTTTAAAGTCCTCTAGAACAATGAGGGATGAATTTCCAGCCTTTGATTAAGATTACCTGTACACATGTACAGAAACAGGCATGTATATGAAGCTGAGAAACATTAGTGGATCCAGTGCCACATGAGGAGTTAGTCTAACTTGAAAAGTGATTCTCTTTCCAAAACAGAGCAGGTTGTATGTGAGCCATCAATTGACCAGACACCCATAAAGCAAAACACTGAGCAAGTGACTCCAAAATACTCTTCATTGTGTTCTGTGTCATTTAAATTCTTAAATCCAAGTAAATCTACATTCTTATCATGAACTTAGCATGAGAGACAGCAGATATTAGCTGTCTGTAATAGGAAACAATTACCAGATAGAGGAATGCCCAAATTCAAGAGTTCTTACCATGTATAGTGTGGATTTTGAGGTTTTTTATTTTGAGTTGTCTCTCTGGTGGGAGTTTCAAGTTATACTTGTTTTTCAGGATCTCATAATACCCAACATACCTACTCTGTAATGCAAAAAACCCAGACACATTATGCAGTTTCTGTACCCGATACAGATTAATTCTAGGCAGAAGTAGGATTTAAATAGATCTTCCACTCCAAGTTTTTAGCACTCCAGAGCCCAAATATAAGAAAGCCATTTGTTATACTTCCCCTCCCCAGTTCAAACAATCCTCTTGACAAATTTAACATCTACATTTTTAATCAGCATTTAAATTTCATGTTTTGAGGAATTCCATCCTCTTTAGTTCAGCAAGAAGTGAGGAGCTTTTATATTGTAGTTTTAAGAGGCTGAATGTTTAAACATACAGGATACTTTAATTTTACTGAAGTACATTCTGAAGGACAGTTGTACTTCTATTTTATACCATCAACTAAAGTACTTCTGTTACCAGATTCACTTCACACCCTTGCATCGCACAGTACAGTGAATTAATATGAGCAAAGCCCCAAACTATGGTCTGAGGCAAAAAACCTGTGTAGTATTTCCCAGTGAACGCAGTCTGTAGAGAATGCATTCCTCCACCCAGCCACATATGTGCCATGGCCCCATCCCAGGCTAGGCTGCAGGCTTCTGTGCATCCTTGATAAACAGCCCAGTTGTCTTACAGTGTCATGCTCCTGTGAGGGTGCCCAGACATGTTGTGGAGCCTCCATCTGTGCAGATATTCTAGACCTGACTGGACACATCCATAGGCAACCTTCTCCAGCTCACCCTGCTTGAACAGTGGGGTTGGACTGAAAGCTTTTCTAATCTCAAGAATTCTGTTATCTTAGATACTATACTTCAGATTTGATGTTATTATGAAGAGAAAGGCATAAGGGGAGAGGGAAAAATGCAGTGCAATCCTATCAGTTGTTAGCCTTCCAACTCTCATGGAAAAAGAAAGAGTACAGAAAATTCAGGAAGTAGTAGAAACCTACAACTCTGAAACAAGGCAGTGGATGTGGGGCAGCACAAGCACTCACAAGGTTAGCATTGGTTTGGCTACTGTTACTGAACCTGCTCAAACTTACCTGGGATGGAGTTTCAACTCCTTGAAACTTAGTACTTGTGCTTCTATCAGTTCTTCTCTCCCCAAAGTAGTCCAAACTTTCCTACATAAGAAAAAAATTCCAAGGGTTAAGATATCCATCCCACCACTATTCCCTTTCCTGAAAACTAGATTTTAAACTAGAACTATACTACTCCAGTGCAGTATGGGAATACAAGTGAAAATATGCAATAGTTGTTTTGGTACCTTCTAAAGGAGAGTTTTAACTAGAATAATAAAATACTAATTAGGGAGTCACATTCATGGGTGACAGACAATGTAAGAATGAAGGAGAGCAATATAGCTTCTAAGCAATTTGTTTAGAACCATTTATATTTCTCAAGTGGTCTGTGGCAGACAAAGCCAAACATTAGTTTGGATCTTCACAAACCAGACTCTGAAGAAAACAAGTGATGAACACAGTCTGCCCAGACTACCTTGAGTGACCTGGGTCTTCTGCATCCCAAGTCTCCAGACTGATATACCAGACCTAGTATACTAAAGCAGCACAAGCATCTGTCCTGGCTGTGACTTGCTGATCTTTCTCCCTTTCCCCAAGAAGGGTTTTCTGCTGGCTGTCAAGACAAGTGAAGTCTTGATGCCTCACGCTACTTGAAGGGAGACTGGGGAAAAAAATTTAAGACCACTTAAATACAGCGACACTATCTTTAGTAGAGTTTGTTCAGAAGTCACCTACAGTTTACATTGTAGCTCAAGGTCCTAGGTCTATTATGCCTCCAAAAAGAGTGCTTCAAGTTGTTATCCTATTAAATGCTACTTTCCCAGTTCTTGCTGATCAAGAATAGACTGCATCAGAATTTACATAGTAGCCAGATTTGCAAGAACTTTTATTAAAGGCAGATTTTTCACTGAATCCTTTTTTAGTATAGAATTTTCTGCAGACTACTATTGCATTTCACTAATTCAGTAGATTGTAAAGAGTGTTTTGTGTACTAAACAAAAATAAGCAGCTTTTACCTTTGCGCTTTCAAACTGGTCACTGTCTACGAGCCAGGTACAGACCATTGTTCCAGTCCTGCCTGTGTCAGAAGTATGAGACAGTTAAATTACAGCAATTCAAAGGTATTTGGGATTACTTTTGTGAAGGTAAAGTCATCTCCTGTGATCTCATCTATTTCAAGAGTTGTGACAGTCAAGTAGCTGTATTTCAGAGAATAATGAGTTAAAGACAAGATACTACAGTTTGTTAACTTGTTCCTTGAAAGCAGTACACACATTTCTTTGTGGTATTGCTACAGACACTTAGGACACTGGTCAGTATCTATATTCTCCGCTCAGCAGGGGACAGAGGACAGCACTCTACTAAAAAAGGCTATAAACTGGCACTTCCCAATGCTACAGGTCCCAGAGTTGTTTCTCTGCCCCAATTATTTTCCCACAACCCTACTAAGAAGCCATCAAGTCTGCTAGCATGAAAATCCTGTATAGTTTCAGTTTTTAATTCAAAATCTCAGAGGTCAAGTCACCCTTCCCACACTTGTTCTTCAAGCTATAGCTTCAACACTCAGTTTTGCAAAACCTTTTAAAACAAAGCTTCACCTTGGGGCAACTTTTTTTAATGTTAAGGAACCACCTGTCTTAAGCCAAGTATTTGCTTAACAGATAGTAACAGCAGGTGCTTGGCATATGTTTGCAGGGCAGTTTGGCTTACTTGCAGTTATTTATGCATTTCAACAGCTCCCACACTACTAGTGGCTGCAGATAGCACCTGCAGGTTAGCTCCTATAAGGTAACTGACTATTTTGTTTCCATAAGACTTCATTGTACTATATCACCTAATACTGTGTGTATCTTGATTTAAGATCCAGCAGGACCCAGAACATTCTAGGGGGGTAAGGTTATGGATGAGATCATCTTGAGTGCCATCACACATACAGGACAACCAGGGGATCAGGTCCAGCCAGCATGAGTTTATGAAGGGCAGGTCCTGCTTGACCAACATGATCTCCTTCTATGAGAAGGTGACCCGCTTAATGGATGAAGGAAGGGCTGTAGATGTTACCTACTTGAATGTTAGTAAAGCCTTTGACACAATTTCCCACAGCATTCTCCTGGAGAAACTGGCTGCTTATGGCTCTGACAAATGCACTCTTCACCGGGTGAAAAACTGGCTGGATGACCAGGCCCAGGGAGTGGTGGGGAATGGCGTTACAGCCAGTGGTGGCTGATCACCCCTGGTGTCTGCAGGCCTCAGTACTGGGACCAGTTCTGTTTAATATCTTTACCAATGATCTGGACAAGGGGATTGAGTGCATCCTACAGGTTCTGTAATACTAACCACAGTATTACACTGTTGCTAGTCAGCATCTGCAGAATTTGTCAAGTTACACTGTAACCTCATCTCACAGTATGGTTTAAGGCCATACTTACATCAAAGAAGCTATAATAACAATGAAGTGCAATTTGTAGCATACACAGACCACACATGAAATTCTACCTTTGCCTCCTTTACAATGAATTGCTACGATGTTCTTTTCATCTTGACTCATCCATTCACGGACACTGCCAGTGAATTTCAGCATGTCCCTAAACAAGAGGAAAATTAGTGAATCAACGTAAACACTTCCACAGAACTATTCCAATGTATGTATTTCTTGACAAGACTCACTGTAGTGCTGGGACATTGTGGTCATCAATAAAGATCCTTTCCACCCTGTAGTGAAAGTACTTGGGGTCATAGCCTTTTTCACCTACAGGAAAAGATCTGAAGTTATGCCAGGAAGGGGAAGAGGACTGCAACAAAGAAAGTGGCTTCTGACACACAACTGCTGGTCTGAGCACAAACTAAAGCACAGTTGTGTAAATAGACAAATCAAAATGAAAAAACCTGTGAGGTAATTTTGCTACAGCCATGATTGTTTAGCTTCTAGTTTCACAATTCTCACTTAAATTTTACCTCCAGGCCCAGAGGGTCATTCCTTTCCACAGAGATTACTTGGGATCTGAAAGTTAGTGTTCTGATGCAGTGTCAGGGCCAACCATAGCAACAACCTGCAGGCAAAGTGGTAAAGAGCCGCTAACACTACATCCCCTATCTGACCTCCCCTATCTATCCCTCTGCTGGCCAAAGGACAGTTTTCCTTTTTAATGACTTCAAGTATCAATGCTTCTAGAACATACCTTGCTTCCAGCTCTGACACACTGCTATGAAGCAGGAACCGCAAAATAGTTGTTTGTGAAGAAATTTTTTTAGCCACTTCTAGACAGAAGATCTTTTAACTATTCTCCATCTCATTCTTCTAAGCTTTCATTAGAAGAATTCTCCAACATTACCTCAAGTTTTAGCCCAGGTTTGGTTTTCAACTTTTGTTTTTAATAAGAACTTTGGAACACTGAAGCAATTTTTCAGCATGAACAAGGAAGTCTAAACTGCAAGATATCCAGTATTTCTTTTGCAAGCTTCAGTACAATATTAGATTAGTTTTGCAAGCTCTGGTACAGTCACTAGCCACATTCAGGACAGAATGTAATCAGAGATAGATATACACTTTTGATTGGATATACATTTTTTGAGATTTGCTATTGTCAGCAGAATACCTTGAAGAGATGCATTTCTGTTTACCAATATTTCAATCTATTGGTAAACAGCAGCTAAACATACTTACTGCAGAGATTGTAGACTTTATAGTGGTCCGGATGTTTGGTGTCCAAAAATCTTGCAACTTCCTAAGCAATAAGATAAGAGTTCAGACTAGTTAGTGCTCTCCTCCTTATTTTTACTGCCACCTCAACCCCCCACATGGGATCAGCAACCGCATTTATGAACAGCCCTTCAACACAAGCCTTTCCAACTCAGGTTCTCGTCTGGAATAAAAGTACTACTGCAACTATCTTCCTTGCCCTATATATGTCTCTACAGTATCAGGCAGCATATATCTGAAAAGAACATTATGCAGACTTCTTAACTTTTAGCTGAATAGATCTTATCACTATTACTAGCCTGGGACAGAACTGCCTTGATTCTCCAAAGCATTCCAAGGAATGAGAGCATCAGAACGCCAATGTGTCCACACTGAGATACATCCCACTCAGGCTTAGCTGAGACACTACAACACAAACAGCACAGTGGAGACCATCAGTCAGTCATTCCAGCCAGCCATGCCAGCAGAACTAGGACTGACACAATCTAGTCCACATGTAAATTAGTGGGAACCTATAAAAGAAATGGGTTTCAGAAACAGTGAACTTGGTAGATGAGATTTTTACCTTTATGGGGTTTCTGTAGAAAGACTGCTTCCCAGAAGATGGAAATGACATTGCAATGATTCGATCTGTGGAGAAGACAGCAATCAGCAATAACAGCAGAAAGCTCCCCTACACGTAAGAACTATGTGACTGAGGAACATCCTTATAAAATGTCTTATTCCTACCCTAATTATAAGAACAATCTACCCATTTCTGAGAGGCTTTCCTCTACATTTAGCATAGCTAGAGCAAGACAAATAGTGCTTCCCAAAGCATCAGACACCATAAGTGTCAGTCTCTACAGAATCAGAAGGAAAAATACTCCAAGTCAATAGTTTCTCAGCTCTGATTCCCTAGGCCTCAGGAGATTTTCTATCATTACATACAACATGTACAACTCTCTCCCAGAAGGCTAATTCTTGAGAACAGTGCCAGAGTCAGGAATCCATATTTCAAAATCCCACAGAAAAGGAGTAGGCCTGGTTTGACTTCATACTTAAGTTTCCTTAGTCTAAAACATTGTCTGTATGTCACATCAAACTCTTATTAAGTGAAGAATAAGCCTTAGCAGGATAAACATGCTGCAAAGTGACATTTGTTTATACAAACCAGTAATATAAGTGAGATCCAGATCAAAGCCATCTTTCATATAACGCCTTTTGTTTTCAGAGACCTGATTAAAAAAAAAAAGAAGTTAGTCTTCCAAAGGAATATCAAAGATCACTGAGTACTGCCTGTTACTAGGAAAAATCAGCCATCAACTAGACTCAGAAGTTAAGCCTGAGCAGCAGAGCCTCATTTTGCTATAGCAAAGTGCACAGCATTAGCTG
>JAYRBT010000001.1:52498966-52513702 GCA_036023395.1 Myiotriccus ornatus
GCCATCAACTAGACTCAGAAGTTAAGCCTGAGCAGCAGAGCCTCATTTTGCTATAGCAAAGTGCACAGCATTAGCTGTTAGGTAGAAGCTCTGTATAGAATTTTTACCCTGAAGTATCAAAGTTTATTCTAGTAAAAATAACACTGCAAATTCTTCACAGACTGCAGCATGAATCTGTCATTGTTATTTGAGTGTTTGGAGGCTGAAGGAAGAAAGAATAAAGTTAAGGGCAGCATAACTAAAACTGCTTATTGCTGAGCAATAGGATATCCTCAAAGCCTAAAGTATCACTTTAATGCCCCTGATGAAAATAAGAGGTGTTTACAGTGGATAGGGCTTCAACAGTAAGGTTGTTTCGTTTTCGCCCAAAATAAAGCATCAGAAGCATTAAAACTCCTACCTTCCCCCACATGAAGGGAAACAGTCTATGTACCCCACAAGCTAGAAATTGTCAGTTGAGACACATGGTGGTGTTGCAATCACTTTGATATGCCAGCCTTCCCGGTCAATTTCCTGCTTACTTGAGCAAAGTTAAGAATGTCTAATTCTGCTGAAGTGGGAGACAAAGCTCCAGTACCCTGTCAGGGAAACTGAACAGACGTGCTGCTTGGGCAATACTATCAATAGCAGAGCAATAGGCTGTGGCCAGTCCTGCTATTTATCATTGATGGCTGCCTAGAGAAAGAGCTAGAGTTGGAAACAGTAGTGATAGCCTAGATATATTAAGAGGTAAACTTACCATTCTCCTGGTCACCACTTCAAGTTGCTTCTTTTGTGAAGCCAGGCGAAATATTCTTATCAAGATGACAATTCTCAGAACTCGGAGGAAAGTAACCATTCTAGGTGCCAGATTTACCAGATTTGCCAGAAAACGAAGAAAACTATATTTAGATTAAAGCTATTAAAGCTAAACAAAGACTAAAGCCGTTTCAGAGACAGTTTAAAGCTGTGTTTCATATATTGAATTAGGACTCCTCATGCTGGTTTTGGAGAAAGTATTATGCTTGAAGAATACCATGGTTCTGTTGTTAAGGGCTTCAGGGAGTGCATGTTCCAAACAGCTAACAGAACTAGGAAATCCCCTGCTTGCTAAAACAGACTTCCACAGGCACCTCTGGCCAGCAAGCAACTAATTCCATTAACATTACTTATCATAACAAAATTCTTGTTCCTTGAAGCTTATTCTTGACTCCACATTTAAGTGTATGTAGCCCCCTGAAAAATTACTGAAAAGAGAAGCTATGTACATCATTACTTAATTAAGAAATCTGAGAACAGATCAGTATATATCCTGTGTTTAATCATTCAGCAACTTGAACACTTGGTTTGGGGAACTTTGAACTGCTGTTGAACTTTGAAGCAGGCAAGATGCTTAGGTGAGTGGTTCTGCCAAAACAACTGAACAGGGGCAGTTGTTTTCCCATATCGCTAGGGACTAGGGCAAGTTAACATTAATTTCTTTCCTTAAGGAGGTATGTGAGCAAATGCCTTTAAGCAGCACACACATACACATATTTTAGGTTTTGATATACTTGTGTAGGAATCTTGGTGAATACCAATAGTAAGGGAGACAAACCTCCAGTTGAAGACAATCTGCTCTACACTGATGTGGAGCTTAAAGTCAGCAAGACCAGGTTGTCCTGAACACCTGGAGGAAAGTTTCAGTTTTCCCCTGAGTGTCTTCCTAACTCAGCATCATCCTCCTCTGTTGAAAATAGAATTCCCTTGGAGCTAGCAGCAAATTACACGAACTAACACTGAGGTGAAAACTCCACAGCCCCTCTCACCAGCCCAAACCACAACTGTAAGAAGCAACTCTTCAAGATAAAAGCAGTTTGCATTCTGCCCTTTAGGAAGTCAGCCAGTTAGGCATTAGCTCCCAGACTGATACCCAGCTCTTATTCCTCAATGTGCTTTTATAGGTTAGACTTAAAGGAAAGAGTTAACTCATCCCAACACACACTCAGCTAGACTAGATTAGAAATAGAAACCCTACTCCTCTGTCAGGCATGTTACCTCTATGGACTGTCACTGAAGTGTCACTTGTCGCATATTAGTTCTCACCCATATAAAAGCTGCACAAATTCTAATTATTCTAAAATGTATCAGACGCTCTAAGACTGCTGTTTGCTCCTTGAGGAAGGGCTATGAGGAAAAAAAAGTTATAAACCATACATAGGCAACTAGGAATTAGTTGGATTACGTAGACACTACTGGAGTGTTAAGTGGGAAGACCATTTCATCTCAAAATTTGGGATTTGGTCAAATTTGAGGTATCATTTAGTGTCAGGTAGTAACATTTTGGTCAGAACAGGATTTAAGAACCTTTAATAAGAAAAACCTTACAGAGGGCCTCAAGAATTGAACAGATGAGATGGTAAGCCTCAGCTGAGTATCTTCTGAGAGCACCAGTGTGAACTCCTCCTTATGCAGTCAAAAGCCTATTCTAAATTCCCCTTTAGAACTTGCACACACCAATCTATAACTGGATGGGTCAGTGCAGGATCAGGCCTACTACTGCCACAGACTGGTAAAGACAGCAGTGTGCATTACCCTGCTACAGTGCTCTTTCTCCTACCTTTAACTGGATGCTGCCATAAGATGAAAGCTGCTTAGAAAAATGTGGTCATAGAAATGGGAATTAATCATTAAAAACTCAGATGAATGTTTAAGACAACCTAGAAGGAAAGAGCCTTTATCACTGAGGCTGCAAAAGCTATTTTTGACAGCTTACTTTTGAAACCTGAGGTTAGCCAGCATTTGAAGAGACAACTAGTACTTACAGATGTTTGTCCAACACTGGATTCTTCAATAACTAAACTTTGAGTTGTGTTGTTTTTTGTTTTGTTTTGTTTTTAAGAGCTCAACTTCTTTCCCTGGCTGATGCAAGCAAGTTTCACTAAATCAAACTTAGTGCAGATAAACTAATCTTAAAGCTGTAGTTCTGTCTCCATCAGGAACGGATTCCTCTCACAGATTACCTGATTCAAGCTACAGAAATCAGAAGGAAATAGGACTTGAATTAGCTTATGCATATAAACAGCATGTTTTCTCTCCCTAGGGTATGGCTGAAAAATCCAACATATATTACCATAAGGATTTTCAGAAAGCAAAGTGAAGGAAACCAGATGGTTTGGCAACTCTTTCTATTTCAAGACCCATTAGACGGAAACTCTCCCTCAGTTGTCTGTTCCATTTCTATTATAATCCAACTTTTCTTTCTGGCCTTCAGACCCTCTCTATCAGGGCTGCTGAATACCTTTCCCAAAAATTACTCGAGTCAGAGCATTTTATGGCCTCACTACACACTTTCAGTTACCCCAACTGACATGTTCGTGTCACCTCTGCCTACCAGACAGGGACAGTCTACAATATAACTGTGGACCTAAGTTACATGTGTCTATCCTTCATTAGTACTGTGAAACACTATCAGTCATATTTATGATCTAGTACGCACATGTCTAGCTTAGAGGTGCCCAAGAAAATTCTTAGAAGACTATCAAGAGCTCACACTTACCAGCTGCCATACCATTCTTACCTTGGTATCTGATCTGCTGCAGCAAGGTCTGAGAAGGAGTACGTCATATTAATTAACAGAGTGCCCACCACTATGAACGCATCCAAAATATTCAGTTTGGACCGGAAATAGTTCCTGAAGCTGAAATCAAGGAGAGTTTTAGACAGGTGCCCAAAGACTGAAATATATCTTCAGAAAGAGAATCATCTATACAGAGCTACTGCTGGAGAGAAGCTCTCCTGAACTAGTTCTTAGCACTAAGCACTGAAGTCTCACTAAAAGTAATCTTACACCTGATTTACATACATAAGGTATGGCAAAGCTGATGTAGTTTCCAATCACTTGCTTATACCAAAAGCACTTACAGATTATTCTATAGAAGTGTAACAACCAACACAGCCAAGAAAAGATGTGGCTATTGTCTTTGACCAGAAAATTTGCCTATAAGGCACCCATGTTCATAGCCCTAGCTTGAACTTTTGCTTCCTTCCTAGCCTGAGGATTTGCCATTCTGACTTAATTTTTGCCCATGTCTTACCCTTCAACAAATACCCTCAGAAGAACATCGATGAGAAAGAAGAGTGCTATTGCCAGGGAAACACCTTCAAGAATCTCTCTAACACCCTTCTTTTTCTCACTGATAGCCAGATCCACAATCACGACTGTAATGTCCACGATGATAAGCACTACTCCAAATACTCTGCAAAGAGAAAAATACAAGTTAACTTGAGAGGTAGGAATGAAATGCTGACATAAATCAACTGAATAGCACAATCTCAGAATTTTCTTAAGCTGTTCCAGCAAGAGTTTGTCCTCTTATGTAGATTGAGGCCTGCTTAATTAGCAGCTGAAGGATTCCAATTGCATTTTTAAGTGATCTGCACAGAAAGCATCATCCACGTGGAACCCTACATTTACCTCAGACACAGCTGTACTTATTACCTTATAATACTACAGCTACCTAGAAACAGCGCAAACCTGAATGCTCTAAGGCACACAAATGTCAGTACTTTCATCTTACTCAGTTTCCTTCCCACTCATGACTTAATTCAGTCCCTTAAAATAAAATGTCTTTAATAGCTTACCTTGTTCCAGCACACAGACTGTATACAGCTGACCAACTGTTTGCTCAAAGGCTGCCAGCCTAGAATAAGCCGTTACAGGCATTTTATCCCAGTCAATGGCATTTACAGGTCTGACTTTCAGCTCTCCTTGGAGAATGCAGTCATAGCTGTTTAAGACTTATTTTTCAATCCCAGTACTTGTCTCATGTCACCCTTTCTGGGGGTGACAGGGCATTCAGTACTTTTCAGAAAAGCAGGCTGGAGTTACGGTTGTAACTCTCCAAGTTCTTACACCAGAATCAAGGACTCTTTTTACCTTGCCCATATATCGTTACAAGCACGAGCTTTTACCTGAATCCAAATGACATCACAAACGGGGAAATTCTTCTCCTGATTACACTGCAAGACAAGAGAACTGACATCAAAACAAGTGACATTTTGTTACAGATATTAGCCACAAGAGCAGTTATACCCTTTCATTCATGTTCTTTTGGTTTTAGTATTCTGTATAGTAGTGGTTTAAGAGAAGATTATTCTGTTGCATTCATGAAGTGTATAGGTTAAGAGGGTACTTGACAACAATGCTTTGACCACTTGTTAGAAAAAGTATTAATCAGTTTACAGACCCTAGAAGCACAGCAGTATGTACTTATCTGTAACACTATTCAGTGTCACAATTCCAGTGACACTAGAACTCTGGATTAACAAGCTATAAAAAGTGGGCTTATATAATAACTATTGGTCAAGAGGAAGATTGGAGGCTAGACATCTCTTCAGAGATCTTGTTTGATATATTAGATCATTGTATCAGACCATTTTTTTCCCCAAGCCTGAAAAAAGCTGCACTTGTTAATAGCTCCTGTGCTCTTGGAATAGAGGAAGACAAATCCCACTTCTACCTCTAAAGGAAATATCAGTTTGGCTTTCAGGTTGAAAACCCAAGTGCCTCTTAAGAAAGTTTCTGAAGCCAGATTCTTCCAGTTGTGAGAGTTATCTTCAACCACAGCTCCCATTTTCAGTTACAGTAGATTTTGTTGCCTCTTTGGTTTGCTTTAAGCCCTCTGGTTTAGAGACAGGCCTTTCTATAACTCATTGACAGGAAGTCTCTTTAGGTTACACTGATAACTAAGGTAGAAGTTCTTGGTGTAGAACCTGGAAACCCGTAATGCTGAGAGTTCAAAAAACAGACTGCCGGTCCGCTAAGTAATCCCAAGATTACTTAACTACTGTAAGCACCAAGTCTTTTCTAAGACACTTAAAGAAAACACCTTTTCCAAGCATATTATTAATAGTTGGACTTACCACAAGTACTAGCATACTGACAAAAAGTGCTGGTAGATTTCTTTTGCACTCTTACAAGAAGTTTTCGTCTACTCAGTAATGCACATTGCACCCCAGTGATCTTGTCCAAGATACTTGTTTCCTCTAGGATAACTTAAGCATTGCATTTCACTTGGTACACCTCAATAACTCAGTTTAAGACACAGCTAGATACCTTTCAAGTTCTGAGGCAGCATCTTGCTGGGGTTACTGAATTCACCCACACTCATCATTATTAGGTTCCTATTTTAAACTAAGGTACAAGTTCTAATCAGCAAACATCTACATCCTTAAGCAGGAAGGAAATACTTGGTTGTATATGTAAGAACTTCTGTTCTTATAGAAGTCAAGGATGTCATAACATGTCTTGTCCTGGAAGCAGCTTTGCATATAGAAGGTGTTCCTCGCATTTATGAATGTCAAATATCTAAGGAAACACTGCCATAATTACACTAGCTGTTTGTTGGTCTATGTCTTTGTCCAGTCAGTCTCAGAATGCAATTGAAGTAGGTACACCAAGACTTCAGCTTCCACAGTCTATGGGCAAGTACCTCTACTAAGCGTACTACAGACTGAAATATATATATACATACAACTCCAATTTGGTCTGTCAAAATATTAAACCAGTTGAAAAAAACATGGCACATTTGCTTACATATTTAGCTTAAAGCTTTCGTGAAATACATTTGTAAATGTCAACTCCTGAAATCTAGAAAAACACGTCACATAGAATAAGTAAGATAACAGGCTTAGTCTTGCTGTTCTTGAGCTGCAGGAACAGAGAAACAAGTCCACTGACTTGATTAATTTTGCTATAAGAGTCAGTAACATGGTGATATGAGCTAAACACTGTTAGAAAATAACTACTTCAAGAACAGAGTTACCTACTAGTAAGTTCAAGGCGATGAGGCTTATTGCTTACTCCAGATACTCATTCACCTCATTTTCTCACCAGCACTTATTCTTTTGTGCTCCCACAAACTCGTTCCTTTGGGAAAATTTAATCAGTGCAGTTTGGACTACCCATTCTCCCATTCTTGGGTTCTTGGGTTGGGCTTTCATCTCCACAGGCATAAAGAAGCTTCCTCAACTTACTTGTCTTAACTATGTGCTAGAACAAATATCAATATTAAGCATTTTACTGGGCTTATCTTTACTTCTGCAAGCCATCTGCCTTCTTATTTTGGCTCTGCAGATTCCACTTTTGGGGGTAAGCAAGCAATTTAGTATATCATTAGCTTACTTGGAACAGCTGTTGGGTTCGTTATCCTCATCACGACCATCATCAATCTTTACTGTGGGCTCTTCTGCTGTCGGAGAGCTGGTAAAGGAATAATAATACAAGTCACACGGTGATACAGATGTCAGCTCAATATATTGCTACTATTTGTTGTTCCAGAGAAAAGAATTAACTGTCACCTGGGCAGTGAGCAGCAGCCCCTGCCAGAGAACAGGCCTAGTAGCAGGGGAAGAAAGATTTTCCCCATGTTGACACAGCAGAATCCCTTGGCTTGTAGTGACCTATTTCCCATTAGCAATCCATCTCTCAAAAGTTTTCCCTTCCCCCCACCAAAAGAGACAGATGTGTTCAGCAGTAGGATAAAGGGCTTTAAAACAGGGCATTCAAGAGTCCACTAAGGACTTAACAGTCCAGGCTCTAGAAGTGCTGGAAATGTACATATAAAAAATGGCTTCAGTGAGCCCAAGTGACACTAATGCTATTACAGTAAACTTCTTGTTCAGAGAATGAATGTTTTCACCAGGAAAAGCCGTAGCACAGAAATGTTTTTGTACAGAGTAGGATACCAGACCGGAAACTGGAAGACGAGAGTAGCAGCTGAGCTAGTGCTAAACCAGCATATTTTTGGGGTAGTGGCTGCTTGCCATAACTTCCTTAAAAGGGTCTCTTTAGATCAAAGTTTTTTTTTTTGAAGGCCACAGGACAACTTCAGAGAAAAAGCCTAACATCCAAATCCAGAAGTTTTTACTTCAGGTTTTTCCACAGAAATACTGTGGTGCATAATAGGACAGCCACAGTGGCTCTGCCTCTGGCATCATTGCTTCTTGGGCAGGAACAGCTATACACACATGTTCAATACTGATGTTTCCACACTGTTCTGGAGCAGCCTAGCATGTTTGAAGCATTAGTGTGGATGCAAGTATTCTTCATCCTTTCCTGCCTCTGCAATCTGGGCTAACCATCTTTTAAGCAGGAAGTTTAATGATGCTTCTCCTACAGTTTCAGCAGCTAGCACTGATGTTTTGCCACCTGCACTCAATATTAGGCTCAACAGAGCAATGATTCTACCACAACAATTTCAGTATTTATGCCTTATTTTTTTTGCTCCAGTATCTCCAGATGCCAGTGTGCTCATTTTCCTCCTACAGCCAAAGCAAAGCTCTAGTGATGTGTACCTGTTCAAGTTTGCTTCCCAGCTATTCCTATGGAATATTCACTTGGGCATTTACACTTACTGAACAGCAGAAATGCTTCACTTATTAAAACATGTTACTGCTGTTGCTACAGCAATTTTGCTGAAGGTCAGTTGCTTATACTTGTGGACACATGAAATGCACTAAATGTCACCTTCCTATCCTCTACTGTGAATAAAATAAGCCACAGTAAGAATGAGAAACAGAAGTGTTTTGAGTTAGGAAGACAATCTTTCACACAACAACAAAATAGAAGCCAAGTCCGAGTACAGTGTTTCCATTGTGCTCTCACACAAGAATTCAGTTCTAGATAATGCTTTTCTCAGAGGGAGGAAATGTTTTGCTGATCATTCTATATCTGCTTGTCCAAGCCAGAACAAGGTCTCCGCCACAAGCTACTACAGTTAGCCTTTGACTGCTGGGGTGGGAGAGAAGAAAAGGAGGACATAGTAGAAATTATTTCCTTCACACATATACTCTCTCTACAGAGCATAAGTTTTTCTGACTGCTTACAGGTAAAGGCAACTTTAGACTTGAGGCTTTTAAAGAGAACAGAGCATCTTGCTGTATAAGAAACCTTGACAATCTCTGGTAAGTCTCTTGACAATCTGGGTGCTGAAAAACAGCAATCTTTACTGCCATGAGCTTATTATACCAATGGTGGATATTCTGCACTCATTAGTCACTTATTAACTACTTACAAGAAATCAATCACAGGGTATTTCTCTCAAAGATATCCTTCCTCTCACACAACAGCATTGGCAAGCAGGGGGCTGGGGCGTGTGTGAGGTAAAAAGGCTATATGCTGTATGAACTTCAAACACTGCATCATTATTCCCTTTGTTATATTTGAAGCACTAAGAAATAAGAGACAGGGGACCACACATATTGAATATTGGCATATTCAATGCCAAACCCCCACACTGGCACAGTTCATTCCACTCACCCAGATGCTTCTGTTGGCTGTGTCCCTTGTTCATACCTCACAGCTGTCATCTTGCCTGTTGTTGCCCCTCTGGTCTTAAAAGAAGCACACCTAGTTAGAGAGGCGAATACAAGAAGCAGTGAGCACCAGCATCCTATAGGAGCCTCACACTTGTGTGAAGGGAGGCTTCAGCCTAGTTTGCAACTATTTCCTCCCTACAGTTGACAAAGCTCAATTTTTTAACTATAATACTCGTAAGAGTTAGTACGCTCAGCACTGTGAAGGTTTTCTGACCATACCAAATACGCCACAACGGTAACAGCATCTTTACCTCACGGTTAAACATTTCCCCCCGCTTCAAGCTCTAAAACACAGAAAAAGCCCCAGCTAGCACCTCTGGGATAGCTGCAGGCCCAGGCTGCTCCAGCAAGCGCAGGCTGAACCGGGGGAGCGGGTCCGGGAGCTCCCTCCCTGCTCACACGGACCCCTCCGAAGCTCTGTCCCCCCACCGCCCCCGCCTCACCTCAGCGCGGCCGCCGGGCTCAAAGTCGAGCCCGGACACCCGCCCCCGGCGCCCCGCGGACTCAGCGGAAAGTTGCGTTAAGCTTCCTGAGGGCTGTCCCCCGGCCCTCCCGCCTCCCGGCCGGGCCGCCACCCCTCTCACCCGCCGAGCCGAGGCCGAGCCGCGGAGCACGATCACGCCGCGGGTGAATGTGCCGGCGGCGCCGCTCGGCTGCACCTGGGCCGGGCCGGGCGGGCACACCTGCTGCCATGGCAACGGGCCCGCCGCCCCCGCGCAGCGCCCGCCGCTGGGCAGCGGCGCCTCGTATGCACCGGGGGGACAGCAACCTCGTATACACCCGGGGGACAGCAACCTCGTATGCACCCGGGGGACAGCAACCTCGTATGCACCCGGGGGGACAGCAACCTCGTATGCACCCGGGGGACAGCAACCTGGGCGGGAGCAGTGGGGCTGGTGGAGGGCGGGAAGGCTCTGCAGAGTGATCTGGACAGGGCGGATCGATGGGCCGAGGCCAGTTGTATGAGGCCGGGGACATTCTGGCCTTTATCAGCAACAGTGGTGATGTGGCCAGCAGGACCAGGGCAGTGACTGTCCCACCGTACTCAGTGCTGGTGAGGCCACACCTGGGGTACTGTGTCCAGTTCTGGGCACCTCAGTTCAGGAAGGACGTTGAGGTGCTGGAGCATGTCAAGGGAAGGGAAACAAGGCTGATGAAGGGTCTGAGTGCAAGTCCTGTGATGAGCAGCTGAGGGAGCTGGGGTTGTTTAGCCTGGAGAAAAGGAGGCTGAGGGGGGACCTTATTGCTCTCTTACAACTATCTGAAAGGAGGTAGTAGCCAGCTGGGGGGGTCTCTTCTCCCAGGTAACCAGTGACAGGACAGGAAGACATAGTCTTAAGCTGTGCCAGGGGAGGTTCACGTTGGACATTAGGAGGAATTTCTTCAGAGAAAGGGTGATTAAAGAGTGGAATGGGCTGCCCAGGGAGGTGGTGGAGTCACCATCCCTGGAGGTGTTTAAGGAAAGACTGAACATGGCACTTAGTGCTGTTGTATAGTTGTTAGCTCATAAGTTGAACTCGATGATCTCAGAGGTCTTTTCCAACCTAGCTGATTCTGTGTGGGGCCATGCTGCCCCTGGGCCCCTGGTCCACCAAACTCCAGCCAGCCCATTCCAGCAGGGAGCCCTGGCTCCATCGTCCGAGCCCTGGCCACTTGGGTTTTGTAAACTTTGCTTCTGCGGTTTGATGCCTCTTAATGCCTTTCCCATGTCGTGGCAGCTTTGTGGGGCTGTGCTCAGCATAGGGCTGGTGCAGGTCGGGCAGGGGCTGTGGGCCATCCAGGCCCCCACAGCCTGTGGCAGCACTTGCTGCATCCAGTGCAGATGCATCTCACTTGGGGTTTTCACACAGCATCAAGCACTTACGTTTTTGCAGAATCGGAGCCTCCAGAACGTGGTGTGTTACCCTGTGTTCTGCAGAGGCTTCTCGCCTACCTCATCACTTCCAACAGCCAAGTGACAAGCAGTCCATGATCATCCCACGGTACAACAGTGCTGCTCCTGCTACTGAGGCCAGGGCTGCGCTGGAGAGGCTTTCTGCAGGACGGTCGGCAGCAGAGGGAGCTCAAAGCGAGCTTTTGGAGCCCGCTTCCAGGGCTTCTGGGCTCGGTCGGCGGAGATGCAGTTAACCGATGCAGGAGACTTTCCGGATGCTCCCTGCCCGAAAGAAATAATATCTTTAAGATGATTGACGAGAATAGGAAGCATTTCTGACCAGCAGACTAAACAGAAAATTTCCCTTTTAAATCTGTATATATATAAATATATGGGTAAATAGCTAGTACAGACAGTGGCAGCAAATAATAGAAACATAGAATCATAGAATATCCTGAGTTGCAAGCAACCCACAAGGATCACTGAAGTTCCACTCCTGGCCGTGCACAGGACACCCCAAGAATCACACCATGCTCCTGAGAGCCTTGTCCAAACACTTCTTGAATGCTGTCAGGCTTGGTGCTGTGACCACTGCCCTGGGGAGCCTGTTCAAGTGCCCAGCCATCCTCTAGGTGAAGAAGCTTTTTCTGATATCCAACTTAAACCTCCCCTGACACAGCTTCAGGCCATTCCCTCAGGTCCTGTCACTGGTCACCACAGAGAAGAGACCAGTGCCTGCCCCTCCTCTTCCTCTCATGAGGAAGTTCTAGATTGCAGTGAGGTCACTACAGTCTCCTCCACAGACCAAGTGCCCTCAGCTGCTCCTCATACAGCTTCCCCTCCAGGCCCTTCACCATCTTCTTCTCCCTCCTATGGACACTCTCTAATATCTTTTTATGTTTCTTACATTGCGGTGCCCAAAACTGCACACAATATTCAAGGTGAGGCTGCCCCAGTGCAGAGGTGAGTGGGACAATCTCCTCCTTCGACTGGCTGATGATGCTGTGCCTGATGCCCCCCAGGACACAGTTGGCCCTCCTGGCTGCCAGGGCACTGCTGATTCATATTCAGCTTGCCACTGACAAGGACCCCCAGGTCCCACTCTGTGGTGCTGCTTTCCAGCATCTCATTCATCAGTCTGTACGTACATCCAGGGTTGCCCCAACCCAGGTGTAGAATCTGACACTTGTCTTTCTTAAACTTCAAATGTCTGGTGCTAAGTATGTTTGGTATATTCTGATAATTATGTATTTAAGAGACAGCTAAACAAGGATGGAAACTAAGCTGGATGATGAGAAGAACTTTAAATTAATTTGTTCTTAGTTCTGAAAGAAAAATTTTACATGTGTAGGCTTGATCTTGTGAACCATGTGGGGATCCCACTCCCAGCAGGAACTTATATCTGTGGTCTATACCACTTATATAGGGTGTAACAAAAGTCCAGTTTTCCCTGTCCTGGGCTCTGGAAGCACCAGCATGTGAAGGCAGTTTGGGTATTGAAGTGGGCTTCTCACGGAACAACTTGTAACAACCAGTCCAAGGAGGGGCTGGAGGTGGGAGGCTTCCAGTCTGGCAACCAGACTGAATGCCAGAGCCAGCTTGCTAAAGGTTGCAGATGCACTTTAAAAGGAAAAACAGTTTTTCCCATTTTTAACCAAATAGGTAGATGCCACATTGCCAGTGATACTGATTGTCATTAACTGCTCCTTTCAGTGTCACTAAGCTTACAGCATTGGTGATGCTGTAGAAAATTTGCCAGCTCTCATGTGTCATCATGAGTTTCCTGGTGGTTGATCTCTTTTCTTAAAACCTTAACTTCTGGAGTCAGATGACTAAAATAAAAAGACCACCTCTTTATTAATAAACTTATACTTCTAGCTCTCAGCTGGTGGAGAAAAGTATAGGAACAAGATCTAAGGTTCATAAAGGTAGAAGTAAAAAGGAAGCATTGAAGCTATTCTGGTTTTTAAATTCAAGACTTTTAAATAATTTTCTTTATATTTTTCTGGTTAACTCATGATACTGATATTTCATAACCCCTCAGAATCCATTTCTGATCCTCTGATGATTATTCATCAGTGTAAAATAGCAGAATTTTCAAAAAAATGCAGAAAAGATTGAAATGTTCAGTAAATAATCCAGTTACATAGCGGGTAAAGAGCAGGATTAAGTATGCATTTCTCAGAGGGCTGATGACATACTTTACATTCCAAAAATAACAGAGAGAGTGGTAAACAGAATCTCTTAACTTGACGGATTTTAAAATTGTTAGGTATGGCCCTTCTGTATCTGATACTTTTAAGAGAGACAGTCAAGAAAAATAATTAAATTTCATTAAGTCTTGGGATAGCAGAAATATGAAGATAGGTGGGTAAAAAATCAATTCTCTGCCAATATTAAAAGCAGGTATATCAGATAACCTGATGGTGATAGATTGTCAGCTTGGCTTTGCTCCCAGGAGAAATGAGAACAGAGTAGACAGAGGGTTTTGATTAATGAAATATTAAAGAAGCTTAGTAGTAGTAGTAATAATAATAATAATAACAGTTGTTGTTCTTATTACTGCAAATCAACACGGGATTAAAGAAAGCAATTGTGTCAAACTTATTTCTAAAACAAGATGGCAAGTTTTACTGCTAAAATAAAAGTATTTTGTTGCTTCTGTAAGCAACCAGCTGGCTAGAAAATCACTTTGATTAAAAAAAGTAGAAGAATATAAATTCAATCTTGTTCACATTAGTGTAAACCAGGCACACTAGTCTTAAAATAACTGAAAAAGGAACCATCCTTAAGCAATTCTTTTCCTGAGAGGTTGTGCAGGGACTGGGTGTTGTCTTACACTGTTTAATGTGTTGTTTTGTTTTAAATCGTGGCTCAGATATAATCCTGAGTGATTAAGGTTGCAACTGACACAAAGGTTGGAACAGTGGTCGGATAGATTAAGAATGGCTGCCTAGCACTGCGTAAATTGTAACTTACATCCACTGTCAATCTCAGAACAAAAGACCTCAGGATAATGTTTTTCAGCTTTCAGTACCTGAAGGACCATGCAACATCTTTTTAAAAAATCCTTACTGTACTGGTTCACAAATTCCACTAGTCCCACTAATTCACTGCAAGGCACCTGCCATCTGCATGGCATATGTGTGTACAAGTTGAAAAGCTGGCAAGAATTTCTGGACTAACTTCTCACGTGTTGCAAATCACAGCCATCCTGATTGCAGGGAGTAACACCATGTGGGTCAGACTTGGAGCATCAGTGACTATGATGAAGACAGGCAACACTGAAAAGTCCTGGAGCAAACAGTAGGAACTGGCAAGTAACAGGTGATTGGGGCATATAACTCTGTGACAAAAGGAATAGCAAGATCCTTGGATCCACAAACAGGAAAGATTTTGGTTTCAAAATATTGCTTGTACTTTTTACACAGCCTTAATATGGGCTTTTCCCCTGGTGGTCTAGTGGTTAAGACGCGGCGCTGTCACCGCCGAGACCCGGGTTCGATTCCTGGTCAGGGCCACTC
>JAYRBT010000001.1:52513802-52558080 GCA_036023395.1 Myiotriccus ornatus
AAAATCCAATGCGCAGGCTGGAAGGTGTAAAGACCTTCCCCGGTTCTTCGTTCGCGAAGTCTGGCCATTACTTACTAATATGGGCTTTTAAGCCAAGCTGGAGATGAAGCACTACACAGCTGCTCACTCAACCCTCCTTCTCTTCCCCCACCCCACCCCAGTGGAATGGGCAAGAGAATCCAAGTAAAACTTGTGTGTTGAAATAAGAACAGTTTTTTAATTGAATATAAAGTAAAATAAAATAATAATGGTAAATAATGATGATAAACAGAGAAAAAAACCCAAGTGATGCACAGTGCAATTGCTCACCACCCACTGATCAATATCAGACCTGCCTTCCCAAGACTAGCTTGGCCACCATTCCAGGTAATTTCCCCCAGTTTATATACTAAGCATGGCATTCTACGGTGTGGAATATCCCTTTGGTCAGTTTGGATCACCTGTCCCAGCTATGCTCCCTCACAGTTTCTTTTGTGTATCTCCTCACTGGCAGAGCATGAGACAAGAAAAAAAAAAAAAGTCCTTGACTTTGGATAAACACAACTTAGCAAAAATCCAAAACACAAGTGTGTTATTAACACCATACTCATTCCGAATCAAAAACACAGCACTGTAACAGCTACTGAGAAGGAATTAACTCTACCCTAGCTGAAGTCAGGACAGTGATTTAATCAGTCAATGAGGACTGGATATGAAAAAGATCTAGGTGCCCCAGAAGGTGTGTAAGCAGACTTATACCACCAAAATTTAGATTTAGAAAGGTATTTGTTCAGCAACTCCCTAACCCTTGAGGCAACTAAACTGACTTGGCACCTCTCTTTTGGGCTGCAGTGATCCCCCCAGAACCTGCAGTTCTGTTCCTATGCATGTCCTGGCTACATATCTCTGCTGCTTGCTCTTGCCTAGATTGGATCAGGCTCCCAAATCTAGGCAGAGTATTGCAGTCCCTGGACTCCCCTCAACATGCCCAGTTGAGACCACCTCCACCAAACACTGTCATACACCACCCACAGATTTTCTCACTTCTGTGTACATGTTCTACATTAAACAGCCTTGAACTAAATCACTCCAGGAAAAGAACTTGTTCTTGCCCTTCCTCCCTATGTCAGCCAGGTGCCCTACTCACTAGTGTAATGCGCTTGTGCTGTGGTTCTTGGCCTTGCCTAGGAAAAGCTCCACGCAACCCCTGGCTCCATGACCCTGCTGGCTTTCCCCCAGCCTGCACACCCGCGGCTCAAGTAGATAACAGGGGTTTGGGTTCCCAGCCAGGAGCAGGCATACAGCTCCTGTGTACTCGGACCCAGCCTTCAGCAGGGAAAAAGACATTTGGCAGCAGAGGGCTCTTCCCCTTCTCAGAGTAAGGCCTCATGAGATTAAAAGGCTGGAGGATGAGACTTGGCACATTCAGACTCAAGGCAAAAAAACAGTAATAATTAACAATGCAAGTAATTAAGCAATTGGAGAAGCATGCTAAGGTTTGTGGCTGGTTCTTCAGCATTAAATATTTTACAGTAAAATGTCTTTTTCTCTAAGAAATGTTCTAGTTCAAATGGGAGGGAATTAGGTCAGGGGAGTTCTTGGACCTGAGGTAGGTAGAAGATCATGCAGATACATATTCCCTCTGGTATTGTGACTAATTCCCTTTGGTACAGCTATTCCTGATGTGAGATCGCTGGGACCTGTGCTTGCCCTCAGGAACTTACAAACTAATTACGTTTGTTGTGTCAACCCATTAGATACTCATAGGCTGCATGCAGACTCATTAGTTAAACTGAATTATGTATTTGCCCTTTGAATGTTATCAAAACATTCAGATCTAGCATGTTTCATGGTCTGCCACTACTACTTCTTCTTTGTACACAGATTTCTGTGGTTACTCCGTGCTTAAAAACCACAGACTTTTCAGGCGCATATACTAGTTTCGGTTATTTCATAGATTGAAACTATGGTCTCTGATGTCATCCCGGTCTTTTAAATTTATCTTACTTTTGATGAAACCCTTTATTGTTAGATTAAAAAAACAGTAAATATTTGTTTCAGATCTCATATATTAACTTTGTTGTAAAAAACCTGGCAGCACAAGATTCCTACAGAAGATGTATACTAGCTCATGCATCAAGGGCCCGCAGGCCCCTGGTAGATACCTCCACACCTGCAGTGCCTGCAAAAGATCCTGATCTGCAGTCCCTCCCAGTAAGCAGGGTGTTCATGGATGGTGGGATGTGATAGGGAAATATAAAAATAATGCAAATGCATAGAGCACCTGGATTCACTGCAAATGATCTGTTTTGCTTTGAGCTAGGTCCAGACTACCCTGAATTTTTCTAGAGCACGGGTAGGCAGTGAGACTCTTGCTGTGAAATCCTCAGTCTCTGTGCCTTCTTTGGAGCCTGAAGCAGTCTGCCCTATTTCTTCCCTTCCGCCTTTAATAACAAACAGACAACAAGAAACTGGTCTTGGAAGAGTTTTGAGATCCCATGACTGTCTTCCATCTGCAGTGATGTTCTTTGGACTCTGGGGGTGTGAGTATCCATCAGGTATCATCTTCAGGTCTTCATCCCAAGCCAATTCTTCAGAGGGACCCCGGTGTCCCATGACTGTAGGAATATCAAGAACTGCCCCAGAGTCACTCTCTTTAGTCACATTTATCCACCAGTTTGTGTATGCCGGCTGTGCATTTAATGTGTGAATAATAGTTTTTTGTGACTGTTATTCAGCGCCTAAATACTTTTGCTAAAAGGAAGGTGGAGGACAGCAGGATGGTGAGGTTTTTATTTAATGAGACTGTTATTATTTGCTGACAAGAATCACAGACTATCTTAAGGGAATCTGACCTCCTTCCATGTTAACTAAACAGGAATTTGCACTGCAGAATATATGTGAAGCATGTGTTTTACAGGAAAAAAAAAAAAAGCATTTACAGTCACATTGACTAGGGATTTCAACATCTGTGAGGAAACATCAGTGATCACACAGTGTCCACATTCTTTATGATGACCTGATTATTTTAGCTTCAAGCCAGTGGAAGCAGCACATGAACACACCCTCCTACTAGACCCAGCTCACATGAACTTAGCCTCGTGGCAACTCCTCTCTTGTGCTTCAGATATTCCTAAAGCCTCCTCTGGCCTGGGAAAAAAAGTTAATCATGAAGCAGGTATGCAAGAACCCTGTTCCAGCTGACTGGGTTTTTTACATGCAGACATTGGTGAGGTTAACACCAGTGGAGTCCTACAGAGAGCATGAAAGTGCTCCAAACATCTTGGCTCTGAGAGATGATTTGGCAATCATTGAAGAAGGGTTGGAGACTGAGTCTTGTTCCTGCAAAGCTGCAGTCTCATAACATGTGTGAGTCTCATTGGCACTGCAGCTTCACCTCTCCCTCCTACTCAGGGACTAGCAGGACTTAAGTGACATGAGGACTGATGCTCCCTAACCATATGGCCCTGCAGACAGCTGCAGGGACTGACAGTGCTGCCCACACCATGACTCCAATACTGCCACCACAAACTCGGTCCTGCCGCCAACCCCATCTGGGATCAGGAGGTGCTCACGGGCCAGTGAGAATGTTGGCCACCTAGGCAAGAGCATAAATTGGTGTGCAGCAACTCGAGGGCTGTCTGGATGTGTCCAGCTGAGAAAGACCCTGGCGTGAATGAAAGCCCCAGAGGATGATGTGTAGCCTCCCTGTGCTCTAGTGTGAGGTACCTGAGCACCCTGCTTTAGGCTGCAGTCCCTGGCCAAAGGGACAGAAGAAAGGACTAAGCACCCGCTAAGGAGAAGAGGAGATGAGAAGGTGTTTCGCTCGTTTACTTTCGTAGCTGTCAAAACCAGCCTAAATCTGGGGGTAGAAAAGAAGTGAGAAAAAAAGCTCTGTTTACATAATCCTTTGGCAGTGAAATGGGCCAAGGAGAAGAGGAATTCACTTTTTAAGAAACAAACAACATTGTTGTATTAGGTAGTAGCTGGATAGTCCTGCTTTCCTTGAGAGTAGCACAGAAGTTTACTGTGGGTTTATATGCCTTGCCATTTGTCCCCATGGTCTCTCTGAAAAACGTTCTGTAAAATGGAATATTCCTGCTGTTTTCTTTAAAATAATCTGTAATTGTTTGGCCTTAATGCAAAGGGAGCCACCCATCTGTTTGGTTGTTTTTTTTTCTTTTCCACAAATGTCCTTGTTTGTGTTAACAGACAAATCTAATCATCCAGCTCAGAGCAGAGTTACACAACTACAAACCTCCTGAGATTTCAGTCTAATAGCAAATCTTGCTTAATACCCCTGTGTTCACTTCTGGCTTCGGATTTGCAGCTCCTTTGGCATAACAACTGTGCTCTTATAAAACAGATTAAACAGCAAAAGGAATGTTGAATGGAAAAGCTGTGTTATTTCTACCTTTCAGGACTTGGTGAAATGAGCTGGCTCTGTTAAAACATGAGCTAAAACTCCCACTGGGAGCATTAGACTGAGTGATTCATATAAACACTTAAAGAAGTCAGCTTTGGTTGAGCTTCCTAGTCAAATAAGGTGGGTAATAGTACACAAGCAGCAGAGACCTTCTCCCCCCCCTCCTTTGGAGAGCACTGTTGATAGAAGCCTACTGTCGTTTATCCTTCCTGGGAAAGCAGCAAGATGACTATTGGGTAACAACAGAAAACCCGGGATTTGGGTAACTTTCCCATGAGGAATTGCGAGTATCTTTTCTGTGAAACTGCCTACTGCTGTGAAACATTCTTCATCTGTGCCCTTGATGTGGGCCTTCTGGAGAGGAAAATCTCATCAAACTCTAAAAAAACAGCCATGTTTATGATTGCTTTCTTTCGCGGTTGACTTTTAAGGGCGATAATCTTATCAAAAGGAGGTCTGAAGAAAGGCAAGTTACAGGTATGTTCATTTCATGTGTGCTGATAAAGGCATAGATGGAGCTGCTTTCTTTCCCTCTGCTCTGCACTGTCTGGATTTCAGGAGCTGTCACTCAAACCCATCCTTCCTGTTAGCTTTTTGCCTCCACCCACGTGCTCTGTGTGGGGTCTGATTCTGACCTCAGCACCAGTGCTGCAGCCACCGGCATGGCTGTGGGGGGTGTGAACAGCACCAGTGGTCGTGGGCTGGCAGTGATCCCTTGCCGTAATATTGAACTCTGTTCTCTATGAGCTGAAAAATTGCCATGTGCTGGGACAACCTCCTGCACAACATCTTTTACTGGTGTCACTTGTATGGAGATCTTCCCTCAGCTCGCTTTGGGCCTTGCCTGCCCATCTTGGCAGAGGAGTCCCCTGTTGCTGGCTCTGGAAGCAGCTCTAGCATCAGCCGCTGCAGGGTTGCTAGTAGAGCCATAGCTGGAACAAAGCACGTCGCTCAGAGAATAGAGCTGGGTAGCCAAGTTTCTGCAGCACTTCCAGATGTGAAGCAGGGGAGTCGGGTTTAGCCTATTTTTCAGATTTTTTTTTAAAGCATCATGCAAGCACACTGAGAACAATTTGTACTATTAGTAACACTCAGCTGCATGTTCCCAGTGTCAGCACTTATCATTTTTTCTAGCTAAGACTCTCCAACCCAAGTCACATCTGTGTGTTGGATGCAGATTGGCAGCAGAGATCTTTTCCTCTGAAATCCAAGAAAAAACTTCCCCATTCCACTCTGTCATATGTGTGACTTCTGCCCTTGGCCTTCAGGCAATCTCATCCTGACAGACCACTCCAAGGACTGAGGAGGGGAAATGTCCATGGTCACTCAACCCAGGAGGCAAAATTCCTCTTAACTTTGGGGAGGTTGAACTGAATAAACACTGTGTGATTTTTGCAAGAAGGGCTCCAAGGAGGTGTGATTGCTGAGTAACTTCCCAGCTGTGTGGACACTTGAGAGAAGTGGCAGAGGCTGTTGGAAAGTCACACAGGGATTTATTTCTACAGGGAATCAGGAGCTCAGACCTAAGGCTTGATGCCCCTGTCAGAATGCTGCATTGGTGCTTTAGCTTTGCCTTAATATGCATCTTTCCTCTGATTTATCCTGCCTGTAGTTTCAAGCAACCTCCTTTACAAACCCTACAGCATTTTCTGGGGAATTAAACATAACTGTGAGGGGGATTAGGTTGCGAGAGGAACTAAAGAAACCTCCAGTGCAGCCTACCTATGCTTCTTTTCAGGTGATAAGAAGTGAGTGTCATGATGCACAAGTTGCTGCTGCTCCTTCTCCTGGTCAGCTTCAGCTCACCTGCACCCAGGTTTTCCGTGAGTATCTTTCAGTTAGCATCTGTACAATCTCTCAATGCTTCGTCACTCCCAGTCATAAAGAGATGGATGCTCCCTCACAAGAGGGATGGAGATTTGCAAGAGTAGAGCAAGAAAGCATCTCCCTGCAGCTAAAGGAATGTCAGTCTCCTTGTCCTGATAATACAGGGTTTTCACAGCATTAAGGGCTGTGGAGCTGTCTGGGTGACGGAATCGACATTGCTAAGAATTAAAAACAACAACAATCTCTTTTTAAAAAATATATCTTTTTATAGCCAAAATATCAGCTCTTTTATCTTCCAGCTTTACACAGAGATGATTCTGGAACCTTGATGGTTTGCCCTGTCTGCAGTGCAAGAGCCGAGTTTTCTCCCTCTTATCCATCTGAGCATTTTCATAGTCTGCAAACCTTCCCTTTGAGCTCATTTAATGGAGGTCAAGACAAATTATTTTTGTACAAAGAAAGTTTTTGTGCATCTGGTCATATTCTGGCATGTTCTGATCAATGCCAAGGTTGTTGTAGAAACACCGTTTTCACTGGATTCAACCCAACAGCTCATGCTGTGCAAGATTTGTGTAACTCAGCAAGATACACCATCAAATTGTCTTGATCTGCAGAGGCAATAAGACATGTTAGGGTCAAGAGGGGACAGATACTCCTCTCTCTGCCTCTCTGTACTTACCATTGACTGAAGCATGGGGGACATTGTTTCATTTTCTCCATAGGACAAAGATGTCTGCCTCCTAGACAACAATAAATTAAGACAAAGGTTAAAACAACTTCAAGACTTGCTTTACTTATACGACCTGCAACTGAAGGACATCCTGGAGAACACTTACCACAGAACAAAAAGTGTGCTGTTCTCAGGCAACGGAAGCGTGCAGCATGAGATGCTTTTACCCACAACCAGTGGAAATTTGATAGTTTACGACCAAGGTACAGTTTGCAGTAATGTGCCACAATGCTTATTTCTTTCTGCAGTGTCTCATGTGTCATATTTTATTTCTGCTAGAAGTTTTATATTTTTTGGAGTGGATTGTATTTTAAAATGCAGATGTGTGGGAAGGAGATGAGCTGACTGGTGATGGTGGTGGTACCAGCCGATATTTCCTGGGGCTAGAGTCCGCTGGTCCATCTTTCGGCAGCTACCACCCAAGTACAACATGGACAAATGGAGGTGGGCTTCTCACCTGGGACTCTGCTGCAGAGAGGAACAGCCACCTCTCATGTTTTCTGTTAGACTTGCTTTAGGCATCTGCTTTGGGAAAAGATGGGCCCTGCTCTTGAAGAGCCCATTTCCTCTGAGTGACTTAGGGAAGCCCAGAGTGCCTGGCTCAGCTGCAGGCACTGAAATGTGTTTAGAGCCAAGTCTCCCTGTTTTGCAGTTCCTCCATCACTTCTGTGGCACAGTAACAGGCATGCATGCTTTGTTCTTTGGTGTTACTTTGAGACATGGTCGTAAAATGACATTGTCGCTTGTGGCCAAGATTTTATCCTTTGTGGGAATTACATTGAAAGTGTGGAGCACTGAGGTCCTGAAAGGCTGTGTCCTGATACAGCCCTTGTAGAGCTGGTCACAGGAACTTAGCCTCTCTTTTTAGAATTGTTGTTCCCTGATCCTATCTGAAGTATAGCTGAGGTTACCTTACCGTCCACATGGAAATCAGCTTCCCTGTAAATATCTTCCTGACAGAGATGGTTTCAGTCCTGCATCACTATAATGTTATAGCCTCAGCCTAAGCTGCAGCTGTCCTATATCTCACCAAAGATTTGGGAATAATTCCCTCAGAAGGTATAGCTGTAAAGGCTCTCAAGTCTTACTGCTCTTTGTCAAGTCCAGCCATTTGCAAAACAGCATTGCTACTACCTTGCTGAACCATTTGCTTTAATTTTCCAGGGCTTGCATAGCTATACACAGGCTGGCCAAGTGTTCTTGTCCCACACAGCCTCTCAGTGATGTCTTCTCTTGGTGGCATATATGCCTTTGCTTCCCCCCCACCCTGTTTAACAAACAGATACCACTCTGCCTAGATTGCTCTGCAGTGTATAATCGGAAGAAAACCAAAAGTGGCTACTACCGAATCAGGCCCAGAGCAGACCAAGAGCCTTTCCTGGTGTACTGCGACATGTCTGATGGAGGGGGGTGGACAGTCATCCAGCGGCGGAGTAATGGCAGGGAGAATTTCAACAGGTGAGTGCATCATTGTTGCATCCAGAGGGCTTTCAGTCAGGCCAACAGCTCTCATCCCTGTCCTGCTGCCTGGCGAAACCCCACCCTAGAGAAGCAGGGTATGCAAGACTATATATTAGTGATGGTTTCTTAGGAGTAGGGCAATCTGGTGGTACCTATTGGCAGCAGGAGGCCATTTTCAAATTGGACCTATCATATCTTTTCCGTAGTTTCTCTGCATTTGAATGCATATTTGTTTTATCATTATTGGAGACTGTTAGAGGCTCCAAACTGGCAGGTATTTGCTGCCAGTGCACAGACTGAGACTTGTTGAACATATCTGTTCATATCAGGGATTATGCTCAGCATGTTGTAAAATTTATTACTGTATTTAGATAATTAAAAAAGATGCCAAACCAGATTGTCCTTTATGCCAAGTCCCAGAGAGGTGACTTTCACACAGAAATTTACAAGAGAAGAGATGCTCTGGTAGAACAGTAAAGAAGAAACGTCCCCATGTAGATTATTTCTCTATCACAGCACATGCAATTTCAGGGCATATCTAGTGCCTCTTTTAAACTCTGTTCAGTCCATTGCAAAGCTACCTCAACTTGTTCTAAGGTGGCTTGCCCAGAAAGTGGTAGCTATCTGGCCATGGCAGTTCAGGTGAATGGAAAACATCCTGCAGAGGAGCACTGACTAGTATGTAGGTCACATAGAATCAATCCATAACAACATGAGAGAGGGAATAAACACAGGGTTACTAGAACTGGAAATGATGATACACAGGAAGTATGTGTGAATATCAAAGACAATACGTAAATCATGTGAATTATGACTTGCTGAAGAACAATATCAGGTGTTTTGCTGAAGACCAATATGACAGCTGCTGCTTTCTGTTTTCATCTAACTGACAACCTCATCCTGCAAGTACCACATCCGCCAGTTTGAAGGTTTGATCAATATATGTGTGTGCACAGGTTTAGCAGGAGAAAAAGTAAGTTTTGAGTTTACTTACTTCTAAGGCAGAGCGACAAATCTCAGCTCAGCTTGAGATGAGGTGGATACTTTTAGAAAACAGTGTCTAGAAACAGAGGGGAAATTTTACTTGTTACCTTACCCAAGTGTCACAAACTGTCTAATTCCCTCACACGCTGAAATTGATATTTGTATCTCACTGCAGGAAATGGGATGATTACAAACTGGGATTTGGGAGATTCCAGGGCAAGAATGATGAATACTGGTTGGGCAACGACCACATCTATGACCTGCTCGCTAGAGGTCCAAGTACTTTTCCTCTACAGATTTCTTTGTAATTTGCATGAGATTGTTCATCTAACAGGACACAACTTTATGTTTAGGAGAGAGCTCATTAAAGATTGACCTGATGGACTGGCACGGGGAAAGACGTTATGCAGTCTATGAAAATTTCCAAGTTGCAAATGAGCAGGTACGAAAGGGGGAGAGCAGTGATTTGCTTGGTTTGGTCTGTGAGGGTAGGGCATCTGCATATGCAGCATCAGACCAGTATCAGGTTTGTAACTACAGCTCTGCAAAAGTTACCTGCTGCGGTCTTCCTAGTTTGTCTGACTGACAAACAGCCCTGAGAGCAGAGACATAAGCCTGGGATATTTC
Source organism: Myiotriccus ornatus (assembly GCA_036023395.1). Lineage (NCBI taxonomy): Eukaryota > Metazoa > Chordata > Aves > Passeriformes > Tyrannidae > Myiotriccus > Myiotriccus ornatus. The sequence continues at coordinate 52,523,837 of JAYRBT010000001.1, forward strand.
CCTTACAACTGTAGAGTGTCAAAGTCACACAGAATATTGTGTGTGTTTGTTCTCTCGCTATCTCTGCTGCTGCACCGAGGGCAGCCCTATGATGATGCATCTCTCTGCTGCAGGGCACAACGAGATATGTTCTTGCCTCTGGTCTCATGATTAAAAAAGTCTTCTGTTAGTTAGAAGACTCTTAGGGTTTGAACCTCTGCAACAAAATGGAACCCTGTTCTCCACTTCCTAAGAGAGTGTTTCAGACTGTCACATAAAAGGCAAGCACCGGAACAAACCCTCTCTACCTTGTTTTAAAATAAAACAGTGAACTTTAATCAAAGCAGTTGAAAGAGCAGTTGTAAGTTCCTATCTTGAAAAGAGCTACCTGTAGCACTACACCTTGTGCTACAGACACAGAAAGCCCAAAGACAGAAACATCCTGTCTTTCCCTGTTTGCTTTCTAGCTGTAGACAGCATCCTGCTCCATACAGGTGCTGTTCTTTGCAGGCTTGCCTTTCTGAACACCACATATAAGTAGCCCAAATAACCAAGGACATGAGTTCCATTGCATGGACCAGTCCTAGTACCAACTTCATCACTGCTCCAGAAATGTCACGTTATGCTCAGTTTGGGATTAGAGCTTTCTTATTAAAAGTTTGAACAGCTTAATATTAATACGTTATTTCCATTTTTCATAAAGAAAGGAGGGCTATGATGACAGGAGAAAGCCCACAACACAAAAGTAATCATCCATCCATATCAAATGTCTCTTAGACCTGTTAGCTGTGCACAACAGAACTATTATTCTAATTATTACCACCAGGACCAGACCATTTAGCTAGAAATCAGATGACCTCTCACCCTTGGAAGAGCAAAATGCCTAAGCATTTATTCTAGCTGAACAACTGATCAGTTTATGAAGGCAACTCCTTGGCACAGTTCTCTGCTAGGTTTGTTCTTGATCAGCTAGAAAGTGCCTTTCATCTTGCTGTAGAGTGTATCAAGTGGTTGTTAAACCACAATAAACGTTAAGCCCTTTGTAGCAGCAGCAGTAATTAGCAATCCCCTCTCGAAGTTTAAATCCTTCACTGATCTGGACTAGGATCATTAAAGCACAGAGACAAAAGTCACCCTTGACTTCAAAAGTGGATAAAATGGCCAGAGAAAATTTGATCTCAAAAATGGGAGGAAGGGCAGAATGACCTGATATCAAAGACGTATTTCACATATTCCTGCAGGACAATTACAGGTTATGGTTTGGCACCTATTCTGGTAACGCTGGCGACGCTCTGTCTGGTGGGAGCAATTTTGAAGATCAGTGGTCAGCTTCTCACAAAGGGATGCAGTTCACCACATTTGACAAGGATCACGATCGATTCCTGGCAGGCAACTGTGCATCAGAGAATAAGGGCGGTTGGTGGTTTAACAGGTATGCAAAATAGCTGATTCCTCTCGGATGAGTCGGGTGTGGGTGGCTGTACAGCCGAGAGGACTTGCCTGCCTTACAGCAGCTGGAGGTTGCTGTGTTCACTTGCCACCTTGCACAGCCAAACCTAAGATGTTCACACCTACAGATCCTCAAAGGAAAGCAAACTGCTTCTTTCATTACAGCAAAGCAGGTAAGTTGAATTCATTTTAAGAAATGGGCCACAGGTAAGTTGCATTCCTTTCAGGAAAATGCATCAGAACAAATGCATAGGGGCCAATGACCTGGAAGGAAAAGAGCCCAACTAAAGTTCCTGAAAGTGCTTTGTGTTATATTCTAGAAAAGAAAACAATTGTACCCACAGCAAGCTAAAGTATGAGCAAAGGACATTTCTCTATTGTGGAGCATGTCTAGGGGGGTGAGCTATCCGATAACAGATGTGATGGTATATTTGCTAGCTGGGCATATGCCACATATCAATGGACAGGGACTCAGATTCACCTGTACCAGGACCATGGACACACCATTCTCAGTTTTTCTCTGCTTTAGTGCAGGATGAGCCCCTTTGACCAGATTCTCATCACATAACAATTGAAATCAGTGGAGCTACATCAGTAGTAGGATTTACCTCAATTAAAAGACATCTGCATTTTTAAGTGTCAATATGGATCTGCCTACACTTGAGCTAGAGCCTAACAAATGGCACTACACCCCTCTGTTTAGGCAATGTTGTTATAATGTCCATAATTAATAGACCTGAAGGAGTCTACAGGTTGAATTCTGTGACCAGTGTAGGTGTCTGCTTTAGGATGACCCACATACTTGTCTGGGTTCCATTAAGTGCATTAGCCACATCTCCATCCCACCCTGGTATTTCTAAATGTATGTTGTATGAAAACTGTACTGCACTGCAATGATGCAATATCTTCCCACGCTAAGCATAATTCCCTTTTTCTCTCTCCTACACCGTTACAAGGTGCCATGCCGTAAACCTCAATGGATGGTACTACAGAAGAGGAAGGTACAAGGGATTCCATGACGATGGTATGGTTTGGTCTACATGGCATGGGATGTGGTACTCGCTAAAATATTCAGCCATGAAAATCAGGGCTCCGTTCTTCGTTGACAGCGAGAGTGGAGACGGAGAGAACAGTCAGGGCAGCTGAAACCTGCTGCTTTGGAAAGAGGAAAAGTACAGGCTGAAAAGAATTGTGTAAGTTGATAGCCAGTTCTCTGCTGCTGCCAATTGCCAAACCTGCACTGTGGTAACTGGAGTTGCACCTGCTTCTGCTACCTGAAGCTAACAGCACAAGTTGTTTGAGCGCAGCTAGACAAAAATTTAATAGAAAACATATGGATCTCAATCATGGGATAACCACAGATTTCTTTTTCAGCAGTTTTCAGGACTTTGTTGGAGAATGTTTATTAAAAGCTCTCTGAACTTTGAATAATCAAGCTAGTAACCACGGCAGTGTTGGATCAAGGGTTGGACTTGATGATCTCGGAGGTCTTTTCCAATCCAGTTGATTCTATGATTCCAATCATGTCCTGTAATCTATCTATACTCTTCAAGGTCTAAACCTTTCTCATCTTGATTTTAACCATGAGTGCTTCAATTATGAGGACATCAGAATAGAAAGAACAAGGCGATGGGAAATTGGGACTTCATCTGGTGTGCCTTTACTAGTGCTTTGTTCTGCCTCAGAAGATGTTTTTAAGCAACTCTCCCTATGGTTCTAAATTGCCAAACTTCAGTATCAGAGTGCCTCTGGAGTGTGTGAAACCAAACACGTGGATGGGTGTGCTCCAACTGTTAAAGTGCATCCAGACTAAGACTACTTCAAAGTAAACTTCCACAATATGGATAATGTGGGCACTGCATTCCACGGCCACCAGCTTCCTGTTGCAGATCCACTGCTACAGCACACTGCAACACATTAATGCAAAGACAACCCTGTCAACCAGATTTAAGCCCCAGACTAAAATTAGGCACATTTTACTAAATTCAAGTTGAACACAGATATTCTTAGGAGTTCCTAAAATGCGGACATGATTCATTTGTACATTCTCCTGTAATTTACCAGAGATGACTTTGAGTTAGTGAAAGGGAATTAGAAGGTAGAAAGTGGTTGAACCACAGGGCAAGCTACTTTCATTGTCTCATTGGAGTGAAGCAAAAGAGCAACACAAATGACTGAAAGAAACGGAACACTGAACACAAGTTGTTAACAGCAATGGTTAAAAATGAACAGCAGTATCAGCTTGATGCAAGTCATTTAACTACTGTGACGTAGAATAAGCCTATTTTTTTTCTGATTTACAATTTTTTTTAACTGGTAGCTCTTTTCCATTTATTGGCTTTTAGATCTATACATATTGTAATTTGTATATACATCCATAAAGGATGAAATAAAATCAGCTGAGTAGGACTTAATATTTTTTAATCTGGTTTTTAACAGTAGGAACCTGAACAGAAAGTTGGATTAAAATCTTGTGATGGTCATAATATGAGAAAAGCATTCCTTTGATATTGGGTCCAGTTCTTTTCTACCTGCTGTCCTAGGTAATTAAGAGGGTCTGCAAGGTAAGTTTAATTTCCATGGCTCAAGCTGTCCGTGAGACAACGCAGAGACATGTGGTGAAGGTTCAGTACAAAAACTGGTTTGGTTACTGTGCTTTGTCAAGAGGTAAACCCTGTTCTCACTGCTTCCTAGACATCCCAGTGATTACAAATGTGAACACTGGAGTGCAGTGGGCAGCATTCTAGGGAGCTGTGTTCCTGAAGTCTGTGCCCTTCACAAGACCCCTGCCCTTTTCCCAAGCTCACTCACGTGGAAAGAAATGTGCATCTACCTGTCTGAAATGAGTTTGCCCTTGTGAAGAAAGACTTGCAAAGAGCCAGCACTTGCTATTTCCCTTCTGATCAATACTTCTGTGTTTTACTAGGGTAAAATCTTGGTGCAAGGTTGTAACTGCATGTTGGGAACATAAGGAATGACTTTGCACACATTATAATTGTGTGGCCACTGATGAAGTGCTGAGGGCACTAAGGATGGTTTTTGTCTCCATTGAAGGCACAGAGAAATGTGAGTGAAATCAGCTAATGCCTCCTGGCCGATGATGCTAAATCCCATTTTTCAATAGAGGGCTAAGAAAACAGGGTAAAGATTACAGACTGCAGAAACTACAGCACTGAAGGGACAGCATTAGCAATTTCACAGTTCATTAAGCAGCCAATAACCCATCTGATAATGAAGTATCAAGCTGGAGATAAAGTCAGCAGGGCTTAGTCAGACAACTGCCACACAGTCAAGTTCCCCAGTGAGTGAGCAATGAGCGATGTGAAGTCCAGACTATGGAGCCTGTTTCCCTCTGTGTCAGTATGGAAAGGCATTATTGTTGGACTGCCTTCAGCCAGCATCAATGTTATGGTGCTTTTTTCTCTCTGAGAGAGAAAGAGGGGCCAAGGTATGACAATCTGGGAGGGAAGGGTTCTGCCTTGTTGTCTTTGTAAAGTGTACCTAAATACATTTAATGCATTACAGGAGCTGTTCCGAAGACAGCCCAACACTGAGACAAGTTTGCAGGAAGCAGCATTTGATTTAGGGAAACACTCCCCCTTCTCTGCCCTCCTGTGGCACAGGGGACCCCCTCGGAGATACAGGGGTCACAGGGCTTTGTGCAGGAGCCTTAAGCTCCCACAGCAAACCCCAGGAAGCATTTCAGAACCCCTTTATCTCAATAAACAGAGTAAAATGCCACTAGCTGAGTACTTATTTGATCTGAGGGCTACCGCCAAGCTCAAATCACTCCCACTAAAGGTTAGGGGAATGCTTGCTGAATATTGCTGTGCTGTACATTTGATCTCCGGTTTCTCCAGGGTTTCCCATGCTGAGAGGCTCAACAAAGCTTAAATAGATACTGTAGCCCTGCAGCTCGAAGGCTGACAGATCTCTCCTTCAGGGCGAATGTGCTTCACACCGCAGAGTTTACCGTAGTACAGGGATGGTGAGTAACCTGAGCCGCAATTGCTTCAGAGGTCTGATTTCCAGCTCATTTGAGTCAATTTAAAGACTCATTACATTTGACTGCCTTTGGATAACTCAAGCATGGACAGGTTCTTACATGCTTTAAACAGCATTTCAAGCTGACAGCTTATGGGAACGCATAGCCAGTACTAATGCCACGCTGGGCCAGAGGCTGAACACCAACAATGTGCCCTCCTGGCACAGCTCCTGGGAAAGAGGGAGCTCACATCACCCTCCAAGTCGGATATGCCGCTCCAACAGCAGCTTCAAAACTTCACCCACCAAAAAGTCCATTCAAACAGCCGGGTTTGATTCTGGTGGCCAAATGCTGAGAGTCTTTCTGCTCCTAGGTTGTCACAGCAAGTGACACGGTGTGCCTGTCAAGCTACCTGTGCATGCTTTGGACACTTCAGTGGGGTGCCATTGGTAACTGGCAGCTGACACACAGTGACGCTGCTCTCCCTTTACAATTGCTGTTGCTTTGCAGCGGGTGGGGGGAGGGGGGAAGTGTGGGATTGGGAAACCTATCTTTCTGCTCAGAAAGCCCATTTTCAGAAAGATAGCAGCTCCTTCCAGAGAACAGAGCACATGCGAATTTTTCCTTCACACCCACAAGGCAGGTTAAAAGGCATGTAGTGTTGGGCTCCTTATGGGAGAGTTGATTTAAGACTGACAGTCCACCACCTAAACCTATATTCTCTCCCACCTACCTCCATGGGCAGCACCTCCTCTTTTCTCGCTTTTGCCCACTAGCATTACCTTGTTCTTTACAAGTCCCTGGAGAGACAGTTACCCCATCAAATGGCAAGCAAAGTCTCTAAATCATTCTTTCTGGCCTGAGCTCTGCCTCTGTTGTTAACCAGGGTTCCAGCCAAACTCTGAATACTTGCAGCAAAATGTAACGGCAAATTTGTGATCTCTAGTTTTAAAGAACAACAGATAAACCCACCATGGCTGTTGTACTTCACTGTTACCGCTCTCTACAACTACCTGAAAGGAGGTTGTAGCAAGGTGGGGGTTGGCCTCTTCTCCCAGTAACAAGGAGGTTTGGATTGGATACAAGAAGAAAATTCTTCACTGAAAGGGTGGTCAGGCATCAGAACAAGCTGCCCAGGAAAGTGGTGGAATCACGGTCTCTGGAAGTGTCCAAAAGGCATGTGAATGTGGCACTTGGTGATATGGTTTAGTGGTAAACATGGTGGTGTTACGTTAATGGTCAGCCTTGATGATTTTAGAGGTCTCTTCCAACCTAAATGATTCTATGAGTATATAAGATTCTTTGTGAATCACCAGATGTTGTCATTTTATTTTTAATTTTTGTTAACTTAACAGGTATTAACCAAATAATGTTGTTTGTTGGTTTTGTTCATAATTTATTTTGAGCTTGCTGTAGTAGTATTGTTGTCAATATATTTACATTTAAAAAATTTAATAAAGGAAAGGATAATTATGGAAAGGATGAATGATTCAACAGTTCTCAGTGCTTTTTACAAGTAACATTCTGCAGTAACATTTCTGCAAGGACTAAAATCTGATCATCTGTTTTCTTTGCCCTCCCTGTAGCATGCCTTTTCTACAAATTTCCTGCAAATATTTGTACATTATTGTTTTCTTGGCATAAATATTGACAGAAAGAAAATATCAAAGTCTTGAATGATGAAAAATGCCTCCTCAGTTTTGTATTCACTCCAAGTATTCGGCATCAGCTGTTTGCACTTTCATGCAACCCACTAAAAAAACCCCACCAGGTGACTTATTTGAGCAACTACAACAGTTCAGTGATGATTACCAGAAAAACAATGAAAACTGCTCACCACTAGAAGTTTGTCCTTTCTAAATGGGAAATCATTCACTAACCAGGGCAGATGGTTGAGGATGCTGGACAATGAATGCTTCAGTATGTCACAGTCTACTAGTACAGAGTCCACAAGGTGCGAAAGGCTACATCAGTGGCATTCATTATCTTTGATTCATGAAACATGACTGCTTTAGGCAATAAATTCTGTTGGCTATTCCTGGGTCACGCCTTCACTAACATGTGCTTTCCCAGGGTGATTTGTGTGTATTGTACACACATGCATACAAAAAAATATTATATGAAAGCACTTTTCAGTAATTAGAAAGGAGTATGTTCCCACAAGCCAGATCTGGGGCATTATTCCCTCCTGCTCCGTGTGAAGGTAACATGATTCCCGTTGCTTCTTCTACCAGAAGCCAACTGATCCTGCAGATTCTCTACCATGAGTGCCCCTCCTGCAGGGTTGCAATGAGTAACTCAGATCACCAGTTTCTCAATGCTTAGAGTACTTGTTTCATCTTCTTCATTTGAACCAAAATATCCAGGGAGGTCAATCATCTGCTGCTCTGCCTCTGTTAAGCCGAAAGTACTATTATCATAAAAGGCAAACTCAGGGTCCAAAGGGAAGCTCTGGCATTTGTCCCTACGGTGCTGGGCAGGGCTTACACTTAGGCCTCTCTGGGAATTATCTTTGCCATTTGAGCCTGTTTCTTTCCGCCACATGCCTCTGGGGTTAGGTGAAGGACCCCTCTTACTTCGGCTGGGCTCAGGTTTTTCAGCTGCCTTCTCCTGACCAGCAGGCTGGCGGTCAGTGATCAGGTCCAGCTTCCTCACCGGGGGCCCTGCCCTGTGGTGGGACTTTGTGCCATGGCCCTGTGGTTCACACCCCAGCACAGTGTTGTGGGGCTGATCCAGCTTTTCACACGCTGGATTAGCATTTCTTAATTTTGGCCGTGTCCTGTCCTCCAGACTCTGGTCCCATGTCCTGGTCCTGGAGTTGTAGGGAGGAGTCTGTCGGGGTGTGAGAGTGGACATGCTTCTCTCTCTGAAAGGCCTGGCCTTTTTAGTTTCATGGAAACTGGCTGTTCTTCTAAACTGTGAGTTTCTGTGATAGCCCCTCTCGGGCAAGTCTGCTCTGTTATCCTGGTGCTTGAAATGAGCTCTTCTTACCAGGGTTTGGGTAGGGCTCACTGCAGGATTGGCCTGTGAGAATGGAAAATCCAGCCTGGGGTGAGAGCTTTCCCCCAGGAATTTGTGCTGACTGGCTGGTTGGTCCAGAAATGGAGATTTGATCCGAAATTTGTTTGGCTCTACCTCCTCTTGGCTTTCCCCGCTCAGGGGAAGCATCGCGGTGGCACCAACAACTGTGTCCGTGAGGGGATTCTGAGAGACATGGTACACCTTAGTGGTCTCCGTCAGGCCTTTCTTCTTCATCTCTTTCAGCTGCTGCTGTGCCAGGCGGTAGCTGAAAATTGGAGGGATTATTTTTTGGGCGTTTGGCTGAAAGTTTTCACTTCTGGAGGCATCATCTTCTTGGGCAAATTGGAGGCTTCGCCTATAGGTCAGAGGAATGTTAACAGGGGCATCCCCTCCTTCAGCAAAGCTGTCCTGCTGCTTGTTGCCTTGACAAATGTTCTCCTCGTCGGAGTTTTTCCGGAAGCCAGGGGAATGGACAGAGTTTCGTCGGACAGCGGTGCTGCATTTCTGAGCTCTGCAGAGCTTCCTCCAGAGGGTGATGAGAACGGTGGTAAAGATGATAAACAAGCACACAGAGATACCTGTGATGGTAACTATATTATCTGCTTTCCGGTTCTCTCCTGGCTGGACAGGAGGCAGGGTCGGAGGCTTGACAGCTGTAGGAGAAAGCACACACGTCTGTCAGAGTTGCACTGGCAAAGAAAAAATAAGCAATTAATTCACTACAGGAAGTTGTCTGCCATTAAAATTTGCTCACTGGAGATGACTTACTACTGATGACTTCAAACTGGCCCAAACAGATCTACCTACTTTTAATCAAGGCGCCCATGGACTTTCAAATGCAGTCATTACTTTTTCCTGTTTTGCCATTTCCACAAGGCATTCCTAAATAAGTGTAAAATGGGATAACTCTATTTGACTTTCTTTATTAAGTACTTTAAGATTCTCTGATAAAAAGTGCCATAAAAGAGGGGAAAAAAAATCCAACAGAGGCTAGTACTTCAGGTACCACTTTAAAATTATTTTTAGGTGAGCTTATGTGGGTGTGAGAATTGGAATGAGTTTGAAGAGCAGAGAGGCAGCACTCGCAGAGGCAGTGTAACTTTTCTAAGCACCTCTCTTCTGAGGGTGCTGCTTCCACCACTGTCTGGTGCCACAGCCCCAGAGGCCAAAACCTTAACATGTCACAGCAAGCTCTCAACTGAAAAGGCCATTGCTCTGGTGTCGTAGTATTCTAGGACTGACCGTCTTCTGTTGTGCACTGGAGATGGGACTTCCAACAGGGAAGAATACTCTGCAAATCTTTCTTCACTGAGAGGGTGGCCAGCCACTGGAACAGGTTCCCCAGGGAAACTGTCATGGCACTAAGCCTGCCAGAGTTCAAGGACCTCCTGGATGACAGTCTTAAGTCATATTCCAATGCCTGATTACCCTCTCTGTAAAGAATTTCTTCCTAATATCCAACCTAAACCTCCCCTGGCAGAGCTTGAGACCATGTCCTCTTGTCTTACTGATAGTTGCCTGGGAAAAGAGAATAGCTGCCTGGGAAAAGAGAATAGCTGCCTGGGAAAAGCACTCCTCAATTTTTGGGGTCAGACATAAGCTCTGTAAAGCCACGAAAATGTTGTTGGAGAGCAAGGCTGGTAAGTCATTCTTGACAAGAGCTGGCCATGAAGCTGTGAACTCAAACTGAACCACTGAACCACCCTGCCCTAGTCTCTTGTTCTATCCAGAAGCCAAAGCCTTCCGTCAGAGTGACAGACGGTTGTAAAACTCGGCAGGTGCTGCTGCCTGCACAACAGTGACTGCCCAGGCACTGGAAATGCAATTGCAGAATAATGAGAAGTAGACACCACATACTTCCCGTAATTCAGAAAAAAACTATTCAAGAACAAGCTGGTAGTGCAGCTTTTAGGTGTGCAGGATGCATAAATGCACTGATGAACACAGGCCAGAAGGTCTCAGGTTGCTAAAAACAGACATGTAGGGTGCTGGGTTGGGCAAGGAGATCCATTTCTTTGACTCAGGGCTACCTGACAGCCCAAGCCCTTTAAAAAATCCTGCCAATGGATAAACTTTGATCTTTCTGTCACTCTGAGAGCTTGAAACCAGCTTAAAGAACAAGACTGATAAATCTTTTACGAGGATCTCTAAAACTTGCATTCAGCCCAATGCTACCATGCCAGAGCCCAGAGCACTGCTGTTCTGGAGGCTTGATCAGGGAATGAACAAGCTGACCTCAAGAAAGAAGACTGTTAACTGCAGCAGAGCAATTAATTTGTTTCTTATCCTTCTCTCAGTTCTGTTGCTCACGGTTGTTTTCCAGATACTCTGTTCTCCATTTGTAATGCACACTGTGCTGCGTCATTTGGAGCAGGCAGCTAATAGCTTAGCAAATGCCGAGGTTCAAAACAGGACTTTGTCACTGTGGATCGCCTCTCTCTGCACCTCATCTTCCCCTGCCCCTACACTCTGCTAGTCTCGCTCATTCAGCCATTTGCTCCATCTGCTGGACTAATGACTGCAGAGTTACGCTGAAAACAAAGCTTTTCTGCTTTGGAGAGCTGCAGACAGCAGAGATGGGAAGGGTCACACTCCCAGCTTGAGATCAGGAGCAGATGAACACCGTGAAGTCACAGTGTCAAGTCACTTCTCAAGCAACCTAAGATTCAGTGGGATGAAATCATCTGGGTGATTCTGTAAAGGAAGCTGGGAGCAGGAGGATTAGAAAGCACGTGCAAGAGAGAAGCGAGGTATTTCCTCCAGATGATCCCACAGGGTACAGATGCAGGCCTCCTGTGCATCTGATTTTTATGTATATAAAACCCTCTTTATTAACCCAGAGACCTCACTGGAATTTGAGGACTGTCCAGACCTGCTGAGTGCTGTCATACTGTAACTCAAAGCAGACTGCCACAGGCATGTGAACAGTGTATGCACAGGACGGTTGACCTCTCTGGCAACCATTACTTACCTCGCACAGTTGCACACCTGTGTGGGAGAAGTGACACCTCTGAGAAGGACCAGAGAGGCCTTTCACCTCTGTGCATGAAAAGCAAGGCACACACACAACTCATGTGTCCAACACATGCTCTGAATGCACAGACCCTCTCTCTGGGGAGCTCTGTGCATTAGGACTACTCTCTGAACTCCAGAGGAAGGCTATGAAATTGGCTGGCAAGGAGCCAAACCAAATGATGTCCTTAAAGACATACCTCTCCAGCAGGTAACAGAAGGAATGGAATAGCACAGCTCAACACCAGCTTTAGAAAAACACCAACCACCCCGCTGCACTTTGCTGGTGGCATTACTCCTGACAGCAGTCTGGTAGAGTTTGGCATAGGGAAAACAACCAGCTCTAAAGCAGGACATTAGTTTTAAACTGGGGCCCAATATATCTGAGTTGTTCCTCTCTGCTTGAACTTACAGCTTTACAAAATAAGCAAACCCACATGGCCACCATTTTTAAGTCATCAAAAACATCAGACCCGTTAAAACATTCCAAGTGCTGCACGAAAACTGACAAAATGCAATCCCTGGCTTGATGAAAGATAATTTTAAATATTTTCCCTTCACCCAAACTTTTCTTCAATACAACCCATTTCTTAAAGCGCTCCACAACACGTTTCTATTCTGTCTATATACTCCTGAGGCCTTCATCCTCAGACACCTTGAAACTGATTCAAGCCAACACCTCTATTAAAAATGTAGTCCCGCCCTCTTCTTGCTCCAGCTACACATTCTCTCCCCCTGCTGTCCTTCTCTTTTCAGTGGCACAAGCATTGCAGTGGCCACCTGCTAAACAATTTTCCCACATCCCCAAACTGTCTATTTTTTAGCTGGCTCCATTTCAGTTCTCCACACTGCACTTGTTCAAGCAGAAGAAAGCACATGCAAGCAGCCAGAGCAAAGGGTAAGGCATCGTTCACTGTTTAATAACTTAAAATATCTGTTAAATTACAGTCTGAGAGCCCAGGAGCCTGCACAGTTCCTTAGCACCTTTCCTCCCCCATCCCTGCACCCTTGGCACCTGTGGGACACAAAAGCATGGAAGCTTGTAGATCAGCTTTCTGAGGAGATGGATCTCTGTGGACCCTTGGCATCAGCACACTCCTTTTCAGCAGGGAGTTTTCAAGAAACAGAAATTTTGCATGAACTGAGCACCAGCACCCTGCTAAAAAGAGCACTTCTCAACCCACTCGTGGTAATTATAAGCACCTGACTATGGTGCTGGCACAGCCTCATCCAGCCTCACTGGAGGCCGTGCAGCTGCTGGAACACCCCTCTCAGCTTACAGGAGGCTCAGGTCTCTTGTAACTTCACCAACTTGCCACTCACCAGCAGTGGCCACCCTGCAATATCATGGGCCAACAGCAGTGACAGGCTGGTGCAGGGGCAGTCCTGGCACTGCCACCTCAGAAAACTCACAGAATGGGAACCTCGCACCACAGGTCCCAGCTAGAACCAACACTCTTTTTTAATAGACTAACTTTTTAATAGATTCCCACTGCCTGGAGTGGCTTTCACTAATGTACACGTTCTGCTAGTCCCAAGATCTCTCTTTCAGTGCTTCTTCGCTCCCTGGCCATGATGGAGGTTTTAAACTGCTTCCATGGCACCCACAGCATTCAGAAATCGTATGCCTTTTGGAGCATTACCTCCAGCTGTCCCACAAATGCATGGAGGCTTCCACCCTACTCCGTCAAGCACAGGAATGTGACAGTCCCCCGAAAGGAGAGAGCAGATGTTTCCGTTTTACACAGCCCTTCTAACAAGAGGGCCCTTTACTTTTGCCAGGGCAGTCACACAACCAGGGGGAAGAGGACAGCAGAGGTACATACACGCACACTCCTCCAGCGAACACAAGGAAGTCTCCCTCGGTGATCCAGCGCAGCCCGGTTTTGCTGGCGAGGAGGTGAGGCACTCTCGGAAGCGCTCCCGGATGCCGTCCCCACAGGTGACACTGCAAGGGCTCCAGGGCTGCCATGGGCTCCATGTTTCTGCAAATAAAAAAGCTCACAGCAATGAGGAGTGTGTGTCTGTCTCCTTACCTTTAAAGGCACAAACCATTTGTCTTCTTTTTTAAGAAAAACAGCAACAAATAGCCAAAAAATGCAAACAGCAAGACCAAAAGAGCACGCAGCATCCAGGGGACCTGCTTCTGTTCCCATCAGAGTCTGGGCCTAAGCTTCCACTTGTTGTTTTCCTTTTTTCACCCCAAGCCCCAGCCTGCAACACAGCGGTCAATCAACTGGCAAGCAAGTTCTGCCTGGAACAATAGTAAAAGGAAATGAATCCACAGACCTTTGGAGTGGGCTGGTAATTTATATATTAATTCAATTCCTGCCTGACAAACAGTGCATTTACAGCAGGATAACTTCATTGACCTAAGTATAGTTACTGCTGATTTATATGACTGGGACAGGAGGATAAGCCTACAAGGCCTAATGCAATGGCAACGTTGCTTTTTCTTTTTATTATCTTCTCAGCACATGAGCATATTATTGAATCATTAATTTGACAGTTTACAGGTCCCTTTGGTTTATTGTTTATGGTTAGGCAATTAACTCAAGATGAAATTTTGTATGTTTATTTATTTCAAGTGGAGGCAGACTCCGGTTCTAATAATTCTTTGAACATTACAATTTTTTAATGTGTAATAAAATCCCTCTTTTTCTTAGACTACATCCTCATCCAGTGTTCAGCACTCAAACTTTACAGCAGTAAGAAACCAGAGAGAGAAAGGAGGGACCATTCCTACCCATATCTGACAGCTGTGACATTGAAGCAGCACCATAACTTTAAATTCCAAACTAATGCACAAGTTCAGGTACAATCTTAAAGAACAAAACCCCGGGGGACCCTGCTATGGCTCAGCTGACTTAGTGGTCTAGTTTTGAAATCTGGCAGAAAGAAAAACAGTAGACTACTTAAGTCCATTTCACAGTTCACAGATTAGGTAGAAAAACATCTGAATAAAAATTTTTTTTAAAGTAGATCAGGTTTGTTAAAGTTTGCTCTTTTAAATAATTTATGGTGCTGCTACTGCCAACACAGGCCATGGTTTTTAATTTTAGCACTGCTGCTAACATGCCCCTGAGCCCTTGACCAAGTTACGATGTTAAAAGACTAGACAGTGTCACGTGACTGAAAATGTCTTTATGATTTCATGTTATACTGGTTGCTGTATGGCTCATAGTGTGTTATTATTTTTAAGTATCTCTAACAAAGATAAATACAGCTGTGTTTCAATAAACACGAAATTTTAACTGCTTTGTGCCCTGTCCTACAAACTTTTGTGAGCATGCCAGTACGAGTAATGTTACTGCAAGCAGCCCAACAGCACCAGCAGGGCTGCTCTCCCGTGTGCAGGTACTCACCTGCACCGCAGGACGGGGCACAGAGGTGTTGAGCTTAAACTTGTGCTGTCAGCCAAGGCTGCAAAGCATGTGTGGGCACATACTCAAGCACATTTGTGTCCATGCACGTTCCAGTGCATCTGCCTCACCTAATACACAGTGGAGACGGGCACAGAGAGACACCCCAGTGGCGCTACGGTTTTAAGCCTGCATAGCACCAAGTGACCTTCCCATCTGTTTTGCCACTGACCCCACTACCATACTGCGATATCTGTGATCCCAGGCTGTTTTTCACTTGTGCTCTTCAGGCACCTCTCTGTTTTCACCCTTCTGTGTCTGGAGCTGGGGAGCTGCTACAGCAGAGGAGAGGAGCCCAAAGGCATGCTGAGCTTTCACACTCCTCCTCCAGTTTGCAGCCATGCCAGTTCCCAGTAAAGTGCAAAACGGAGCAAGATGGTGTGTGCTGTCAGGAGAAAAGGGAATCAGAGGATGTCAGGGAGGAGGGAATGGAGGAAGTTTCCTGGGGTAAGGAGCCCCACATCAGTTAGCAAGCAAAGCTATTGGTGAGGGCAGCAAGAAAAAAATGTTCATAATTAGTAGTCAGTCAAGGGCTCAATGATCCCTCCTCAAAAAAGGATTTCATGGCATCGTATTATTTGGTGATCTCACGACACTTTTCTTCATATCAGTATGAAGGACTCCAGCAGTGTCCCTCACCACTGGCAGAGGGGCTAGTTGGAGAAGGACCTACATCCTTGTAGACTACTTTGTGTGAGCAGCTTGGTGAATTCCTGCCATAATTCCAGTGTGTGAGCTAACTCATTTCCCTCTCTCCACATTCCCTGCTTGTTTAAATGTCTGTTAATTAGAGTCAGATATAGAGTCAGACTCAGAAAGGTTCTGGTTGCCTCCAGTGCTAACACTGGTGATAGTGGAGGATGCTTAGCAGTCTCCACATTGATGCCTGTGGTTTTCAACATACAAGAACACTTAGGATGAGTAATTTTTCCACACTGATGTCAAACCTAAGATGTGTCCATTCCTCTCAGGTATTTTTCACTGACTTGGGCTTCGGCTAAAGGCACAGAGTTCCTTAGCAAAAATACTTGGCATCCATAGCTTTGGGGCTAAGAAATGTGCCTTAAGCAATAGGAGAGCAAGAAATGCTCCAGCTGAAATGAAAGATGGAAGATTTAAACTCCTGCAACTTGCTCTGCAACCTCCTGCAATTAAGAGAATGTAAAAGAAAATGAAGTATAATTTATTCTCCCCCAAGGAAATGAAATGATTAACCTCCATTTAAGACAAACAGATTGAAGGTGCCAGGGGGGAGAACCAGAAGGTATGCACTGCAAACAAGTTCTAATAAGCATGAACTTTTTTCACATACAATTGAGGAATCAACTATCTAACTGATGAGTTAGTCTGAACCAACTGACAGTTGGCAAGTCTGCCAACATAAAAGATACATGCAGTTAACTGTGTTAATTGTTGCTCTCCATAAATATCTCCCCTCAAATTTCTGTGCTCCTAAGACTTTGTGCATGCAGTGCTATCCATCAGCACAGTCAGCAAGGGACACTCAGCATCATCCCTCCAGCCTGATGCACATGATAGTCCTATGCACTTCAACAAGGCCAATGATATGGGACAAAATCACTGATTATTTACAAGTTCACATAAACATCTATGCTAACCTGGGGGATTGCAAGGTATTTTTGGAAGCCGAGATCAGTTTTTAGGTCCTGAAAATGGGTTTACATGCATTGCATGGGTGTTTGGACAAGACCTTGGAAAACACCTTTCTCAGCCTTCAATGGAAATGAAGCCTGGGTATACTGAAATGGTGGCATGTTCCAACAGGTTACTAATTTGGACAATGAAAGGACAAGGATCTCTTTAAAGGAAGAAAACATAGACTCTACCTGGGAAAATTACAGTCTTTTCCCTACAAATAGGCAGCTTTAGGAATTGTGGAGCCACAGTCTAAAAATTATTTTTTCCAGAAGCTAAGAGCTAACTCAGAGACTCTGTAACACCTGATTTATTCCTAATGTGTAGAGATGGAGAATTAACTGACACAGGAAAAGTGGATGGGGTACAAACCAGCCCTGGCATTCCCAGATCCCCTGCATCTGCCTGTTTCTAAATAAATGCAAGCCAGGTGCAGATTTAGGCTGTAGAGCTAAATGCTTCCCAGACAAGCAGGTCTGATTCATAGAGTTTTATTCAGGGAGCAAAATCTGATGGAAGTTGTATGCCCCTATCTAACCCCTAGACACTCCACTTACTCCTCTCCTCCCTTACAGACCACTTTTCCCTTCAGAAGGTCTTCCCCTGACTTCCTCTTTCCCTCTTCTGGAAACAGCTGCATTTCTTATGCCCTGTTGACATACTGATAGTTTATTTGACAGCTAGCAAAAGTCAGATGAACAAAATTCATCTCTGCCGTAGGCAAGTGCAAGAGACTTCACTGGGAGTCACACCAAAGTTGAAATTGGTCTCTGGAGTGTAACTAAGAACTGGAAGAGAAAGTTAATTAACAGCAGAAATATGAAGAAAATATGCCTTTTTCTATGTTTTGGCATTACTGAATAATTTTATCCCTCTCATCACAAATGTTTCAAGTAGGATACAGGCTAGGACATGGAACATCCTTCTAAGGAGTGCAGAAATCTCACTGCTGGGGACACTTAAAACCCAGATGAGCAAAGCACAGAATAAAGCACTGAAAAGAATGAGCCTGCAATTCATCTGGTGCTGGGTAAGATGGTCTAACAGAGTTTCCTACATCAGACATCCAAATAATTGGGTCAAACACTAGGGAAAAAACAGATGCATGACCCTAAGTCACCTGTGTCAAACAGTGAAGAGCCCACTGAGATGAATGAAGTGACTCACATCTCATTGTTAATTTTTTCACTGGTTCTCCAGCTAGAGTCTACAGAAAGCTGCACAAGTGCTGGCTCACGTTTAATGGATGTATTCCCCACCTTTAACAGATATATTCACAGTCTCAGATAGTACAGGCTTTTTGTGACACTTGATCTGAGGCTGATGGCCTGGGCTGGAAGACCTGCTGCCCTGGCCTGCTCAGGGCCACTGAGAGCTTTCTCCTTCCTGCTTCAAGCACAAGTCAGATTCCTGTTCCAAAAGGCAGTACTAAACCTGGCTGGGATGAGGAGTACAGAGCAGGACTGACGAAGGATCAGGAATATAACTGAGGTCTCATATATGAAAAATAGATGTGGCAAAATCATCCTCTTTTATCTCATCCTCTGTGGTTTGCATGAAGATAATTTTAATGATTTAGGAACTTTGATCTTTTACAAAACAACATCTCTTCTTCATAACAATAGAGCACATGCTGAAATGAAGTAAGAACTGGCTGAGTGACAGATTGGATATGCAACTGTCAACAGAAAACCATCACCAAGTGGGAATCCATTTGGAGAGATTCCAAAGGGATTAGTATAAGGTCCAGTGCTTCCCTAGTTGACAAGAAAATAAATATAAAACCATTACTGAGAAAATATGTCACTCCTGTAATGACAAAAGTAGATAGTCAGTTGTATGGAGCACCATAGGGTACTTTCTAAGTTAGGATAATTCAAACAAAATAGATCATAGATCAGCAGAATGAAAAATGTATGAAGAAGGAATGCAAATTGCACCTGCAGGATGGCGGACTACATACACAAAAACAGCGCAAGAAGAGTTTACAGGGTGAAAGCTATGGCAAATTTGCCTAATGCAATTGGGGGAATGAAAGCAGAGGCAGGGGTAGGGGAAGCGCTACTGCTCAAGCAGCATCAGTAAGGAAGACATCTGAACACAGCACCCAAAGCTAGTACCCTGGTCATCAAATAAAAGTGAGTGTTTAAAATAAGAGAAAGGGAGACAAAGAGCATCAATAAATTAATTAAATCCTGAAGAAATGTCTTCCAATTAAAGACTCAGTCTTTTCAGTTTATCTCAGAACACTGAGATAATCTGGAAGGACTGAGATGACCTGGATGATCTTCACGAGGGGAAGACAGTGGAGAGGAAACAGCTAACAGAAAGCAGCAGAGTAAAAGCCAGTCACCAGAGGATGAAGCTAGATGGGCTTTAGTTATGAAACACACAGTTTCCCTTTTTAAAGAATAAATAAATCAGAGCACAAGATTGAGAAAAATTACCATAAAAGTCTCTGTTTTGTGGTGTCTTCAACAAAAGACTGGATAACTCTCAGGACTCAATACCAGGGTAACTGAATGAAAATGAGGGCCCATGCTGCACAGGAGCCCAGACTAGGGGATTTATCACTTCTCCTTGACTTAAACTGAGTTCAGGAAGTCCAAAGCAGAGAATAAGAGACTTGAGGCGAGGTATCTGTTGTGCAGCAGTCGCATGTTTAGCTGAGGGGTCTGGGTCTATGCAGGCCACTGCACAGTGCCCTGCAGCAAGGTGAGAGGGCTCAGGAGCGCACTTTCCAAAGGAGCCAGGAGGCAGATAGCCATCACAGGCAGCACAGGCTTGCTCTGTCTGTCGTGGCTTCAGGCTGATGTGCCCCTCCCAGAACACACCAGTCTTTTCAAATGCCGCCTGCAGGCTTTGAAGTCTCACAGATACAGCCACGAAGTCGGATTAGATGCAGTCTAATTAATTTCAGGTTGACATTTTATTTACGACTACACGATGTGGTTTTGCTTTCATCGGCTTTATAGAGCTGATACTCTTAATGTGGCAGCTCTTGACTCAACTCTCTTCTTCAGAGGCATAGCCTGATTCTTTTGACTGTAACTGTAAGGATGATGCTACTGGGGAACCCAAGGAAACAGAGCAGACTGCAGGAAGCCATTGCTTAATATGGATCTCTTCAATTAAAACAATTAAATATTGGGCACAGAAACATATCTATATCACATGCTAGGTATTTATCTGTCAGGGCAATTATCTAGATCATATCAGTGTAACATACCACCCAAGCACAGAGGAAAAATTGGAATTCTCTCTTCCTTTTTCCTTGAGAATTATCTCCACTAAGAAAATAATATGCTTTCATTTTTAGATAGACTTTTCTATGCCAAAGGAAGAGAGAGAGTGCCAACAGAGAATGCAGATGGGAAGTTAAGATGAAGGGAACTATGCACTGGGTTTGGAATGTGTCATTTTTAGTACAGAGTGTTAATTAAATAGCTAACAGCTTTAAAATTTGTGAAAGAGTACAAAGTAAGACCACATGAAGCTAGGAACCTATTTAAGGTAGGCTGTGTCTGGACTGTGTGCTCTGGAGCATGTCCTACACCCTTGGTGTCCTCATGATGCCGCTCAGACATCCGCCCATGAAGTGCAATGACCATTTTTTCGCTAGAGTTCCTGCACTTCCTTTTCATGGAGACCAGGGTGGGGAGGTGAGGAAAATGGTGCACATCTCAAATCTTTCACCTCACTCTCTGAAGTGTACAGATGGGAAAGACTAATTTGTTACCTATACACACAAGCCTGCTCCAAATGGGAACATTCACTTTTACGTTCCATGGTGCAGGCATGACAACCTAACCCAACCCAATCCCAACTACCTCATGCACATACAGCCCCCCCCTCACTGTGGCTGCCTTCCACAAATGAGTGATGAGAAGTATATTTAGCTCATCTGCTTCCTCTGCCATGCAACTGTGATTTGTAGACTCTGTCAAACCATGGACTGCCACCTTTGATGCTACAGCTGCATAAGATATATAGATACAAATAGGATGGATAGGATGGATGTAGCTCCGATGCTACAGCTGCATAAGATATATAGATACAAACAGGTCTGAGGAATGTGCTCAAGCTCTGCCTGTGTGCTTAACTGTGATCACTCTTAACCGTGATCATTCATACTCTTGGGCATGGTGTTGGCTTCTGCCAACGAGCATTCTGCCAGACCATGCTTGACCACGGTCCAAAGGACTATATGGATCACGGACTGTTCTCAGCTGGCAGCTTGTATGATTCTAATTTTTCCTCTAAGGAAAATTTTAGCTATATGAATGTGACCCATGATCTGCCAGGTGGCCTCATGGGTCAGAAAATGCACCCTGGTCTGTTCTAAGCAGTAGACATTTCTTGAAAGGCTGCTTGAAAAACCCACAAGCTGTCCAAGTGACATGACAGTGTCTTTCCCTGTAGCCAAATCCTGATTCATCTCACCAAAATTTGTGCATCTAACAGGTAGGGCTCTAAACTTTCACAGCAAATGGGCTGGAGAAAAAGACAACCAGGTGAGGATTTTCTATACCCATGAATCACCCTTGTGAGATGCATCTCGACTAAAAATCTAGACAATTACTTAGTGTTGGACCCTTGGCTTTCAGACACTTAAATGCAGGTAAGACTAATCCTACCTTTAAGTCTTCAATGGGCCAAATCTACAGCAGTAGCTTCTTACCTCATTGAGAGGAACGAGTTTCATTTTCAGCCAGACTACATATATAGATAATTCAGAATGCCCTAAATGGGTTTGGTTGGTAGTTAGCATTAACTTAGTGCAGCTTTAAGCTACCACAGTGGCACTTACTACCAGATATCCTCGTGTACTCCTCTACATAACAGTCTATCTTCTTGCCACCTGCATATGACATTACAATTATTTTAATTGGTGTAGGAGATCCAAAAAGTAGCTATTCAGTAAGGGACACCACAATGAAACCGGTTTATCATTACCCATGTTGGCTGGGAAGAGTGCTGATTTTAGCTAAAAGAGGAAAAACATCAGTACAAACCCGTATTCCTTTGGATCATTATACACTCCTTAACTCTTGTTGGGAAATAGCTTCGGTTTGAGAAATTAAGGAGGTCAAAGCAGTATTTGTTCTTCCCCACATCAAACAAAGTGCAGTTAAATTCTGTCCTGTTGTCTCCTGGGTGAAGGGTGTCTTCATACAGCCAAGTTGTTCTTTGACTTGGATGCTTGAGAGCCTCTTTATAGACGACGATTTTTCCACTGATAGAAGTGCACGGTGGAGAGATTACAAAGACCTGAACCAAAGTTTTGCATGTGGCTTCTGCTGCCACAACCAGTCTACATCCAAATTTGTGGAGAAGATCTACAGGTCCTATGGAGGCAATGACAGAATGTGTTTCTAACGATCTGAGTAACACAGTGAGGTACATTTCTTGACCAACAGGCGGGCAGTCAAACTCTATCCACTGGGACCTAGAGAGTGGGATTCCTTTGCTAGTTCTAATGCCCAGAGTCTCATCAGAGCTTAATCGTCTGAATTCATAAAGGGTGCTGGTGAATATCACATCCAGTGAAATCACAGTCTCGTTCATGGCACACAACTGCTCATTTGTAAAAAGTCCAACCTGAAGGGAGCTCCCAAACACCTCCGAACTCCTGTTCAAATCAACGTGAAACACAGGCCATTCCACACGGAGGGTGGACACACTGCTTCTGCTCCACTGGGCAGCACTGCTGTTATCGCTGGGAGAGACCATTCTAAACAAGAAGTCACCAGCACTCTTGAAGTGGAAACACTCAAATTCTACCGTCCCCTGGGACTGATTTGCTGGAAGCTGTTTTCTTGCAATTATCTCATTGGTGCTGGCATCCAGCAAAAGGATGGACGCATGATCTGCTGTCACATTACCACCACCATAGTACTGATATTCCACAGGCACTGTGTCATTGCTGAAGGCTACATGACCCGGGCGCTCCAACAGGAGATATTCCACTTCAGCGAGAACTGAAAGGAAAACAGTTTCACAACAGTATTAAGAACCAAGCAGACAACTCATTGTTTATCTACCCTATGGAAGAAAACAAATATTTTAAAAATGGATATTAAAAAGTGGTTCTCAATCTTTTTCAAGTGAATCAGTTAGCAAAAAAAAAAAGTTCTAGCTATTGCAGTTAGAGCTCAACACCTCTCCTTTGTGCAGGGATGTGATTTGGAGCAGCTCGAAGTCCTGGAGTAAAATGTTCAGGAAGGTAAAAAAGAGTATTTTAAAATAAACCACAAACCACTCAAAAGATTCACAGAAAACTTAATTTATCAGGATAGATTCTCAAACTTCTCAATTTCTTTCACTTACAGATTCTTAAAGTCCATTTCACAGAGGCCAGCTGTTTTTCCATTTACTTTAGCTATAATACAGCAAAAAAGTACAGTGGTTTCTCAGTACAGAAAAACGAAAAATGTCCCCCAAATTAAATAAAATAGAAACACTGCATGACGCTTTTTGAAGCCTCTTCTCTTTCTCTGTCTTATGAATCTTTCATTTTGCTCATTTGCATTGCAGACACTTGAGTGAAAGAGCTGAAAATAACAGTGATGGTGACTGCAGCACTTTTCTTGTCTCCGGTGTGGTGCAACATGTCTAAATGACATCATTTCATTATAAATGGCGCAGTCTTTTCAAATTCACTTCTTGCATGACCATGTTTGTGCAAGTTGCCAAATTATCCTGAGACAGGCTGTAACTAGTGATGATATCTGAAGCAATGAATTGGGAAGATCACATTTCCATTCTTAGCTCAGCTAGCTTTTCTGTATTGCCTGAAACTTAAGGATTTCAGACACAGAAAGGTTATCTGAAAAACGGGAACTGCATACATCTATTCCAGATACAGAATGCCCTGTGAGACATCTTTATTTAATTGTCTGGGAAAAGGCTTCTGAGTCTTGGATGGAAGTTGCTATGGAAGTGTAAAATTTCAGTTAAAGCAATCCATTCATTAGTAGTATCAACTAACAATACTTTGATTTGTTAAATCTGTTACACATGTCTTAAGATTACCTCAAAGAAAGCTTTGCTGGAAAAACACTGCAACTGCCAAGGCAAGCACTAGGCAGTCAGGAGTAGCAGGACTCATCTCACATAATATTAGACGCCTACCACTCTAAGCTTCAATTTAAGTTAGTCACCTTGGATTCACTTTCTTCTCAGCAGGGAAAATTTTCAGGAAGAAATTCATCTGACTGGCTACAGACATTTACATCAGGGTGGGGTGCAGTGTGCAGTAGAAAAAAAAGAGCCTATTACTCGCCACCAGTATATCATGTCCTTAAAATAACCAGCTCCAACCATATACATAAAGTCCTAATAAAGGTGGCATGCACACCCTTACACATATAAATCATGCATATACTCTTACATATATGTACTGTAACTCAGTCTTTCATTTGCATTTCCACAAGACGCTGCTTCATTTGGCAGATGGATGGTGCTCATTACCAGAAGGCTCTTTTGTACTCATTCTTCCATGGGTGGTCCTATGTATTATTGACTCCAAAATCCACCCTGATAACACGGAATTATTCATTTCCCCCATGGACTCTTCTATTGTGCTCTTACAGTATATTAGTGAACTAGAAACATTAATGAGTTTGTGCTTCCAAAATCCCTGAAAGATGAGAGGATGTCACTATTCTTGTTTAGTGCGTTAGGAACCAAGGCACAGAGGTGAAAACTGTTAAGTATCAACTAATTGTGAGTGCTCTCTGAAAGCCAGGACCTGATTTTAAACACAATGGTCCCTCAGACATCCAAAGCAGGATCCCATTGATCCCAGCTGTGGTGAGCACATGGCACCCCAGCAAACCTGATCTCAACTTGGACACTCAGAGAATAAGAAAAATACCCTAAGTGCCTGTGAAAAATGTCTCTGTGAATTGCCCAGCAACACATTCTCCTTACTCTTCATGTTCTGGTTTTGCCATGTGTGCCTGTCCATATTTTACAGCCCTGTTCCTACCATCATCTACAGTCAATATCTCTTGGGTAGCAGCCTCACTCTGTTACTGTTACCACAGTTCTCCAAACTCCTGCCCTTATATCTGTACCATACAGCTTTTACCTTCTACTGTTCCTTGGGCTTACTATTAACTCCAGCACATTCCCATCTTCCTTGCTCACTGCTAGCATGACATCAGAGAGCACAGGACAATCAACTCTAGTGTCCAACTGTGTTGGGGAACTCTGTTGCCCTGGGCTGGAGCATGTTGTATGGGGCTGGCAAGAGGAGCCAGCGGGCTTGGGGCATGTTTCACCCTTCATAGAACCTCATCACTAACTCATCTACAAGAATTTAGATCTGTACCAGATCTAGGCAACTCTTAATAAGGACAGCAGAAAGCATGTTCCAGGCCACTGTGAGCACACTAACAAAGATGAAGCTGTCACAGCTATGTTAGAGCTTCCCAGGGAAGTGGCTGCGAGTTGCTGGGGTTTCGTTTCTCTGGGAGTGGGCAATTTCTCTACAAATTACAGAGATGCATTTCTCTACAAAGGAATTGGCCAGATTCAACTTAGCTGAAATATTGTAAGGGAAAAAGAAATCACACCATGGCAAAAACCCAGCATGAAAAAATTCAATTTTAAGATTTAAACTACAGCAAAAACATTCAAGTGAAAGTAATGAAAAGCATTGATGTTTGTACCTATTGCTTTAGGGTCTTTACTCTCTTTTACAACTGTCTTGACTGTTTGCACTGTTTTTTTATTTGGAATGGCTGAGGCAAGAAGTAACAGCACTATGTATGCAGGTTGGGAGGACTGGAGAGAGGGCAGGGAACTGCCACAGACTTCCCATCAACCCCAATGCAGATCACTTAGGAAGTGAGGAAAGTGAGCATTACTGGAGCTCAGCACTGCAGAGCTCTGGCTGGTGCACCGCAGTTCACAGCATCCTTTCCCCCATGTTTGGTAAACAGCACAAGAACTTTGCACTCTTGGAGAGCCCACATAGCACTTTATCACAGTGCTGCCAAAGCCACCTCTCAGAAGCAGTCAGCTTCCACCACAAGCTCCTTCAGCTGCCCTCCAGCCTACCATTTGCCCATGACTGTGTCACCTGCCAAAACTTAGTCCCAATTGTTTGGACAGGCAGTCAGAAGCAGCTTTCAATGCATTTGTATATTTTCCATTGTCATTACAATGGTCTCCCACTGAAAGAAGCCTGGATGTGGTGCCAACAACCTGCCAGAGCAGTTTTTGTAAGACCTCACACTTAGAAAGACCAAAAGAAAAATCCTTGTTGTGACTGAAGAGCAAGAAGAATTACTTGAGGGTGCTATTTGGATACTTATTTTTAAGTGTGCTTAAGCCAACCTGGATTGTGCTATTGACTTGTCAGCCACCAGTGGCAGAGAGCTAAGAACAAAAACATCAGTAAAACTGATAAGAAATGAGAATACTGTTTGGTTGTATGTTAGGGCTTTTTTTAGCACTGTAATTTTCCAGAGCATACTGGATCACTTAAAAAATAGTCATGTCTGAAACGGAGAACTATATGAGTGAAATAGTTACCTAAAAACCATGCATGTGATACTCAAAGATGTGTATATACAGAACTGTTTGGAAGTAATTTTATTAATTATGTACTGCCCTTTAACTGGAAATAAGACAAAGGTTGATGCACCTAAAGTCTGCAGCAGAGATTTAGCTCATTAATTGCACCTTGTAATTACATACTGCACTACGCTCTATACAGTTCAGGAATAATAGCTTTTACCTCTGAGTCAACTGGTTGTGAATGCCTGCAGGATTGACTCACCAAGAAACAATGGATATTGCAATCATTCATCTCACTTCTTGGCTTCAATGAATTTAACTTACCCTCACTGTGTTACCCACTCAGTAATTCCTAACTGGGCTGGTTAACTTTGTCTTATTAAAGTAAGAAGTGGTACTAAAAGCCACAGACAAGTGTCTCCACTTCTACTGGAGCTACATTCATCTAAAAGATGGAAATTCTTCTACAGGTTCTTTATATCTTCTAGTGATCCCCTGTTCTAGAGCAGAGGTGAAGCAAGCACAGAGTCATGAGTAGCACACTTAGCATTCAGTCATTAATCAGATTTTTCTCACTTATACATGGAAAGCAATCTGTGTACATTTTTGGTCCATTTCTCTCCTTCATAAAGTATCTTCAGCTGTTTGATGCATGAACTACCTGCTGCTACAGCTCCTTCCCTAAGTGGGGATTAACCACTCCTTTTCCCATTTTTCCGTGTTGTAGACATTTCAGCAGTGCATGGCTTAATCCTTAGCATGGTTTAACAATGTACTGCAGCTATCACAGTGTCTGCTTTTAAACTAGGAATGCAAATTTCTAAAACATATGTATTGTTTAGGAATTTTCAAAATTTCTAATTCCCAGTGCAATAAAGAATTAATTCCCTTTGCAAATTCCTACTTACTACATTCGTGAAAAGGATAAGACACCATGCATATGATGCCCCTCAGCTTGTAGACATCTTGCAGTTGTCTGATTTGAATTTAAGATGTCTAACCTCCCTCCTTGGCAGCTGAAGGTGAGGAGGAGGTGCTTTTTCATGCTACACATCTCTGTTGCAGATGGGTAGGAGCTGCTTTCGATACGCGCTGATTCGTGCATGGACTACTCAAACGAGACTGATTGTCTCTGACTACCTGCCTAATTTTATGTGACCAAGACTGAATGAATATGAAAATCACCCTTTAGATCCTTATATGGTCAGAAGAAAGTACCCTTCTGTTGTTCTCAAAAGCTCTCTAAGTGGCAGCTTAGGTCCATAGCAGGTTGCGTGTACTGCAGATGCTTACATCTCAGTCAGCCACAGTGGGTTCCTCTTCTAGTAATGGAGAGAAACAGGTAGTTGTGCGGTGCATCCTAGTATGGATACCTAAACCAGGTCTATTTTTCATGACGTTCATTAAATATTATGAAATATAAGTCTTACAAGAGAGTAGAGTTCTGGTTGCTGCTTCTATCACAGCCAGTCCCTTGATGCTCATGGAAATCTGTTCATTTATCTTGTTTAATACTCTGAGCAAATTTACAGCAGGAAAGGTTCCTGCCACTCTGATCTAAAGGGACAGTTTATGCAAGTTGCATTTTCCACCTAAATACTGCATAAGATCTAGCTTCTGTGCATATCAGCAGTAGCTTCTCTAGCATCTGATTTCAACAGATCACCTGGAAACATAAATCCAAAACCAGTGAATGCACATAGTGAAGTTTTCCCTTGACAGCTCTAATACTCACCGTAGTCACAGAGCACTACTAACAATAGATTTGAAAAATCTTTCAACATCTGTTTCATTCTGACCAGTGAGATCCCAGGTCCTTTTACTCCTCATGTCCTTCTTCAGCTCCAAAGTGCCGGCACGTTTTCCAAGGACACCTGTAAGTAAAAAAATTACAGTTGTCTCGACTTTGTTTCATAAAATACAAGAAGAAAGACATCCTGCTAATAAGCATAAAAAGAAAAAACCCCACTATTAATCAACATTTCTCCCCCTTCTACTCAAAATTACTAACACTGTATCAATCGATCTGAATAAGCACAACTACAATTCACCGTACAATAAATTTCTCCTCCTGAAATGTCAGCTCCTGAGCCAGAACAACAAAGACAGATCACAAAAATATTATCATTGCAGTACAGTAACTGCTGCTGTGCATGACCTATATTAAGACCAAGGCTCATGATAGAAAAGTAATGAATATTTATACAAAATATAACTGATCTCAGCACATATTGATATTGGAGACTTATTGCTGCTACACAATTCATATCTCTTCAGGCTTTGCTTCATAACTGCTTTCAGGCATGAAAAAAGCTCAGGAGCAAACTACTTTTTTGGTCCTCAAAATCCTCTGTAATTCAGGTCTAGTAATATATTTAATGATATTACTAGATTTATAAAAGATGTATAACTGCCTTCGTGTCATTCAGACTGATCAGATGGAGAAGGTGCTAACTTTCACTTTTTTCTTTGTAATTTTTTAAGTTTACGTTCTCTGCAGCCTTGGCTAAGCCAATACAGAGTTCTTTTTGGCAAGTTTCCCAGTTTTATGTCCATGTGGTTTAAACTAGTCTTTATAAGTCTCATAACAATTAGATAAAATAGGTTGGAAGCACAATGATTAGCAAAACCAAACAGTTCGCTTCAGACACATCGGTAGGAGGGAATCTAAAAAGAGAAGTTTTAACTCAGAGGCCATTCTCAAAATATAAGAATTGCTCTACTGTGTTTCACAGGAGTACTTCCAGGTCAGTCTTGCTGTGCTAACCATCACGCAAACATGCAAGAAAGTTCTTAATCCATTAAGTTTACAACCTAATTTTATGAGAGAAATCTGGCACTGGAGCAGGCAGAAGTTAGGAATGAGCAAAACTGCGGAGAATAAAGATAAAATGTAGGAACCAAGTACGGCAAGGATCAGATACGTCTTTAGGAATCACAAATGAGGTATTACAACAATTACATCGCTCGGCTTGTTGAACTAAGAGGCAGCAGATGTGTTATTTGAAAGCTTTTTGAACTGCTCTCTGTGCCAAGTGGCTGGAGAGAATAATTTCTAAGAAAAGACTAACAGTAAAAGCCCATTACAATAAAAGCTGTACATATCTGAAAGGAATAATCATCATCCGGCCCACGAACTTGACAAGATTCCAGAAAACATTAGATAGGGACAGTGATACTGTCACCACCCACAATTTCACTTGATACGCTGTAAATTGCAGGAAGACAAACCTTATGCCTCAAGAGAGGGCCAGGCTGCTAGCATAGGGTGGTGGAGAGCCAGCCTGCTTCCTGGAGCAGCCGCTCAGTAACTGTGAAGCAGGCACAGCATCACATCGGGACATCATTTCTAGCCTGTATCGTTCCTGGCCATTAATCAGTTAATTAAAACAAAGAATCAAGGTAGCCCAAGGAAGAAAAAGCAGGTTTCAGTTTAAAAAAATAATTGTAATAGATGCCTTGGCCTCTAGCCTAGCTGCTCAATGAAAACAGCAGGAGTTACGTGGCATTGCTGTAAACTGCCTTGAAATTAAGAGAGGAAAAACTACTTTGTAGACTACAACTGTGATTGTGCTGGATGACTTAATGGATCCTTTCCATTTCTAGCTTTCCTAGCTGTGTATTTTTCAAATGGCTTTTACAAATACTTCTTTCAGAGAGTCACACACAGGCTGGTGAAATTCAAATAATCCTAATCTCAGTCTAATGAGCGACACACTACAGAGAGGAAATGAAGCTATGGAACGGAGAATAAATCCTCATGAAGAAAGAAAAAGCCTGTGCAGGAGAGCACTCTTGAGGGAGGTAGTTGCCTTACACCCTTTATTCGCACATCAGCCCAACAGAGGAAAAAGCAGCGTGGTTCATGAGACAGAGCGCCAGCGTGAGGCACACGGATCAGACCTGACTTCTGTTCCTGTTCCTGTCACTGCCAGACATACGATGTCAGCAAACTGCATCATTAATCTGCTCGCCTCCTTCCCACCCCATATTTCATACTCAGTATTTATAGAGCGGACCCTTCAGGACAGAGACTCTTTCTAACCAAGCCTGTGGATGGAGCCAGCGCCAGAACCCTTGGGTGTTTTGGTAACACCAATCATTCGTCAGACCAAAACCTCCTGCCTTCTCACCCTTCTTTCTGTGTTACCTTGGCTTGCTTGGGAAAAGACTCCAGCATGTAGTGTGGGCAACACCCAGGCTAGAACTGGAGTATTTGAAATGGTACCAAAACTAACTTCCAATTAGTGAGCTCAGGTACCTCTTGAAGCCTAGCTCAGGGCTACTTCACGCTCTGCACACCTCTGCCATCACCGGATTGCAGCAGGAGCCCTCCCACCTCACACACATATAGCTACTTCAGGCTACCGGCTGAAATACAGCCCTGCCTTTGAACAAAGTTCCAATTAAACTGCCTCCTCGAAGCCTCCCTGAGTTCTTGCACCATTGCTAGCTCAATTCTAACAGCACTCCTAAATGCAAGAATTGCTGGCCCATTTCTGGTGTATTATTGCCCCTCTCCTTCTCCTCTCTTTCTGCACAGGTTTGTTCTTCTCCCCTCCTTCAGTTTTCCCTCCTTTTGCCTCCTCTTAGTTTTGGACAGGCCTTACACTGATCTCTAAGCTCAGTTCAGAATTTTCCTCTCTCCTCTGTCTTCCTTAAGCCAACTTCTTTCTAGATTTGTTTTCATTTTTAGGTCTTCTTCCAAAACTCTCCACATCTTTCCCCCCTGCTCTATTATTTTTCCACTTTTCATACATAGTATTTTGCTTTTTGAGGCAGACAGTGCATCTAAAATGGTTTCTACTCCATTCAGATCTTCTACCTCAAGTTCATTAACTTAATGAGATGAAAAATGATTGAACAGAGAAGGCTATCAGACTTCGAATAATTGGCTTTTTTAATTTATTGGTCCCCTGGACAAGTATGAACTGAGGCTCTATTGTGTGAGATGCAGCAGAAACACAGCAACATAAAAAGATGCTTTCTTCTTCCAAGAGACGGTGTAATGGACTGATTGGAAGTGGAAGACTTCCTCTCCAAGGGGAATTTGAAATGACAGATGAGGAGGGCATAAGCCATAAAGCGCCTTGGAAATGAAGACCAAGAGGCTTATGTTTAACGCAAATGACACGGGAAAACTTTGAGTCCCTGCTCTGCAACAGATTTCCTGTGCGATCTTGGTCACATCACTTCATTTTCCTGTGGCATAGCTCTCCATTGGAGACAGTACCTCACTATCTGGTATGGGTATTACAACAATAAATCCACATCAGCTGTGAAGCTTGCAGGCACCACAGTGTCATGAACTGTGTAAGAGCCAAACATGAAATTTAAAATTCTATTTACAATATTTTTTGCAAATAAGTAACAGAATAGGTTACATATACTGTCTATTAGAAACACATATATTAATCTAATAATAATAATAAAACTCATATATTCAAATAACGTCCCTATTTCTCTACATCATTAAAATCATATAGTATTTTGTGATCATTTTGGTTTCACAAAAAAGCTCCTAAAATAAACTAGCCCAAATCAAAAACAAACCCCAAGCCAATTTGATTTATGACTCCCAGTACTTTCTGCAGCAGTATCCAAGGCCACAGTGCAGACATGACATTTCAGAAATCTGCTACATCTTCTGAGAGCTGTCACCTGCTGATTGAGCAGTTACCACCTTCACCAGCTGTAACAGTATAGTATTCAGTGCCTACTCCCACATCCTAAGGGAGATGAGAGACAAATGAGCCTTGAAGTTAAGAAAGGGACATCAGGAATTAATCAGATACTCCATGACCAAGCACGGAGTTTATTGAGAACACAAACCCACGGCACTCAAAACCTCTGCTTTGGAGCCTCATTAATGCAAAGGGAAGTGCCACCGATGGATCCCATATTTCAGCCTACCCGTGGGTACCCTCAGTCCTCCTCCTCTTTGCAAACGCCCAACAAGAGCTGAGCCCTCCCCTGCCCCAGCCCAGTCTTCCTTGGGTAATAGGCCTGTCTTCGCTCATCTCTCCTCTGAGCACAGCCCTGGTCTCTCTTGGTCCCCCAGACCCCACAACTCCAAGTGCAGGCTGACCCAGCCATGGCACAGAACTCCCCACAACTTAGGGCACACGAGAGAGCAAGGCGGGAGAAGGGTTTGGGGAAGGAGTAAGTGTGTGTGCAGGGGGCTGTCAGGTTGAGAAATGATCCTCTTGGAGCCAATCTGCCTCCCAACCGGAGCACTGCCCCAAGCAGGAGCACCTACTCCAGCCACCCCAAGAGACCCAGCAAGAAGCCAGCCAGCCATCTGGAATGATGCTGTCAGAAAACTAAAGATATTTATTGGAATTTAAAGCAAGCAAAATGTTGACAGACTGCGGGGAGGGGGTGGGAGGGGAGGAGGAAGGGGATGATATCCCAGATGAAAAACAGTGTCCTTAATAGCTGTCCATTAGTTAACATATTTCAGTTGCATTTGCAACCCAAAATCTGCCCAATTCTCGCTATGCATGAGAGGCTGACAGTAAAATAGGCTAGAGACAGAAAAGCCTGAAAAGTGCCTAAATCCTCCTTACATTTCACAAGCAGCACTAACAGCAAAAAGAAATGTGTATCTGCAACATTTCCTCAAATTTAAGGTATTTTATCTGTATGGCAGGAAAGAGATTAATTATTTTCAACCAGCATACGCTTATTGCAATGGGATTAGGCAGCTATTGAAGTGTTACCACCTGCTGGGAATTTCAGAACTTCCCATATAGTCTTCCTGTTCTGATATTAAAGAGGGAGCACCTCAGATATGCATCAAATTTTATCAAAATCTAATCACTGCTGACCAGTCAGAGTGGTCAGGGCAAAAATATGCCACTTCTCAGAAGATATGGAGCCTAGCCAGAAACATTTCTATGTGATGTCTGCCACAGCAGGGGGTTAGAGCTGACATCCTCAAAGGCATCTTTCATTCTTATTTACACATCCAACAATTTTACATTGTTATCAGATAATAGCTTTATTAAAATTATGCATCTAAATTCACTAGGCTGAAACCGACAGCATCAGATCCTCCGTGTACACAGAAAAAACCCAATAATTAGCTGGTAAAGCCTATTTTCATTAACATTTGGGGTCAGATGCACGAAATCCCGGGGTTTCTCATCTCCTGATAATAACTCAGAAATTCATGAGCTAGCTGGCCAGCAACATCTGTCCTTTGAAACCGAAGGGCTTACAGTAGATAGAATATATGGATGATATTTACTTCAGAAAATGTATAGTGAAAACAAGTTTACTAAGCATAAGGAGATTTGGGAAGGTGACCAAAAAATAATAAATAAAGAATGCAAAAAATTAAATATATTAGATCAGACCTTATGGCATAAGGGAAGGAATGCAGTCATCCATTCTTTCCCTCCCCCTCTAGAGTTGTTTTTTATTTTTAAATATATATTGTCCACTGTTTCTGGAATTCCCCTTTTAGTGCAATTTATTTTAAAGATCACAGTATGGGGAATACATATTGCACAGCTGAAACAACTAGAAGGACGTTTGAGAAGCAGGTCTGAAATATCATAAAGTAGCAGTGTTAAAAAGACAACTGGGAAGCTTTCTCCTACGATTACCCTGGTTTTGGCGTGCACTCACATGGATTCGGCTTGTCTAGCGACTGCTATAAAGTAGAAATCACCGAACGTAGTGAAAAATACTAAAATCAGTCCTACTTATCACGGACTCTGGTGACAAACCAGTGCAGTCGCTCCCCGCGCCGGTGCTCCCGGCACCTCGGGCGCGCTGGAACACCGGGGCTCCGGGCGGGACGGCCCGTGCCCCCGGGACACAGGCGAACACACGGAAGATGTGGGCGGCGGGCAGGGACAAAACCAGGACCTGCGGTCACAGGGGTTGTTTTTAAAACCCCCCATAACCGAGCGTCACGGCGCGGTCCCGTCCGCACCGACCGACGGGCTCTGCCCTGCCCTGCCCGTGCCCGCCGGGCTCCGCGCCGCCAGACGCCGCCCGCCCGGCTCCGCGCCCGGGGCTGCCCGGGGCTCCCCTCGCCCCAGCCCCCCGTCACGGCCGCCGCGGGGGGACGCGCCCGGTCCCCGCCGCCCCCGGGATCGGCTCGCCCTCCGCCCGCCCCGCGCTCACCTCCACGCCGCTGCCCGCGGCGCCGCGCGGGCGGAGCGCCCGGCGGGACG
>JAYRBT010000001.1:52558203-52584612 GCA_036023395.1 Myiotriccus ornatus
GGGCGCGGCGGGCGCCGAGCGAGAGGAGCCCGCGCCCCTGGCGGCGAGGCGCTGCCCGGCCCTGCCCAGCCCGGCCCGCCCCGGCCCGGCCCTTGCGGGGCCGCGCCGCCCTCACACGCCCGCCCGCCGAGCTGCGGCGGCCCCTGGGGCAGAGGGGAGGCGAGAGGGACGAGGCCGCCCGCCGAGGGGAGGACGCGCCGGGATCCTTGGCCGTGTGCGCCCCCCGTCTGGGCCGGCGGCCGGTCCCGGGGAGGGCCCTTCCGTGCCCCGGCCGCGCTCCTCACGGTGCGGTGCGGTTTGCAGAGTAGCCGTACGGACCGGCTGAGGGCACTTGGTCTGTTCAGCCTGGAGAAGAGGAGACTGAGGGAAGACCTCATCGCTGTCTACAGCTTCCTTGTGGGAGGAAGCGAAGGGGCAGGCACTGAGCTCTTCTGTGGTGACCAGTGACAGGACTCGAGGAAATTCATGAAGTTGTGTCAGGGGAAGCTTAGGGTGGATGTTAGGGAAAGGTTCTTCACCCAGCGGGTGATCAGGCACTGGAACAGGCTCCCGAGGACAGTGGTCACAGCATCAAGCCTGACAGAATTCAAGAAATGTTTAGACAACACTCTCAGGCACGTGGTGTGACTCTTGAGTCTGTCCTGTACAGGGCCAGGAGCTGGATTTCAGTGATCCTTGTGGGTCCCTTCCAACTCAGGATGTTCTGTGAAAATCAATTCCCTGCCACTGGGCACCTGCCCAGGCACAAGGTTGCACATTGGTGCTGGTTGTTGACTTATGAAGAGAGCAGTGGGCAGGCAGGAGGCCGCTGTCCAGAGTCAGCGAGTTAACTTTCAGTGGTGAAGACAGAACATCAAATGGCAAAGAGCAGCATGAGTTCCTTAATGTGCCCATCTGCAGCCAAACATCACATATGGATGAGTATTTGTCATGTCCAGTGTTTATGGATAATGTTCAGGGACTGCTGTTACATGATAAAACTATCCTCTTGCAGAGCTTTCTTGAAAAAAAAACAACAACCCTTCCATCTGTTTTTGTGCAACAGAGTCAGATATCTCAAACAGCGGTTAAATTTGTTTCACTGACACGGAGTCTGTGATTTAAATACAGACCAGTGGATATCCACATGCCCACCAAGCTACTAAAGGATTTCAAGGAGCATTTAAATCAAGCAGTGTTAAATGTAGTGAATCTTCCTGCTTTCCATAATTCATTTTCAGTAAGTGTGGGCATGACATACAGGCCCAAGAGTAAGTAAATGTAAGTAAGTTTTGGTGTCCAAAATTATAAAGAGATAAAAGCGTCCCTCCTAGTTAACTCGTATCATCTATATGACCAAGAAAATACAATTTCCACATTGTGGAAATCCCTGGAATCCCTGCCCCAAGTGAATGCTGAGACCAAACAGCTGATTAGGGTTGCTGCCCACTGCTATCACTGGGCTCTGATCAACCTGTGCTAAAACCCTTTTCTGTATGCTAGCTGGGGTCTGCGGTAGTTAATGCTTCACAGGCACACTGCCATCTGGAGTACTGACAAAAACCTTCAAGAGGGCAAGATGAACACTGAGGAATTCGGACTGTGTTTTGGACAGCAAAAAGTGAACAATTCATTTATCATAAAGATTTTCCAGGCTGTTTTTAAACATTTTAATTTTAGCAATTCAAATTCCTAGTATTCTCCTGGTTTGTTTTAATAGAGGTGTGTACAGTTTTTTGTTAATTCAGCTGTCTATTGGTGTCTGTAAGATTTTGTTTGATGTTTTGGAGGGCAAGAGATACACACACATGCGTATCCAGTCTGATAAGTGAAGGACACTGCGTTTTGCCAACAGACACTTGCAGCTACATGATCTGTTATATGGCATGTGATGAGATTGCTCAACCCTTCCTTTGGATGCTTAGGAACTTCCCATGCCCAATCCTGATCTGTGTGACTCTGGCAGCAAGAATTTGGCTCCAGGCAGTGCCACTGTGGAGGTGCTAAGGTACAGAGGTGCACAGTTGTGCCAGGAGTTCCAAGGGGATGCGGTGTGGTACTGGTTTGGTCTGAATGAAACAGGAAATAAATCACGCGTGGTAATAAAGAAAATAATACTATAAGTAGATTCCAGATGATGGAGAAGTTCAGAGGAGAGTAAGGTGAAAGGCTCCCTGCTCTGAAATGTCTGCTCAAGTCCCAGTACTGGGAAACTCCAGTCTCACTTGCTGCCTATATTTAACATCTGAAAAAATCTTACATTGGTGAGTGTATTGCCAGGCTTTTTTCCTCTATGAACATAATCTTTTGAAGTTTTAATCACTAAGAAAAAAATCTCTTTCCTCTGTTGTAATGCAGAGGAGAAAGTAAAGAAATCCACACAGCAGGAAAGAGTCTGAAACATGTGGCAAGATGTTTTACTTGTATCACAGTATTTTGCACTTAGCATAGTGCCTTTGATCCAATGGCCTTACAATATTTTATGAGTTATGAGTGATCTTTGATCTTTTTGTTTCCCAATCCTGATGAAAAAAGCTTTGTCTTATTTTTTCTGCCGGAGTAAACGGATTTGCTTGAGATTGAGATTATGCTCAAACTGTAAAGCCAGAAACAAAGCCAGGATGGCAGCTCAGGTCACTGTGCTCCTCCTCTGTGCCTTCTTTCAGACCCATCTCACCTTCCAAAATGGAACAGAATCCAAAAAAATAGCGATTAAAAATCACAAGTTGCCCCTATGTTTACATGGTAAAAATTGTAGACCCCAGATAACAGAAGGATGAGCTCAGGATAAATACACAGGCTACTTTATTAAACCATTTGAAGCACACTGGATTATGTTTGGACATAACACACCTACTGTGATGCTAAGAACTAACATCTGTCTTTGTTAACATGCTGTCCAAATTTCATCAGGAACGTATTTTTCATTAAAATGTTTCAATGGAGCTGGTCTCTGAGGCATCTGAGTGGCAGTGGATAAAATGCTGGGTTTCCTTGCCATTAGAGTTGGTCTCCCTGGAGAGGGAGAAACTAGTAACAGAAGCAACAGGAGAACAAGAGAGCAGATGAATACTCATTTAGTCCACCACCATAACGTTGAGGACAAAATTAATTTAGACACTGAAGGATACAAAGAGAGAGTAACCTTTAATTGCTGATCCGTAGCACCAGCTGCTAATGCGATAAACAAGCAAGGAGCATGCAGACGGATCCCACCTGCGTGCAGATTCCAGGTAGCTGCTGTGCTGAGTTGGCCCGTGTGGATGAAACATTAAAGACAGCCATGGCAGGAAGGTCAGGCAGGAAAAAGCATCATGGTCTGTAAAAATGGGATTGCGTGTTTTCCAGCTGCTGGCAGCTGTGCAGTAAGCACTTGCACATGTAGTGACGGGCGGTGTCAGGGGCTGTGGGCAGCTGCCCCCTGCTCAGCCAGGATGACTC
Source organism: Myiotriccus ornatus (assembly GCA_036023395.1). Taxonomy (NCBI): domain Eukaryota; kingdom Metazoa; phylum Chordata; class Aves; order Passeriformes; family Tyrannidae; genus Myiotriccus; species Myiotriccus ornatus. The sequence goes on from JAYRBT010000001.1 coordinate 52,561,624, forward strand.
CAGCCACAAGCTGAAACAGATCTGCTTGATTTTACCCAAAACCAAGTTAAGAGTACTTGTTTGAAGGGCATCATCACCAGATTGGCTGTGTTGGTGGTTTTCAGTGGGCATAAGGTGCTGTGTTGGTTTCTCCACTGCCAGCACAGTTGGGTAGGGAAGAAAATGACTTTTTCTTCCGTTGGCATAAAAACAAGATTGTGTAGTAGCACATATTGTCTACAGACCACCAGGTGTGAAAGCAGAATGGCTGACTACCGAATTCCCTCTCTCCTCTGCGTAGGGGGGAAGAGATGTGACACTGTGTGTGATTTCTATCTGTGCAAAATATGCTAAAAGCCTCCTCTTGCGGATATGAAATTGACCTCAAGCTTCCCAACGGGAGCAGTAATAATATCTTGACTCAGAGAGAAGCGTGCAAGCCAAAGAAATCTCTATTTGCCTTCATCTGCACTGGCAAAGCAGAATTAATTGTGAAACCCCCAAAGCAGTGCTGGCTGGGATACAAGATAGTCATCTGTTATGGATGATCAAGGTAAGGGCCAAAACGGTAATATAAATACTTGGTGGTTTAGGGGGAAACTTAAAAAAGCTGGAAACTGGAGGCTGGAAAAAAGGAAGAAATTGAACCATGTACTTTTTAAAATGATACCTCTGCACTGTTCAAGAGGTTTTCTCAAGCTATCAAAAAAAAAAAAAAAAAAAAAAGGAGAGAAATGTTGCACTGCCTTTGCACTGACTGACTACAGCCTTGATTGGAAAACTGTCAAGATTATTAATAATTTAATGACAAAAGGCATTTAAATTAATAAAAATAAGTAGAAAAAAAGGTAAAATTGTCAGAAATCGTTTGAAATCAGAAGCTTAAAGCTGGTGAAGAACTTAAAAAGAAGATGAGATCTGCAGTCAGCAATGTTGAGTGATAAGGTATTTGTCTAATTTTAATATATATTTGAAACAAAAGAATGGTTGCTATTTAACCGATCTACTGTTGTGTGAAAAACCTGTTAATTGGAATGCAAATGAAACACAGTAAATTGTTCTGTTCTGGTTTGGCATGGAAAACAGATGATAAATCCCTGGTCCAGGTTGGTAAGAAAATAATTCGTGTACCAATGCAAGGCTGAGAATGTAAAATAATAGCAGCTCCACTTAAAGAACTTAAAATCAGTATCCTGAGACAAATTTGTATCCAACAGTTTGTAAATGTTATTTTCCCAATCACTTGGTCTGGAGATGCTGTGGACCTTTCAGACCACTAGATGAATTATCATCTGTAGGTTTTTACTGATTTGATTGGTTTGTAAAAAGAGACCAGCCCTTGCTGATACAGAGCTGCCAACCTTACCTGATTCCAGACACAGGGATGGAAAAGCTGATAGTAAAAAGGGAGAGTACCATCACCAATGCCACTTGACAAAAGTTGGTGAAAAATACATTTTAGATGAAGTTACAAGGTTGGTGAGTAAAGGGAGCAATGTTATAATGTAATAATAGTTTACATTTTCATAGAATATTTGCTTTGGTAACCCCTGACATTTCCACCAAGGATGCTTCTGTAGAATTAGCACAGTATGCTTTAAAAAGATTAAGTGTTCACTAATTGGTCTCAAAATGTCCTTTTAATGTGTAATTTTCATGCAGCATGTATTTACCTAAAGATTTAAGCATGGATTAGTCTTTAGCAATTTAAAACTTCATCAGAGAGCTAAAAGAGGATCTAACATCATCACTGCTCAGTTTTTCAGATAACACACAAAATGGGAGACTGGTAAGTTCTGAAGAAAAGTCACTACCACTGAACAATCTCTGAGTAAGCTGAGCTTTAGCAAACAATACCTATTTTAATATAGCTCCCATGAAATTACACATCTAGGAACAAAGATTGCAGAACATGCTTTACAGGATGTGCAGCTCCCTCCTGGGGACTCATTACTTTACAAAGATCTGGAGTTCATACCGAGTTATTAGCTAATCTTGAGCTCCCACTGTCACACCAGTTAGTTCATGCTGCTGCCCACAGGTTTGGAGCAGAGAACAATGTCACCTTACTTTGACGAGTCTTTTGCCACTATCCCACCTGAAAGTATTATTGCCAAAGTGCAAGAAATATGACCTCAACCAAATTCCTATGAGGAAACACAAAACTTGCTGAGAGAGTAGTTACCATGGGTATCAAAATAAAGAGATGATCAAGTGAAATTTCATCTGTCACTGTGAGAAATAATCATATAACCATAGCACGAAGGACAAGCCCTGAGGAAGCAAACCTGCAGGAAAGCATCTGTAACCTGCCAAGGAAGCTGCAGGGCAGGTTTAATCGGACGAAGCCTTGAACCTTTCCATCTACACTGTTGGCTAATAAGCCTGCTAAGACTCAGGCTCCTAGTTTTTCTACTGTGCTTAAGAAAACTCTAGCTTCGGATACCCACTGGGAAGCCTGCCTGCAGTGCACTTAGCCTAGTGCAGTTTTCAGAAGACCACCCTCAAACCCCACATTCCCTCTTAAGATGCCCACAGGAATGGAAGTCTAGAAGAAGTCTAACATCTGAGTTCATATTTGCATCTGGGGTATGTGGATGGGGAGTGAGCTGAGCATGAACATAGGTTCAAGCAAGTGTCTGATAGCGTGGACATGCTCTCTGTGTGTGAGTATGAAAACTGGAGGAACAAATTACCTCTGCAGTTAGGACTTTTACTATAGTTTTCCCTGGTCCCCTGCTGGTGTTCACAGCTTAAGGTGGTTATTAGGTAAAAGCCTTTGGAAGAGCAGAAAAAAGGGCAATGTGGTGGACAAAAAGAATCCAAATCACTTACGTTTAAGAAACAGATACATTCCAGGACACCAGGCTTAATAAAGGACTTATTAAATATAAGGTCCAGTGCTCAGAAGCCAAAGCTAAACAAACTCTGATTATGTACACTGAAAACGTATTTCCAACAGGTAATAGTCATTGGAATAACCTGCCAAGGGCTGCAGTAGGATTTCCCAGAAGATGCAACCTCTTATTGTTTCTAAAGAGGAGCTCTACTTCAAACACAAATTAAGCAAGGGAAGTCTTACAGCTTCTGTTACCCGAGAGGTCAACCGAGGTGGTCATAATACTCTCCTCTGGCCTTGTAACCTATAAATAGATTAGAGTCCCGGTGGAAAAAAAGAATTATCCTTATCTTGGGCTTTCCCAAAACACTGTGGAAAAAACAATAGGAATGCAGAAAGATCAGAAATAGTTGCTTTGCAACAGCTGTGTCTAGTTTGGTATTTCTACTGAAAAGACCAAAAGATTGTGATTTTTACTGCAGAATGTCTTTTAAGATCTTCCTTCTTCCTGCCAGAGTCAGCCATGCCCAATACACCCATTTCCAGAGCTGCTAACTAGTCAGTGTTTGATAATCACAACAAAAGGTTGGGTTTGAAGTTGGTGGGAGTTTTGCTGTTCTCATCTAATGGGTGGATCAAACCAGAATATCTTTGCAATTTAAGGACACACCTCAAATCCTCCATCCAATGCAAAATGAAACTCAGGGGAATTATGCCACACACACACACACAACTGCTGAGTCTGGCTGAAAGAACAGACGTTTCTCATACACCGTGTCAAATACTGTTATATTTAGGAAATGTTTGAAAAGAATTCTACCTACATGAAGTAAGTCACTAAATAGCCACTGTACAAATGCCATACCCACCACAGACACAAATGTATTCTGTGCAACTGTTCTGCTTTTATTGTTCTTTGCAAAAAGAGAGTGCTTCACATAGCATGTATACTCCTGCAATGTTTTTTGGTTAGAATAAAATAACAACTCCTGCCTTTTAGTTTCTGGGAGTGTTCTGCCCGCATGAAGCAGGTGGCACAGGAGCACCAATTGGTTGACTTTGTTTGACCAAATGGTTGAATTCAAAAATACAGTGAAACAGCATTTAGATTATCAGTCCCCTCCTTTACTTACTTACTGAAATAATTATGATGACAATTTAAGTACATAAAATAGTTTGAATTGACAAAATAATGCAAAACATCTAAATAGTCTGAGCTTTATGGTCAGAGCAGGACTAGAATCACAACAGTGCTGAGACGATTCCCCTTTAACCTTGAACTTGCTGTCCAGCTCTGCTGTAACCATGGCAGAGCAAGGTTTAATGTGCTCTTTCATCGGTAGAAATTTAAAGTCACAGCATTTATAGTCCAGTGGGAAAGCAGGAAACCCAGGAGCCTACCTGGTCTTTGGTCTGGAGCAGGGATATGAAGCAGGGTGGTTTCTGTCAGGTGTACCTCTCACAAGCATGTACCAACTCTCAGGCTATGGGGTTTTCTGAAACTGAAATTGTCTCTGTCACTCCTGAAACTTTTGTATTTCGATGTTGTTGTTTGCTGGGTTTTCTAATTTGTATAATAATTTAATTCTAAGCCCCAAAGCAAAATGACTGGCCAGGACAACTACCTGGGAGGTATGGCAGACATTTGGCCCTCTGCTCCAATAAAAGTATTTGAATAGATCCTTAAAGTACAGATGAGTGTTGCCAACAGACATGTCTAGAATATCCTCTCAGCCTGAGTACTTGTAGCTCAGTCTTGTGAGAACAAAATGATAGCTGAGGTCTTCCCAGCTGAAGATGACCTGGAACTACAGGGTCTTGCATTTCACATGAATGCCTAAAAGGCTGAGAATTAGGATGAAATCTGAGCTGCAAGAATGGGAGAAGCAACGTAATTGTTAGATTTGTCAGTCTAGCTCAACAGAAAATACATTAGAGAGGGAGTTCCTCTCAGAGAAAACAGTGGTTTCTTATCAAATCCACAAGTAATTTTGAATTGGCCATTCCTGCCTTTTCAGTGTGTATTTTGAAAGAACTGTCCCATTGCAAATGAGAGCCTCTACTGTTGGCAACAGGCTCCTACTGCCTCCCACTACTGTCCTCGTGAATTCAGTGACAATACTTGCACTAATTTTAGAAGAAGCAGAGTCAGGCTTTTTGGACAAACCATAAAAGTCCTGTTAGAAGAACTGAGCATCAAAGAGTTTAGCTAATCAATATGCACCCACTAATGATTATTAAAGATACACTTCTGAAGACTCCCAAATACACATATATGCATACTTTTCAGAGGAAAAAAAATTTGCACTTCAGAAATACGGTCCAGAGTAGATCCATGTTTCCACAGACTGAATATAATTTTCCTGAAAACAAAGGAGAAATGGAAAAGATGTACAGATTCCTGAGGAGTGTTTTCCTGTCAGAGATATAAAAAGGCCCATGTTTTCAAATGAAAAACATAATCATCATTAAAGACTGCTCCATAAAAAGCCAAGCACTTTTTGAGCAGACTTCTGTTCAAAGAACCATGTATTTGGGCAGCCCTGGCAAAATGAGGTAATGGTCATATATTGTGATACAAATATCCCAGGAATAATCAAAACAGGAAAGGTTCATATATGCACCTTCTGTATTAAACTAGTGTCATCTGTAAGAACGGCAATTCCTACATTTTCCCCTCTTCTAGAATCCTGCTAGGAAACAGGACTGGACAATGACAGTTTAGGATAGTGTCATGTACTGCCATGGTACCACACACCTGTAAACATGTCACTCCGCTTGTTCACCCAACAGCTGACTCTCAGTATGGTTTCAGGTACATGATTTCTGTTGTATGTCAGCTGGGAAAACACGTTTACATGTGCCAAATGCCTTCCCAGTGAAATGCCTGGCTTGAACTTGGACTGGTTCCCTCAGGAAAGTGGTGCTTTTGTAGACATCTGTAGCTTGACTATTCTGGCTTGGATGGGTCACAGGCTACTCAGCAACAAAACCAGGGCATTCTAATTACATTTAATTCTGCCCTTAAATCAAAACTGTCTTCCACCCTTTTAAGTACAAAGTAAGACAGTAAAAATTAGTTGTGCTTTAGAAATCTGCCCCATGGAACCACAAGATTTTAACGTGTAAAGGTTTTAAAGCTGCCTAAAATATTTGGAAAAAAAAAAACCCAGAACAGTCTGTTTAAGAAAATGTTTTAATTTTATTACTTTCTAGTAGTCATTTTCTCATGTGTCATTTTCTCATTTTCTCTAAACCAGCTATACAATGTACCCGATGGATTTCTTCTCTGTAGAAAAAGAAATCAAGGAAAAATTTTGGGAAAGAAAGCTTGAGAAAGTACTATTATTTTAAATAGGCTGTATTATTATTGCTTAATTACGATAATGAAACACTCAGGGTTGGAGAACAGAGGCTGAGAGTTTACACTTGGCATTTTCTTACAGGTTTTATTCTTCCTGCACAAGACATGCCCCCTTGTGGGGAGAGGTTCAGGCCCACAAACCATTGGTCTCTCATGACAGGTCTGGTATAGGGCAGAAGAGACAGTTGCCACAAAAACCTTTTTGCTTCTGAATTTCTCATTTTTCAGTCCCTCCCTAGAAGTGTCATCTTGGTGTACCTTGCATTCGGTGGGTTGTGGAGAGGGTGAAGAAAAGCAGCAAGGTGTAAGGCTCCCGAAGAGATGATACCAGGAGTTAACACAGTAAGAATAGTGTGGAACTGGTTCCTTTAGCTGTGTCAAATGCATTAGGTTTAACACCCTCCTGAAGCAGAGGAAAACTGCCCTAAAGAGAGCACTGCACAGAAGTTTGCTCATGACAAGAGGACATAATTCACTGAATCTAAATGAGCATCCTGCAAACCCCAGGCATCATCACTGTAAGCATCTCTGCACTTAACTCCTTATTGGCAGGCTCTTAACCCATGTCTAAGCTATGGTAATACTGAAATAGTTCTGAAAATATTTTCAGGCTCTTATTAAAAACCTTTTTGTCCTTTTTTGTAATTTTGATTTGGCCATTACAACCACAATGCAGTTACCTATATGTTGTCCTTGCCCATACCTTGAATTAATTTTGTTATTTACTAAAAATTGCCTCTTCAAAATGCCAAAAATTTAGGTGATGTGGATCATAAACATCCACTAAATGTTATTATCATGACAACAGATCTTCAAGTAGTGTAGCAACTCCACTGGAGTTATGAAAACTGAGGCTATCAAATTGCATTCAGTGTGAACATAGGGTGAGGAATACCAAACAATATGATACCTTGTGATTATTAAGCACAGGGTGATAGTCGTCTTCCTCCATTCAATACTGAAAGCATATTAATTTTCACATAATGAGAGATAAGCAAACGAACTGTCTCCCCAAAACAAGTGACCAGCTGATGAAACAAACAAATGATCTTTTGTAAGAAGTACAAGATAAAAACCAAGCCCCTTAAAGCACAGAGACTGGAAGAGTGTCAAGAGGCTGCTCTACTCTGCTAGAGCGGACAGAGAAAGGGCACCCAAAGTGCAACATAAATTGACAGGAAGGAAGATGGCAAGGAAAGAGAAGGGAGGAAGTCTGTGCTGACAATGTTTCTATCTGAGATATTAGCATAAGATATGACAAAATAAACACCGTGATTTCTAGATTTGCATAAAATACAATAATCTCTCCTGTAGCAAGTTCGTTCTGTATCAAAGTACAGAACCCCAAGATCCTCTCTTAGAAAACTGTTCATCACTTCAGGGAGAAAGGGTTATTCTACACTGGTTTGTTCCTTACACCTCAGTACACACTCAAGTGACTTTTCTTATCACTGCGGATACATCTGTCTGCTTTGTTGCTCTAGACATAAACAAACTGAAATTGGAGTATGCAGTAACCTGTCTTCTGGGTGCTGACCCTCATGGAAGACTACAGGGATATTCTCTCCACTTTCACTTGTGTGGAATCTTCATCTGACTTCTCTTGAGATGAGAAACTACAGAGCACATCAAATAAAATGTGAAAAATGAGCGAGTTGGCTTGAGACAATTGACATGCTTCTGACTTTGTGATTTCTATTTCCTTTCAGTTCCATGTAAGAGAATTCAGCACTTGAAATACCTGAGAACTGTAAAGCATTGCAATGTTCATGTTTGTTGCAGTTGACTAACAAAATAAAATATTTAAGTCAGTTCTTGGAAGGATTCTGCCCTCTGCTCTCAACCGTTACATAAAAAATTATATACAAATGACATTAGCTTTGTGTCAGAAATAAATTTGGGTAGAATCTCAAGCCTTCCACTGAATCATCTCTGCAAAGATGGCCCATCTTTTCAGCAAGAAGAAGCCTAGAGAAAGCAAAAGAAGACGTGCTGTATTAATTGAGGACAACATGGTAACTGAAGTACTGAATTCAGCAATTATTACTTACCTTTCTTTGGCTAAGAGAACAGACATCCCCACCAGCTTAGCAAACTCATCAGCTGTGAGAGAACCCTTTTCAGATACCTGTCAAAAACCAAATACACAAATAACTTAAGGCATTAAAAGAACAACAAAGTTCTCTCAGCTACTGAATCAAGTCTAGCCTTAAGAAGTGATAAATTGGTAGTAAATCCCTCATGAAGAAATTAGTTTGTTTGCATTTTTAAAAAGTACAATTAATTATGACTATTTCCCCTTAAAAATAACTATTCTATGCCCGGGGGAAATTGCCAAGTATAAAAAAGGAACATAGAAAAGAGTTACATCTCTAAAAAAATGGTATGGTATCCTTTTCTTTGGATTTTTTTTAAAAGATGCCTTGGGACCAAATGAATGGAAAAATCAGAATACCTCAGACAGCAGAATATTGTCACAATAAATATTTACGCAGCCCATCTATGCTAAGTGATTCTGCAAACACCAAAGCTTAAATGAGGAAATAAAAGACCTGTTTAGAGCAGGTCATCAATGTAGAAATTGAAGTCATCTCAGGTAGGAGTGAAGAATTTGAGTTTAAAATTTAAAGTATGCCCACTGCCTATAGGAAAATTCCCAAACCTTAGTACTTCACATGATATTACAGCGTACTAGGGGGATAAGTAAAGCCACCATCACATTCAGTTGATACAAAAGACTGGTTTGGCCCCTTCGTCTCAGCCACGCTACTTAATACAGGCTAAAATGAAACCTTCTCACACACGTTGGACATGTGCAAGTTTGAAATTCTAGATAAATACTAGATATTAAGTCTAGATTTATTGCTGCATTCAATTTCCCAGATAAACATGTTTTATTACCCAAAAATTAATTAATTCTTCCATTTCTACATTGCTGTAGATTCAAGCCAACTTGTAATGCTGGATGTAGTTGCCATTTCCTGCTTCCCACATAACTGAGTGGGGAGGGGTCTATTGTGCATCACTCTCAGCTGTAGTCATTTTACAGAAACTCAGATTAAATTAGTCCTAACATGAGATTTTAGGAAGCTAGGTGATCAAATCTGAGTAATGGAAGTCAGCTATACAATTGGTGATTAATTATCTTTCCTTTCCAAAGCACTACTCTCATCAAGGATGACTCTGGATTCCTTTGACATCCGTGTCATTTCCTGTCTTCACCAACCATTCAAATCACATCTCTCTCCTGTCTGAAACCTTTCACTTCTTCTCAGAACTTAATGTCTAATGTACAGTAACATGAAAGTACAGGGTGCTTTTGGCCTCAAGTCTGATCTCCTCTTCCTGTTCCCTTATGGGCTAGTCCTCCTCATTTGAAGCCTCTCCCTTATATTTTTCTATGGAGTCAAAGTCTGACATTATGAAAATAACAGAAAAAAGGCACTTTGGTAATAAATCCACCATCTGTCACTTTTTCCAGTTAACCTCCTCTGTTATCAAGATAGGTTTTTCCTTTCCTTTCAAAGAGATAAGTACTCTTACTGAAGGCAATAAATATTTAGAAACCAATCAGAAAAAAACCTCTAATATGGAGTAGGTATTTTTCTGCAAGTATAAGAAAATAAACTGAAAATATTAATATATATTGAAAGACTTAAGCATTTTAGTTTTGATAATCTTAGAATGGAATCTTTTAGGTGGGAATATGCATTTCTCTTATCTAAATCATTATCTAAATACATTTCTCTTATCTAAAAATCTTTTTGATGAGTGAAACCTATACGGTAACAAATCATGGAAAATGCACTGACGAGTCTACCTCGTGTCAAGTGAGAAGCTGTCTGTGATAGCTCTACTTTTTCTCTACTGCCCAAGAAAAAGCCCTCTTTGACTTTATTGTTTAACCTGAGATACACTGAATTAGCCTTTTCTCAAGTGTGTGAAAATCAAGAAATTACATTCCACTGAAAAAGACATAGAAAAGTGCATTAAATAATGGGATAACAGGACTTTAAAGTGTCCAGAGGCAGCAAGACCACAAAGGTTTATGACACTGAGCAATTTATACAATTTTTTTTTCCCAATTAAGCTAGCTTAGTTTTATACACAATATTCTCCGAGTGCTCATCACAGCAGCAAACTCAGTACAAGATGTTACACATACGAAGTACTGCTCTATGAAATAAAGCCAAACCAAACAACTACTTTTATCAACCTTTAGGAGCTGCTTCTACTGCCTTCAAGCACATCATGTTCAGTGTTTTAAATGGGTTTCTGTTAAATTAGGTGCTTAATACCTGCCACAAATTTCATCCTACAGCACAAAAGATCTGGAGGAAGGTTTTAGGTTAATAAAGTTTGAGAAGAGATGGAAAAGTGATTTATTCCTTTAAGAGAAAGCAATGACTAGTTATTGCCTGCACAGAACTTTGAAGATGAGAAGTGCTATTTAAGTATTACTCTAGAAGTTATGGAAGTGGAATATTTTGTATTTCAAAACCTCAAAAGGAAATCCCGTACCTCAAGTTTTTGTACCTAATGTGTTTAATTTTCCCTAGTATGGCCAGAACACTGAAGGAAATGAAGTGCACTTACTGTTTCTAAAGCAGAAGCTACCATTTCCTCTTCATTATGAGACTGGAGTTCAATCACCATCACACCACTGTCAAATACTCGAAGCCTAAAATCAAAAAAGAGAAGCAAAGTAACTAAAAACCCCGTGCACATTACTTATGGTCACATTTCTAATGCAGCCACACCTATAACCACATTACAAAAGGGGAAAAAAATCAAAAACCCCCAAACAAATGCTCTAAAATGAACTTAAGCTTAATAGCATCTTCCAAAGCTAAAGAGACTGAGAAGAGCAAAGTGTATGTATGGTCTTGGTTAAACCCTTTTCCCAGTCTGAAAAAACTGTATTGGAAGTAAAAAAAAATAATGTCTTCCTAGCAAAGTGAACCATAGCTAAAAACTAGTATTTTGATGTAGAGTGGATATTGGCACATACAGCAGCATCCTTTAAGCAAAGAATGTCTTTGTAGTAGATTTTTGTTGCTGTTGTTGTATTTTTTTTTAACAGGTAAAATATTAAATCATCATGGTCTGACCTGTGAGTGCCATGTTTCATAAATAAATCTGTAAAGCTCTTACCTTATTGGCAATTTCAGTGATTCCAGCATTTTACAAGCATTTACTAAATCTTCTGGTGACAGCAACTATTAAAATAGTAAAACATATTTATTCACAGCTTCCATTTCAGGTACATAGTACAACACCAAAACAAACAGTTTCAATAACTAGAGCTATAAAATACACCAGGCTACACTTATTGTTAATTTTCTTCCTTTCTTTTGTGCAGTCTATTTTCTTGGCTTCTATGTTGCTCTGTGTTCCTTTATTGTGTTCTATAATAATCCTTTTGCCTTCTTTACAGAAAGAATCGTTGTATTTAAAAAAAAAAAACCAAAACACATTCTTTAGTAGTTTCTGTCCTTTAAGTTTTCTTTTCAGATAAGGATGGATTTTTCCTTTTACATGGTATTACAAAAAGCAGCACACATTATCACAATTCGTAAAGGATACATAAATAATACATGGAAGCAGGAGAAAGGAAAAAGGTAAAACCAGACTAATTTTAATAAATCACTTCTTGCTGTTAGACAGGTAGAACGAGCAACTGCTAGGGAACATTTTTACCCTTTTTAATTACCTTATTACTTAAGTACATTTTATAAAATATTTAACAAGAGCGGTTTCTCACCTCTAACCCTCGTGCTCGATTCACCAGACAGTACACTTCTGTGAGTGACATGATCCCTCCTCGCTCCTGTGTTAAGCACAAGACTGGTAAGAGCAAAAGCATTAACCCAGTGAATAGAGGATGTCTAGCTGCATGTGACTGATTAAACAGGTAAGACAGAGGAGCTGTGTGATGCGCCTGACTGGAGAAAACTAAAGAGGTAAACTGCATCTTTCGCTAATCAGTTTAAAATAGAAAACAGTAACACTACACCCAAAGACTGTGAATTACTTCGATTTTAAAGCAAAGAATAAATGTATGAAACAGGAACAAGGAATTTCAATATGGAAATCAATCAGTTTATCGTTTTTACTTTTCAAACAAACTCAAGTTTTCCATTCTGATCACAGCAGGCAGCAAATAGTTTTCACAAAAGTACTGTAATATGTATGTTTTTCAGTAGGAACATAGCCTTATGAGTTGCAACATGAAATCTAACTTTTTGGTGAGAATCCTGAATTCTGTAATAGCTTCAGATAAATTAAACCAGGAAATATTACTAAGGGCAGGTAATCTATTTAATAATTCTGTCCTGTATTTGCAAAATATGTAAATGTTAAGCAGTTTAAAGACTTATTACTTGTATTTTCAGTCAGTGTCATTTCAGTTTATTTTAAAAACACTATATTCTGCAGCACCAGGGATGAATGCAGGGCTGTTCAAATAGAAGAAAGAGCACTCGTGTAATTTTCTAAGTCTCACTGATATTTTGTAAATAGAAGAATTTTGCTAATTCTTACTTATATTTAAACTTTCTTATTCAAAAAGAGGATATATACATACCTCCCGTAAACATTGAATATGAGGCTGTGCTGCAAGATCTGAGACTTTAAAAGAGTCACGGCGCTACAGCCAAAACATGTTTACACTGAAATTCAGCAACACAGAGAAAATGCTGGTGCAAAATGAGGTACTTTACCTCTAATGGTGTCTGCAGTATTCCAGCTAGTTGCTTTGCCAGTTGCATGTGGTACTGTGTACCAGATCCATATGTTTCCCTAGTAACTGGATTAGCTATACCCATACTCAGGAGATAGGACTTGAACCTAATAGTCTAAAAGAGCAAACAAATAAATAAATTTACAAGTACATCAGCTAGTGAATGATTCTGGTTTTTAAAAGTCTTTGGTTTTATTACTATAAGGCAGTTTTAGTGAATAAATCCTTAAATTTACTATCAAAAAAGTAAATTGCTAACAAAGAGAAGGCAAGACAAATTTTTTTTGACAAGCAGAGGTCAAAAAATAGAAAAAAATATACAAAATCAGTAAAATCCTTGCTTTCAAGAAGCATTAAAGGAAAAATTAACACTAAACAAATAAATTCTATAAGGGATCAAAACACAAAGAAACCAACCAGGAAGTGGTTTTTATTAATATTACATGCATTAAATGGATAGCTTTTTGCTTTTCATAGGCACATTTCTGTGAACTTTAAAAACAAAATTCATTTACCTCATCCTCAGTGATGTCACCTTGTTTTTCTTTAATCTTATTAGCTATTGACTTGGATAACTCCACCATTTCCTTAGCCTATCAAGAAAGACACATAGATTAAGTCAACTTTCAGATCAACAGAGAAAAACATGTTTGAAACTGAAAAAACAAGCATAAGTCTACTTGGTCAAGTGACACATGCCATACATACCTTCTCCATTAGTTTGCTAAGGTCCTCAAAAGCCTGAAATAAAAAGCAGACAATGCAGATCAGTGTAGTTCATCTTCATGGATACAGGGAGCTGCCATTGTACACCTAGCCAAGCTGTTCATAAGAGCTGCTATCCCTTTAGGTTAATATATTACAGTATGATATATTGTATATAATTTGTTGATACATCTATTTTATATCAGGTCTTTTAACTAAAATACACATAAACAACAGAGAATGAAGAAGAGAATCAAACAATTGCACACTTTTCCAGTATGAAAACAGTAGTTCAATATGATTTATGAAGTCCACAATAGGAAGGAACAATGAGATACTGAGAAGTTTATTATGCTCTCCTATAAACTGGAGGAAGGTTTCTTGGTGGTGATGGCAGGTTTTCTTCCACTAGGTAACTCTCACTCAAGGAGATCTATTGTTTCTGGCCAGCAGCAAGCCAGATGTAAAGATACAGATGTACTCCTCCGGACAAGACAATTTTACTTTAATCAGTAGATGTTACTAACTTAATAAGAAACAGTCATTTCAAGTGAACAAGGAAGAGGGTATTATGTTTTCATGTGTATGCTTAACTGAAGGGACAAAACCTCTGAAAATGTATGGCAACATCTCTTCATTTAAGTATCACAGTAAACTGCTGTGGTCTCAAGTACAACTTCAGCAACACCACACCTGTACTAACAAGCAACTCTCTACTCTCCCATCCTCATCAACACACATTCAGCATCCCACTTGCTTCTCTCAAATACATGAAACCGTGTCCAGGTGGTAAACCTTTTCAAACAACCTTTTTTGAACAACTGATGTGAGAAAAATTCCTGAACCTTTTCAGCTAAACTTTGCCTGACGGCAGCACCAAGCCCTCCAGCCACAAGAAAAGAAGGTTGTTCAGTTAGAGTATGTCAAATGACCAGATATATATCTTGCCTACAGCTCCTAGTCACTGCTTCTATGTGATTCCTGGCTTATTCTGACTAATCCCCCACTAGAAAGACACATTTTAGCAGTATTTTTGCAGGAAGACTCAATCATTCCCATCTGCATTTAGGTGCCTTACTTAGAAGCTTACTGGACTGAGATTGAACATGCAAAGAAGAAAAAGAGATGCTTCTAGGAAGGGACAGGGTTTGCTTTTGATCTGAATATCTCCTAATGGTGCCAGTGTTTCTCCACTGACTGGAGAAGTTCAGCCTCTTAAGACTTGGTACTTAAGTTAGATGTCCAAAGTTTAATGGGACAAAGCTAGGTTCAAGGGCAGAAAAGAAAATATACCACTGTAGAACAATAATTTACCACTATGAGAACAAGAGCTTCTCTTTGGAGTGTTTCTTCACTCCCTAATCTGCCAAATTCAATAATTTACAATAGATTTCCCAATCTCTGGTGTAAATCAAAGTCCTTCTACTGTACTTGTAAATGGTATCAACAATAAGTTTTCTACCAAGGCTTTTCCCATCTTATTTCTAATCTCTATACCTGCATGAAAACATCATTCATCAAAAGAACCCTTGATTTAGCTAAATAAACAGCACGGCTGTGTCTAACTCCTCCTCTGCCTGACTCACCGAGGGCAGGCCTGGAAACAAAGGGGAATGTGCACACACCTAACAGGAACTTCCTCAGATAAACAAAAGGCTAAAGAACTGGATTCTTATCAGCACTGAACAGCAGATGCAGGAAGCCTTTTCCTGGAAGCCAGGGCACCATTTTTTAAATTAAGTCATTTATAACATTTAAAGCTGGAGGAAGGCAGGATTTTAAAAGTCACGGTTTTCCTCTGTTCATACAACACATACAAATGAATTTCTTTTAGTCTCTGACAAAGCTACTAAAGGAAAAAATAAGCAGACAATACCTTTTGAACTATATACACATGCATATAACCACAATACCTTTTGAATTACACAAAACTTCATTCATTACATTCCTCACAGACAGAAAGCAAAAAAGTTTAATGCTACCAGTATCGGTAACAGCACATGGCCTGCAAAAGTAAAATCATTTTCTTAGCAGGGAAGTAGTATTACAGCAGGGAATGGCCTTTTTTCTCATGGCACATTGAATCCCATAAAGCTTTGCCATAAGTAAAAGTCTGTTGCATGTAGTCTTTTAGTATTTCTGTATTAAACTCTACCAAGCAGAATCAGACTATTTTTGAGGATATTGCTCTCAGGTATATATGAAGAAATTAAATGTCTCTGTTGTCCATCAGTATTGATATCTGGAATTCGTGCCGTTTCTAGGGAAAAGGATGGTCTCTATCTAGCCCATTTTTTTTTGCACAGTATACTTGTAATGTCTCGTCAGTGCCTGGACTGCAAATCATTTTACTGTAATCAGAATCCTAAATCTAACTTTAAAAAAAATTACTATTTATAAGATGAAAACCTAACTTCACCACAGTTATGACTGGACCAGCATATTCTTAATATGTATTAAATTCTCAACTGAAACCAAAATTAGTGTTAAAAAAATACAAAACTAAAGAACCCCCCCCCGCGAGATGTAATAGACTCTTTCTGGACATGTATTTGTGTTATTGCCCTGATGAACAGTCACTGAACTCAGATTTTTAATTCTAACAAAATTAATTTTATAAATAGACACAGTTTCAAAGAACAGTCTTCTTGAAAGGAACTGTTTAAATTAAGTATCTTTACATATATTGACAAGTCAGTTAAACAAAATAAGTACATGTAAATAGTACACTTAATCAATTCAGACTTCTCAACAAAAAAAAATGAATAGTCTCAGATGCTCCTGCCCCTAAAAAAAAATGTGAATGAATGTAAATGGTTCAGACAGGTGGCTGACCTTGAAACTTCAAAAGTACCTACCTCGGAAATGTTTTTGTCAGTCTCTTTTCTTTTTTCCTCTAATTTCCTTTCGATCCCTACAATTCCTACAGCCCTTATTCTTCCTGCCTAAAAAAAAAAAAGAAAGAATCAAAATAGGAAACGTTAAGTTTTCTCATCTGCCTCACTGAAAATTAGAGGACAGGAAATGTTCTCCCAAAGAGCAGATATCATTCATACAATATTTCATACAGTTCTCAACAGTATTTTTTAAACCAGAGTAAAAAAAAAAAAAAATAGTGTGAAACATGTATGAATTTGCTATACTAGACAGAAAATTACATTATTATATTGAAGCTATTAATATGAAGAAATTAATAGCCTGATCCAGACAGAGTATTCCCACTCATCTCAGTTGTAGCCTCCTGAGTCCATGCGAATGCGCATTACTAGAGCTGTGGAAATGCCTGACTGTATCTAATCTATATTATGTAATGCTAAGTGCAGTCTAATTTACCTTGCTGAGAAGTATCAGCATGCAGATAATTGGTGAAACTTTTACTAGATGCCAAATGTGTTTTATAAGGGCTGGTACCTAAATGGCAGTGGTGCCAGCCCTCAAATCTCTGACTGAAAGGCTTAGCACTGGTGTTAATGAGCTGTTAAGACCTAAGACCAAGAGGTCGTAATTTTCTTTAGATTCTTCATGCAGGGTACAGGTTTTCCCATTAGTCCAAATGCAGTTGTGCTTCTAGGTACTACATTTGTCAAGAAGCACAAGAGGGATTTGATGTTGAGCAATTTTTAAATCATTTTATTCCATTCATACAGTACTGTATGTTCATATATATGCAACATGTTCATAGAGAAACAACATCTACATGTTTATCAGTTTATAACCTAGAAGTATGCAGACAGATAAAGAGGGTAATGTAACCACTTAACATTTTCTATAACAACTGTCCATTTAGAATATTCATTTAAATCAAGTACATATAGGTTTCAAAGTTACATATTATATATTTGATATTCAGTCACAAAAAATCCCCAGAAATTGCAATTAAGACCAAAAACCTTGCAGCTTCATTAGATGTCTCATGCTCAATAAAGTTATATGCAAGTAGATACACTGCATTTGCATAATTATGTGTATATATGTCTGATCAACTACTCCAGTCTAAACAAACTCAGGAGAGGCCACTGTGTTCTATCAGGTGAAAACTGCAAAGGAGAAATTCATTTATGCCAGTGAAGAAATAGGCAAAGTAAAGCTGAATTCCCACATGCCCATCATGTTGGTGTGAGAGGCACGCTGGATGCACTACAGAGGAGCAGCAAGAAGTGGAAACAAGAAACTGGATACAGATTCTGCACATACTTGTGTATCCTTGTTAACTTGCATGGCTTGACCAGTAGGTATGCTCTCCCATCTCCTTTGTGTCATTTCTTCTGATAATCGTCTATAGAACTGCAAACATTAAAGAGTGACAACAGACATTTCATCAACTGTGCAGTGTACCTCTCTGGGTATTTTTAGCATACTGGTGGTAGATGAAATAAACTTCACTATAAGATAAAATGTGGTAACACCTACATACCCATAGTACAACATCCTTTATCTGGAAATTCTTAATGTCCAGTCCTCCTTAGAATAGGAGCCATGTAGTCACTAGTTCAACTCATGTAAATACTTCTATTGTAAAATATTTCTTTCAGTAATTCCAAATGTTCCAAACCATGCTAAAGTTAAAAATGTCAAGGTTTCCTCAAAGGCATGCTTTTCAAAGGAAGGAAAGTTGAACGATCCAATTATTACTGATCTGGTAATTCAACAATATAAAAACAACCACACAGATCAATTACACTTATTTGTTTATTGCTAATACCAGAAGGTGGCATTAGTTAAATACTTAACACTAAGTGTACCCACTGACCAATATCCAGAAAGAAAATCTATTCCATCCTTATGGTTGCTCAGGTTCACAGGAAAGCATTCTGAAGTCATAAAGAAAAGCTGGGGTGTAACTGATATGCCGGAAACTAGTAAGCACAGTAAGTTTAATTTTCAGACACAACACTAACATTAAAATAAATAAGGTTATGATTAGGCAAAACACCTATACAACTATGCATAAATCTACCCTTGTCAATCTGAAAACTGCTCACAAAGAAATGAAAGTGAGTCTGATCACACACATGCATTTATAAGGCATCTCTAATTACTTTGAGTTAAAAATCTGATTTTCTGCAGTGAACAGGTACAGCTTTTTTCATTGTTCAAAGTTAAAATTCTCAATCTCTTCAAATGAGGATCTTACATTGTGAAATTTCTTTACAGAGTGTAATTTCTTTGCTTTCTAGGACGAGACTTGTTTGAAAAATATATTAAAATTTTCTTAGATTGTTCAGAGCCTTTGAGGTTGGGAATAGGTAAAAAAAAATAATTCATAAAGCATAAAATGAAAAAGTTCTGAGGCAACAAAAAGTGTTCAGCAATAAAATTAGAGAGAAGATTACGTTGTTTGATTCCTGTTCAGTAGAGAGGTAGCTACACAGAAACATCTTTTACTCTGTTAAACATTTAACAGACTTCAGAGATGTCATTTTGGAAAATCCTGTGTTCGATTTACTGGATTAAAAAAGGAAGTATAAGATTATACTAAAACCACTACAGTAAACATAAAGCCTAAGAATGGCTCTTGACATTTTTTGAACTCAATTTGCAAAATGTAACCAAAGTATTGAATTAGGAAGACTTGTAGCGTTTGTCTTCCAAAAGGATGTACTGAAAAAGCTCCACCTCAAAAGTAAACATGGAAAGATCACGGAAAATTATCACTAACACAGCAAGAGGGGAAAAGCATGTCCAACAGCTGATGTGCTTGGCTTGCATGGTATAAAATTTACCTCAATCTGCCCATGTTCTTTGAAAGAAAGCTTGATGTAAGAATATTTGCTGCTTTGGAATGGACCAGGCTCTTTGTTTGAAGAAGCAGGATGAAGATGCACTACTATTTTGGCACTAAGTAAAAAATAAAGGAAAGAGAATAAATCTTTGTATTATCTAAAAAAATTATTTCTACAATCAAAGTTAACAATTTCATCAAAACCTCTATTAACTTTATCTCATATAGAGAGCTAAAGTACATCAGCAAATGCTTTATATTTGTCCATCAACATTTAAATATTTTGACTAACCAGATCTTGCATAAAAACTGCTATACCATCTGAAACAGCAATATCTCACAAATTTAAAATGTACCTACCATCAGTTCTTAAGAAATAAGGATAACAAATTTTAGAATTTCAAGTGATATTTCTGAAAAAATCTGACTGTTGTCATTTCGTCAGTAGTTATTACAAGTCAAAAGCCAAAATACGCTATCTTTGCCACAGGAAAACAGAAGGTCTCAATATTATGTTTAACCTATCCCACTGGCATATGTCACTTGTGAAAAACGTATGTGAATTTGTCCAAAACCAACATTCAAAGGTAACATGCATGGAAATAACAGTCTAAAATGACACCACCAAAATAAACTTTCAGATAGTATTGCTTTAAGAACATTAACAGACTCCTATCACAACATGACTGCAAGCTGGCCATTCCCATCTCATTTTACTGATACTCTTTGCATTGGTTCTTATTTACTTGACTTCTCCAGCATTAGTGAATTACTTGATTTCTTCTGGATATCCTCAGCATATTGATCTGACTGCAGGCTGAAAGCAGATGGCAACTATGTATATATTTTTCCAGTTAATGTTTTTTCTCTTTTTTCTTGTGAAACTTAGAATCATAGAATCGTTTATGTTGGAAAAGACCTCTAGGATCATCAAGTCCTACTGTTAACTAAGCACTGCCAAGTCCACCACTAAACCATGTCCCTAAGCCACATCTGCACATCTCTTAGGTACCTCCAGGGATGGTGACTCCACCACTTCCCCAGGCAGTCTGTTCCAATGCTCGACATCCCTTTGGGTGATGACGTTTTTCCTAATATCCAATCTAAACCTCCCCTGACACAACTTGAGGCAATTTCCCCTTGTCCTGTCACTTGTTATTTGAGAGCAATAAGGTCTACCCTGAGTGTTCCTTCTCTAGGCTAAAGAACCCCAGCCCTCTCAGACACTCCTCATAAGACCTGTGCTCCAAACACTTCACCATCTTTGTTGCCCTTCTCTGGACACACTCCAGCACCTCAATGTCTTTTTGAAGTGAGGGACTCAGGATTCAAGGTGTGGCCTCAGGATTCAAGGTGTGGCCTCACTAGTGCTGAGCACAGGGAGACACTCACTGCCCTGGCCCTGCTGGCCAGACTATTGCTGACACAGGCCAGGATGCCATTGGCCTTCTTGGACACCTGAGCACACTGCTGACTTATACACTCCTTTATACACATACCTACTGAATTAGTTATTCCCTTAGTGGAAACATTTGAGTTTCTTCTAATAATCACGAGCATTTCCATGCTCAAAATCAATCATACAGTTACGAAAAATCATATAATATGGAATCTGTCAAAGTTGCTATTCCCGAAGAGTCCTGTGGCACAAAGGACTAATATTAGCGTTCAAATTTAGATCCAGCAAAATCAGTGTTGTCATTCATGACTAATCAAATAATAATGGCATGCTAAAACATATACCTGCTCATGATTACAAGACAGTTATCTTAACAAATCACATCAAACAGTGCTTTGTCATGACTCTCTTACACATCTGCCCTCAAACGAGCAGATCCTTGTGGCTGTCAATCTGGAAACTTAGACTGCAAACGGAATCTACCATGAATTTATATATAATATTGGGTACCTCACATGATATGCACGTGCAAAGTATCCATCCGAAAAGGACTGTGACAACCACCTTACCTTTTTCCTATCCCGGATGATTGCTCTTCAATAAATACGATCTGAGATAGAGGTACAGCAATGCAGCACTCCTGGAACAAACGACACAAGCATAAGTGAAATTAAAGCTATATCATGACTACTCATTCTCTAAACCCAAGTGTTCATTCTCTAAACCCAAGTGTTCTCTTTCCCCCTTTCACAGACAGTGAATTTCTACAGTACGGGTTTCTACAGGTGCTGCCTGAGGCACTCGATATGAAATACGATGGTAACAACAGAAACAATCTATTAAAGAGAAATATATGTAGAAAAATAACACAAAACTGAAACTGAGTTGTAGTTAATAAAAAAAAGAATTAACAAATTTAAGTGTTAATGTGTCAACTTTAAAAACCTAAAGTGGATTCATAAGTGGACTAAGATCTAAAGATTTGTTAAATTTCCAAGTTCAAAATTTAAACACTAAAATGGACACACTACTGCAGCTCGTCCCTGTAGGTGCACAATACCCATAGGTTCTTAACAATTTTGCACTGATTTTATTTGGGAGTTAAAACAATATCCCAAACCTGCAGCCTGTTTAAATCTCTAAAACACAAGACTATTGTCTCAGTGCAATCGAAATTTTTCCATCTATCCAACACTGAAGGATCGAATCCAGCACTTGATGCACTTCAACACACATTTACTGGACTGTGCTTTAGACAAAACAAAGAAGAGCAAGAAACAAGACGGTGTCCATCTGTAGGAGACTAAGATACCCCAAGCTAAAATATGTATCTGAGACAGAAATTGCTAAGGGAATGATTCAAAGCATCTAATTAGGTGCCTGGTCTTGTTTTTGTGAACATCCTTTGGTGACCATCATTTTCCACACAACAGCTTGGTGAGTGACACAGTCACAAAGAATAAAGGAAACACAGGGTGCATTCCCTCTTTGGACCTCTCTTTTCCACCTGCCATGAGGGTGTGCCTAGCACCACTCTACAGAGAACACTGTTAGAGGGCCCTCTCAACTTCTCCTACCAAAATTGTTCCTCTTTACATGGAATAATTAAATACCCATTAAATTGGAGATCAGGGAAGTGTGCATGAAGGAATTCCAACTAACAAGTAGATCTCTTATTGTCAAAAAACGTGGGTTGTACTTCCTGTTCTTAAAAACTCTTCATGCAAGCTACCTAGATTCTTCTGTGGCTCCAGTTTCTACAGCCGTTATGTAGAGCAGTTACTGTTTGTAAAATACCCACAAAGTTCTGGACACCTTAAAGACACACAATATGATACTTCTATTAAAAAAAAAGGGTTTGAAAACAACAAAAGAGTTCAACTATATATAGCATCCGCACTGTCAAAGTGATTGATTCTTTTAGTTCACATCTAGAAAGTTATGAACTCATTGTAAGTACAAGGGCTTACAATGACTCCTTCCTCATGAGAGAACTAGACAAAGGAATACAAAAATAGAAATGTGTTAAAAATGCTGTGTGTTTATTTGGAAATTTTTTTCTAACGTCTCATGCTTACATTATGCATGATTTTATCATTGAAAATGTACATATCTATGTGACAAACGTTACAGAATTCATTTTTTTTGTTATTTTTTAAATCATTGTATTTTCTATGCTGTTCAACTGCAGATGGTATATAAAAACAGCACCTGTAAAACACAGCTGTCTGCTTTTGTA
>JAYRBT010000001.1:52586045-52626975 GCA_036023395.1 Myiotriccus ornatus
GATTTGCCTGACACATTCAACTTCAGTCTCAAACCCAAAGTTTTTAGTATATGATACCAGGCTCTTTTCTCCTTTATTTTTGTGCCACAGTAAAGGATAGTTTATAGGATTCATTCACATCCCTCCTCATCTCTGCATGGGTATTTTATTAAAGCAGAAACTGGGTCAAAGAACTTTCCTCTACATAATTTTCTTTCCACTGGGAGCCAAAAAAATGACTATACTTGTAAAAGAAAACATGCACAAAGGAAGGAAAAATCTCCTCTCTGTGTGCAGTCTTTTCATTGCAAGCTAGTTGTTTATGATGGAATTTACAGCTGAATGACATACAGGAGACAGAAGTGGGACTTACATGATTCTTCTGATCCCTCCAGATCAGTCTGTGTGTGCTAAGCAGTAAAACTCCACTATCAAATTTCACCTAAACCAGAAAAATAATACAGATCAACAACAAATTTAACTGGTAAGTTGCATAAATACTGATCTTGGAAACATTACACCTTACCACGACATAACAATCAGATTCAACAAGCCAATATTTTGAGAACACTCCCCTTTTTTCAGAAATCAAAATACATGAAGCTTAGGAAACAATGGAGAAAATAAGTATAAAGGGATTAGATGGATAAACACAAACTTCCTTTTTAATGGGTATAAACTTTGCCCCCCGGAAATCCTAAGGGATCCTCCCTCCATATACTGTGCAAGATACACAAACACTTAAAGTAAAACAACCTACTAAGAAGATGCTACACACAGTTTGAAATCTTCCACTCTATCATACAGAAGTATTGCTTGTATCCATGTTACTGTTGAAAAGCTCTTTATTTATCAGACAGCAAACATGGAAAATTTGTGGTAGCAAATTGCTTCCTACTTGTAAAATCTGATGCACACTTTTACAGCTTTCTGTGAGGGCATGCAACTACTGTGGTGTAGAAAAATGGAGAGATCAAGAGTCAGTCCAGCAGTAAAATGAAGCAATAAGCAGGCTGGCTCAGACAAGTGAAGGGTCAGCACCCTTGATGACCAGAGCAGCAGTGCATTTTACAGATACCAGGATGACTCCAGTGTGAATTCTGTGTCATGCCCTGTACATGACACCAAAGAGCTCAAGTCGCTGTGTAGGGCAACACGGGGAAGGCTCGGCACTGACAGCTCGAGCAGTGGACAGCGCTTCGTGACAGCGATGCCAGCACACCCTGTGGGGCTCCCAACCCTCCTTCCATGTGGCACACACTGTCCAAGGCCTTTCTCACAGAATCACAGAATCAGTTAGGTTGGGAAAGATCTCTGAGATCATCGAGGTCAACCTATGACCCAAAACCACCATGTCAACTACAGCATGGCACTGAGTGTCCCATCCAGTCTTTCCTTGAACACCTGCAGGGACAGTGGTTGCACTACCACTCCAATGTATAATCACCCTTTCTGTGAAGAAACTCCTCCTAATGTCTAACCTAAACCTCCCCTGGTGCAACTGAAGGATATGTCCTCTCGTCCTGTCACTAGTTATTTACCTGGAAGAAGAGACCAATCCCCACCCGCCTACAACCTCCTTTCAAGGAGGAGCAAAAAGGTCCCCCCTGACCCTCCCTCTTTTCCAGGCTAAACAAACCCAGCTCCCTCCGCTGCTCCTCACAGCACTTGTGCTCCAGACCCTTCATCAGCTCCACTGCCCTTCTCTGGACACGCCCCAGAATTTCAATGTCCTTCCTGAATTGAGTGACCAAGAACTGGACACAGCACTCGAAGTGTGGCCTCACCAGTGCCGAGTACAGAGGGACAGTCACTGCCCTGGTCCTGCTGGCCACACTATTGCTGATACAGGCCAGGATGCCATTGTCCTTCTCGGCCACCTGGGCACACTGATGGCTCACGTTCAGTCGGCTGTAAGACCAGCACAGTCCCCCAGGGCGTGGAACTCCGCCCCAGCACTCTCCTCACAGACACAAACCCCGCCAGACCCCGGTGCAGAACGTCCTCCCACACCCCCGAACGATGCCCCGCCCGCAGCCCAGGCCCTCACACCCGTCGTGTCGCGCCCCTCGCTCGACACCACCCGCACTCACGGCCCTGCCGCCCCGTTGCCCGGGGCCCGCGGCCTCCTCTCCGCCCGGGCTGCGCCGCGCCGCCAGGCCCCGCGCGGGGCCGCCCCCGTCACCTTCTCCTCCCCGTCGCTGAGGCGCACGCCGCGCTGCTGGACCACCAGCGTCTCGCCCAGCTCCAGCAGCCCGGTGGTCCACGAGAACCTGTCCATGGCCGCCCTTCCCTTCCTTGTCCTTCCCGGGCCGCGGGGGCCGCTCCCCGCCCGCAGCCGCCGGGCGCGCCGGGACCGTGCGCGGCCGCCCCGCGCCCTCTGGCGGCGGCTCGGGGAGCGGCCGCCATGTTGCCCCGCCGCGCGGCGCCACGGGAGGGCAGCGGCCGGCCCCCGCCATTGGCCAGTTCGAGTGCCGCGGCCCGGCCGGTGAGGGCGGCCCCGCCGGGCGGCGGGCGATTCAAACGCTCGCTGCCGGCGGCCATGGCGGCGCGCGCGGCTCCGCTGCTCCCGGCCAGCCGCAGGTCCGAGCCTGCCTTCCGAGGTACGGCCGGGGCACCGGGGCGGGGGGACAGGGGCACCGGCGGGCTGAGCCGCGCCCCGCACACACACGCTGCCCGGCACTGGCCGGCCGCGCGGGGCTGAGCGTTACCGCTCGCCGTTACGGGGCCGCGGCGGGTGGCGAGGGAGGCGCGGGGGGAGCGGGGAGCTGGTCGCTCTCCCCGGGAAGCCGGAGGCACGGGAAGGCGCCCCAGGCCTTGGCAGCA
Source organism: Myiotriccus ornatus (assembly GCA_036023395.1). Classification (NCBI taxonomy): domain Eukaryota; kingdom Metazoa; phylum Chordata; class Aves; order Passeriformes; family Tyrannidae; genus Myiotriccus; species Myiotriccus ornatus. The sequence continues at coordinate 52,588,851 of JAYRBT010000001.1, forward strand.
GCGCTCGCTGTCGTGGTCTTGGAGCCTCGCCCTCCTTTGGCAGCGCTGGGGCCGGTGCGGACCGCACCCCACCGCATCCCACACCTCGCCCTGTCATCCCGTCCCCTGCCCCAGGCAGGGCTCCTGGGGTAGAAGCCTTCCCTCATGATGAAAGAGAGGCCCTAACGTAAGAGCGTCCCATTGAAACCAGCAAATGTGCCGCTGATCTAGATCCGTACGCTTGTGCTTATTTACTTTCTGAACGGTTTTGCTACTGCAACTTAAAGCAGCAGAGTTGCTTTGAATGGGACTTTGCTGTTTGTGCGAAGGGCGGTGAGAGCTGAGTTTCCAAAGCAGAAGGTGCTGGGGGGCCTTTGGGATGCTTGCTGCTGTGCAGCAGCTCTTGGCGGGTGCACTTCTGCTGTAGCGTCTTCAGAAGCAAGTGGTGTACAGGGTCTTTCGTAAACTTTGTCCAGAGAAGGGCAACGAAGCTAGTGAAGGGTTGGAGTAAAAGTCCCACGAGGAGCGGCAGAGGGAGGTTGTTTAGCCTGGAAGGGGCTCAGGGGGACCTTATCACTCTTTTCAACTACCTGAAAGGAGGTTGTAGCCAGGTGGGAGTTGGTCTCTTCTCCCAGTCAGCCAGTGGCAGGACGAGAGGACGTAGTCTCAAACTGTGACACGGGAGGTTGAACATTAAAAGGAGTTTTTTCACAGAAGGGGTGATTAGACATTGGAATAGGCTGCCCAGGGAAGTAGTGGAGGCACCGTCTTTGGAGGGACAATCACAGCTGTCTTAGGACCTATTCAGGATCACTTTGTGCTGTTACTGACACTCCTGTTAGTCCAACATTTGCACAGAAGCCCAGGTGACAGTGGAAGATAAGCAAATGATTTTACAGATGGTCACTTGGGTTCATGTGCGTGGTGTTTTTCATGTGTGCTATGCTTGCTACTGCCACAGATGAAAAGTGTGCTTGCTGATGAGTGAGCCTGACTTCTTCCCATCAAATAATTGTGTTTCTTTTGAGTTAACACAGCAAAACAACCAACTTGTAGAGCTGTGAAATTACATTCAAGCGCCCCTTGAATATAGCCTTTCTCAAGAAATGAATATGTAAGACATTGCGATGTGAATATTAAACTAAAAACATCCTTAATCCATAATGTCTCTATTTCATAAAGTCTTGATGCTTTTGTGATTGCATTTCCTTTTTTTACTAAGAATCAAAGTTTGTCATTATCATTTTAGCTGAAAATGTAATAAGTCTGTCTTTTAAAACCCACTAGAACAAAGGCGACAAAAAGTCGAAGAATATTTGTCAAGAAAGAAGACTTTTTCTGGTGTTCCCATTCAAGAAAACCAGACATCGATCAGGTACTATTTCTGCTATGGCTTAAATTTCTTTATATTCACTAATATACCTTAATTTTCATCTCAGCTGTCTTCTATAAGATCATCTGATGCAAAGATACCATCTGTGAACTGGAATGTTCATTTTCAGTCACATGAAGTAATGCCACATGTTTCTTATAATGCATCACAAAGCATCTGAGGAAGAGCTTGGATTTGTAACTAAGATGAGATGTTTTTCTTAGCTGTCAATACATTTTCACAGTTGCTAGGACACAATACTGGTTTGGTGGTTTTGTAACTCACTGGGTAGTCTGATGCCAACTCTGGTGCCTGATTGAAGGTTTTGGAACCTGTCACTACGGTAGAAACTATGTGTCCTTGTTCAGACTCGCTTCAAATGGCCTGGGCTCTGATGATTGCAGTAGCTTCAACTCCTTGAGCTACTCCTCCTTCGCCCTCAACTGCAGAATTTAGAAACTTAAACTTCTGTAGCAAATGCATTAGGCTAGACAGGTTGGTGCTCATCCTTAAACATGAGAATGACAGCTGCAGTCAATTCCAATCTGTTAGCCAGCTTTTTGTGGTGTAAGACGCGATGTTTTGCAGTCTGGGCCCTGATCAGTGGTTGCTTAAAATTTTTTTTTTTTTGCTGGAAGAATAGTACAAGCTAAACAGAAATACTTCAGTGTGAGTTCAGCCTGCTGAGTGCCAACTGGACCAAAAATACATTCCTTTGTTGCATGATTCAAGATTTTATTTTTTTTTTAAGCAGTAGCAGAACTAGGAGAGCAACTAGCAATAAAGTGCAAGAAAACTTACAGCTCTCAACATCTCCAAAGCCAGAAATGGTAAGTTTTTGACTGATATTTAAATACTGATGGTACTCTGTTCCTGCAGCTACAACATTCCACTCACTTAAATCGTATTTATGTTATATGACTTTCAGTGCATGAGAAGTTTTCAGGCACAGAAGTGCAGTTTGTTAAAACTTTATTCAGTCACTATTTATTATATGCTTTCTGGAAAGCTGTCACATTACAGTATGTAATGGATCATGTTGATATTCAGTTTGTACCCAATGGGAGAGGGAGTTAAAGAGGATACCATTGTTGCTGAAATAATGCTTTAATTTTAACAACTTTCTTAAGAATCTCGGATTTTTTTATATATATATTTTCAGTCTTCAGGGAATTAATTTAAAATCTGATTAAGGTCTTCTAACAAAGTAGAGAAGTGTTCTATTTGTACTCTGTTAGTTGGAAGAAAACCGGATCATTAACAAAACTAACTGTTGAGTGTGCTTTTTCAGTTGTGTACTGGCAAATCTAATGTAATCAGAAGTAGGTGCCAATACCTAATCAGAATTTAATGGAATGTGTTCCCTATGTAATTTCATGTCACTTTTCCAAAATTAAGATGCAAATGGTTGTGCTGCTTAGAAATAGCAAAATAGAGATTCTTCTCCAGATCTGTTCTCAGGGAAAGTTGAGATAAAAATAGACACAAGACCTGGGTTCATGTTAGGCAGTTTTGAATGTGAGTTACCAAAGATTTGAGATGTGGAGTTATTTGAGGAGGAAACCAATAACCTTAAAACTTTAAAACAGAATGTTGAGGGGAAAAATTCAAAAAGTGAGAACGAAGTTGCTCTTTTTTAGAAATTTCCTGAGGGGACATATTTTGTTTTGTGTAAATGTCTTGTGTGATTTTAAAGTGAAGTTAAACTACATAGCTTCCTGAAATAACAACCCTCATACTCAAGCTCTAGTTACAGAAGTCAAATCTAACTTCTACTCCTGAATGACAGACCAAGAAATAAGATGCAATGTAGTTTTCTTACAGTTTGAGGGCATCTTAAATAAAAGAGTATGAACCTCTGCAGAGGTCCATGTGTCATCTGTGTTTTTTTCCTGCCTTTAGATATTCACTCTTTCAAAAGTTGCTGCTTGGACAATGCTGAATTAGTTGTTGTAGAGTATCTTCTTTGGAGGAAAAGACTAGATCCCACTTCTCATGGAGGGTTGTGCTGAGAACACATGGCTGAGAGTTTCAGGGAGTAGTAAATCCATACAAAACTGACATAACTATTCTTGACTTACAGCATCCTGTAGCTCAATAGTAAGAAAAATTCTCCCTCTTCTGGTAACAGCTCCTAGTGCCCTAATTAGAGGCTTTACTCACTACCTCCTGCTAGTAGACTATCCACACTAAGTGGGGGAATGGTGCTGCCATTAAGTTATGAGGTAGGTAGAGATACTGCTTTTGACTATAAACAGTCTAAAGCAAGTTTCTATTTCTAACTTTTCTTAGAAGGTAATTTTGGCAGTTAAAAGCCAGCAGTTACTTTGAGAGTTTTGTTTCTTACTTCCAAGGCAGAATTTAAGCAGTTTTTATTTGATTTTTTTTTTTAAAATGTGAATTCTGCAGTAATAGTTGACAAATATTCTACTCAATATTTATACACTGCTTCTCTAGGTACTTTTTAAGTGGCATTTACCTTTAATCACTTAAGTCCTATAAATCAGTGGAAGCAACTTTAGAAACAAGTAACATGCAGAATGAATGTACTTCTAACATTACCGTGGATTTGCTTTTGATTTCAGGAAAATAAAGAGAATGATGATAAACTGTCATGGGATCAATCAAGTGTGAGCTCAGAAAAAAATGTTACTTTAAACTCTTCCACAATCCCCCTGACAAGTTACCTATCAGGGACAAACTGGAATCTTGAAGGTCAAGCTTCAAAGGCCAAAGCTACTGAAATAAAATCTCAGCATGCATCACTTAGTAAGGCTTTCTTGGAAATAAAAAGAATAAGAGAGAAGCAGTTGATTGCAGAAAAACAAAATGCAAGTACCAGCCTACCAAAGAAACTAGCACTTGGCAAATATCGTGGCAAAGTTATCCCATCCAAGATAAATTCCTTCCGAAAAACAGTAAAAACTGAGGGGGAAAAAGCTTCTTTGCCAGAGAAGAAGCTTCTTCCTTCTGCCACCAAACAAGCAGCAAGTTCTATGTCCACAAAAAGCTGTAGTGCAGTTCTGAAGAACATCAAAGTCACAAACAACCCTAAGTCTGTAAAATCGAGTGGTGTCCTGCCACTTCACAGCAAGCCACCTGACAAAGCTGCTATTAACTCACAGTCTGGTTTGAAGAAACAGCAACTGACATTTGCTGTAGCACCAAAGAAAGTAACAGTCCAAAAACTGGCTGGTGGAAGGGGACCACAGCCACCAAAGACTGCTTCAAGCAATCCTGACCACAGAGTGCGAGGTGTGAAGAAATGTGCAGATTTTTGTGAAGCTGCAAGACCAGAAGCTCCAGCAAAACCAGTTTCTGTTGTTCCTGGTACAAAACCAGGACAGAATTCTAAAACTAATGGCCACAGAAACTCTATTCTGCCGAAAGAGTCAGCAGAAGAGAGAAGGTAAGTGTACTACTCTTGTGGCTTGATCTTGGAGGTTATTTACCTTCTTTCCAAGAATATCTAATTTGACCTATTTCTTGCTGTAGATACACTGAAAAAAAAAAATGTAAACATTTAAACTTGATGCCCAAGCACATCTAAACCTGCAGATTAGGTGAAGGCAGCCTAGACAATGGGGAGAAAGATGATTTATAATCTAAAACTCACTAAATATTCTTGATAAAGGGCCTTGCGGAAATTCACATTTACTAAAAGTTGATGATCTAGGGGAATGGGATTGCAATGAAACATGAAAACTGAATTATGCATCACATCAGTTTCAGACTTTAAAAACTGTTATAGGGTTGTTCTGGGCTGCTCTCCATGCTTTTTGTCTTAAGAGATTGCTTCTAGTTTTCTGTAAAGTGGGATTAGGGAAAAAAGGTGACAGAGAAGAAAAACTCAGAAGCATTTTTTACCCTCTTTTGAAAACAAGGGTCTGTAACCTAAGTCTCCTGGAAAGGAAGAGGTTAAAGTGTTCTGAGCTGACATATACCTAAAGCAGACAGTGATATGCACGGTTCTGAAATTTCCATGCAGATCTAAATGGCAGCTGTATTCCTTTTGGGATTAAAGGGAGAAGAGTTGAACTATCCGGAAAGAATATCTTTGAATGACTTAACCTAGTTAGCATCAGTCAGTGTCAAAAATTATGAAACATCTGTCACTTCAGCTAACTATATTCTGAAATGCAGAGCTCGCCTAGAAGATTGGAGGGCATCTAGAGGAAAAGTGATGAGACGACCTCCTGCATATGCGCTTCTTGGACCCCAGTCTAAAAGTGAAGAACAAGAATACTCTTCTGCTGATGCTTTAAAGCACATATTACACAGTGAAAAGGTCAACAAGACTCTCAGTGAATGCCTGCAGTTAACAGAACAGGTATTTGGACCCTTGCCTACTGAGTTCTGATCATACAGGTCCCCACAACATACAAGTCCTACAGGTGTGCTAGACCCATGTGAATCGGGTGCAGGGGAATAATTGCTCCCCAAGTTAAGCAATGTCATAGCTTTTGCCAGCACGTGAAGAAACAGAGCTTTACTAATTTACTGAATAAGAATAGGCAATAATGGTAATAATAGTAGAGCTATAATAGTAGAAGATTTATAACATAGTAAATAGCTAGAAGAAATTAATCTAAAACAAGTTTGCATTTGCAGAAACTTGTCTGTACTTCTGAATAAGTTTGTTTCGGGTAGTTCTGAAGATGTCTATACATTCTACTATCCCTTCTACTTACAATACTGTATAAATAATTCTCATTTGGAAGAATAGGTGCATAACAATTCTTCTGCCAAAGAAAGAAAAAATACTTGCTTTCTAGTTCAAAACCAGCTAAACTACAGCACCTCAGTGTGTTAACTGCATTTAAATTTCTGCTTTTGTGTTGACTTTAGGGATGTCAAGGTGATGAAGTACGTGCCATGCTGGAAGATCTCACACAGAGCATTCCTGGCGTTATAAAGCTTGCGAAATATTGGATCTGCTGTATGCATCTTGAACAGAGGGGCTCTCTTGAAAAGCTTATTGCTGTCTATGAGGAGGCCATTTTGGCAGGAGCAATGGTAAGCAGCTTTTCTTGAAGTTTGAGATTAACAATTAGTGAGGCATGAAAGTATGGTATGTAAAATACAACTGCTTCTGATTTTATTAAATCCTTTTACGGTTGAAGGAGAGCCATGTGACTTACTTAAACATTAAAACAATGGATTTAGTTTGCTCTGTAACCACTGTAGACACACTATTTTGAAGAAGAAGGGTTTTAGGATCATTGAATTGCCATATGATGTTCCACCTAGAAGGAATTAAGGATTGAGACTTCTAGTATCACTAGAAACCCAAAACATAACTTAATTTTACACTTATTGATGGACTTCACTTCTGTGCTTTACTATTACCAAGATTTCAGGACATCAAATAACAGCTTTAGAGCACCAAATGCAGAAAATACAGGATTCACTTGTTTTCTGACTTATGTCTGAACAGCACTAAATAAAGGGTTTCTAAGATAAATCTCATGTGGTCTGTACCACTTTCCCTGTAACTGTTATATGAAATAAATAAGATGAAATGATGATTATTTTTGGAATTGTTTTTCTAAAGCAGTACAACTTTTTTTCAGCCTAAAGAGGAACTACGACACACACTAATAGATACTATGAAAAATAATGAAAGCCTTTTTAAGTCTGAGAATGGTAAGTTTGAGTACTCTATTCTAGTTAAATGTGTGACTTAACAGGCAACACAAGCTGTGTACAGAATACAAACTATTTGTGTTGATATTAAATTTTATTTCATAGAAAATTTACTGTGATAATTTTGTACTTAATTGTCTTTGAAAACAGTCTTGACTAAACAAATACTTTTCAATAGTGGGCATGTTAAAATGATTGGAGATGCTCTTATATTCAAACTTTCTACTTAAACTTTATCAAAGCTATTTCAGCCTGATAATCAAAAGAGTAAATAAAAACACTCTTGTGAGCTAGAAATCAATGCCTCTGACACAAACTCCTTCACTACCAGAAGCGTGGTTGTGTTTTGGCATTGTGGCAATTAAAGGTTCTAAATATTCTAGTTTTTGAAGTAAAGTAACCATAAATATTCCCATTCAATATAACATAACCTGACAAGTATTTGAACCCAGAAACTGAAATATTTGTTCAGAGCTGCTGCACTTGAAAAGTAAGAGAATGACTTCTCAGGATGTGTACTTAGTTTGAGTTTTGAGGTTGCAGGTTCTCAAAGGTGACTAAAATTATTAGTAATTTAAATTGTTGTGGCTCAGACTCAATACTTACTTAACTTTCATTCTCATGTAAAGCTCTAAGATTTCAGGATCTCTCTAAAACATTCTCTTTAGTTGTAACTAATCTCAGCTGTACTTTTTTCTGTATTTTATTTTTAGGGGGAACTGTGATAGAAGCTCATTTAAGTGAGTTAGTGGAAGTCAGCAAGGAACCAAATTCATCTGTAGAGCCAGTTCAGGAGACCTTCAAGGATTTCTGCTCTGATGATGTCCAAAAAGCAGAGAGTGATAACAAGAAGGCAGAGGCAAGCAGCGAAGCTATCCAGAAAGAAGAAACTGATTTAGGTTTAAAAACAAAGGAACAGATCTTGCCAAAAAAGAATAAAAAGCACAAGCGTAAAGAACGTACAAAAAATAAAGGAAAATGCGAAACAGAACAGCATGAGGATGGGATAAAAGATATGGCCCAAGCAGTTAATTCTCCTGAGAAGGGGAATGACACATCTTGTTCAATGAAATACAATCCTCCTACCACACCATACTTGGAAAGGTAAGATTACTTCAGGTAACTATGGAAAGTCTTCAGTGTCTGGAGAAAGAATAATATTTGTGTCCTGTTGAAACAGGGAGGCATTGCATTTCTGAACGCCTACTTAAAAGCTCTCAAGAACTTTTATTTTTAGGCTTGCTTCCTCTTCCTTCAGAAGGAAGTATTTTTAAATAAATTCCTCTATTTACTCAAACTGTTTTGCTTTGTGAATGCCTCACTGCAGAGTAACCAGACTTTTGTGGCAGAGACATAAATTCCACGTTCGGGATGCCCTCCCGCAGCCCACATCACAGTAGCAGTTCTACACTGAGCTAGGTAAAGAGAAAGTAGTTGTCTCCCGTCCTCTCCTTTTCAAATGCAGATGTGATTGTGTGTCATACAACACAGAAATACTGAACAAGATGTAAGTGTCCTGTAGTGGTTATCTTGAGGCAAAAATATGGGTAGTAACCTTCGTACAAACCAGATAATAGTGACATTATTTTTTTTACTAAGATAGCAGCCTTAGGAAAGTTGTGCTCAGCTTTGACATCTGATGAAGCTGGAGACCTGGGAGCTGTCTGCTATCCCTCACAGCAGGAAGAGCAATTTGCCCCTGATGGAATAGGGAGGGGTCTTCCTTTGGGAACTGTTTTCAGGAGATTCTCTGGGTTAAAATATTTTGCCCAAGAAAAGTTATATATCTAGTTCTAACTGTATGAATGGGAAAGGACCTGTTTCCTTTGGTTGTGGGAATGAGAAAGAGTTGAACGTGAATCACAGCTGGCTGTTTCTGCTAGATGCTACAAAGGTAACTTGTATGATGGTGTGCCTATGTTTAGTGATTTTTTCTTTATTTTTTTTCTTTCTCAAAGCGTGAAGATGTCTCATGAGGCAAATTACTGCAGTGCTAAGGATCTGAAGATTGTAACCCCCTTGCGATATTCTCAACGCATTCGGGAGAAAATGTGCAAGCTATCTGATACTGGCAAAGATCAAGATCCATGTGTCTCTTCACTTGAAGAGCTGGGAGAATTGGAATCCAAAGCCGCTGTATTTATCCACAAAGAGAGCAATGCCTTCCAAGAAACAAATGCTGAAATAGAAGAGTAAAAAGTAGTGTTACTGCTATTCAGAGGTTAAAGATTTGATTGTAAGGAGAGTTGAGTGGGACTTGTTTTTAGCAGCTTTGAGACAGGAGCTATCTAAGACTCATGTGGATGGCTTAAGGTGAAATTTGACTGCCTGAGTCACTAAATAAACTTTTAAAGTTTCTGCCATTTCAAAATTGTAATAAATTTGCTCTGGTTTAGTACTAGATTGATGTCTGTGTTTAACTATGTTTCACTAAATATCAAATTAAGGACTAGGTATAAAGCTTCATGTTGTAGTATATTGCTAATATCTACTGTTTTCCTGTTGCAGTTGAGAACTCTAAGGAATTCATAGGAACCTTTCAGTTTAACAAAATAAAAAGTAATGTAGACGCCTTAACATGTCCCTATCTACTACAACATCTAGTTTTGAAAACTGAAGCCAGCTTGTAAGGTGTAGGCTAAATTTAAACTTTTATTTAGTTTTAGAGGTGTTTCAACAAAAAACATTTTAATCTCTTTAATTACTGACATTGTTCATTACCAAGTAATCTTAGATAAGGTCTGATACACTACTTACTATATGACTGTTTTAATGTTGGTTTGCATTAGTTTCTAATACAGCAGACATTAAACTCATCAACTGCATTGCGTTTGTTCTTTATTTATAGTCTTTACGCTGTAAACTATGTAGTCTATTCTTGAAAGCGAAGTGTCAAAGCGGAACACTGAGCTTTCCCGCACTTGGCGTTTCCCTATTTCTCAGCATGAGGGACAGCCCTCTCTGCCGGCGGCGCCGCCTTAGCGCCGGGGGCTGGGCCTTCCCTCCCAGGCAGCTCCGTTCTCCTCCCCATCCTCCGCCCCCAGCCGGTGCGGGTTGGCCTTGGAGCTGGCGCTGGGCTTGTGCCAGGGCCCGTGCTCGGGCCTCCTCCCGGCGGGATCGCGGCCCGCCGAGGTGAGTACCCTGAGGGGCTGGGGCGGGCTGGGGCTGCCCCCCCTCAGGCTGCGGGAGCTGTAGGAACAAAGCCCCCACATGCTTTTCGGAAACAACTCGTCGGCACGTTCAAACACCGTGTGTGCACAGTATACACATAAAAAGGGATGCTTGGAACGTGGGTAACTAACTTAGAAACACGAGCGTTTTGGGGAAAAAAGGGAGAACAGGTCGCTGCTGTGTGTGAAATGCTTGAGGAGAAGCGTTTTTAGCAGACAATGGAAACGTGCGAGTTTCAGCAGTTGTGGGAGCGCTCTGGTGTTGTGGGATTGGGCTCCATAGCAATGTCCTCTCCAGAACGAGAGGACATGGCCCCAAACTGTGTCAGGGGAGGTTCGGGTTGGACAGCAAGAGGAATTTCTTCATGGAAGGAAGGGGATGTTAAACGTTGGAACAAGTTGCCCAGGGAGGTAGTGGAGTCACCATTCCTGGAGGTGTACAAGAAATTACTACATGTGGCACTTAGTGCCATAGTCTGGTTGACAAGGTGGTCATCAGTCTTAAAGTTGGACTTGGTGATCTCAGAGGTCTTTTCCAACCTCAGTGATTCCGTGATACAGCTTAAATGCAGTGATAGGACAGCTGGGAACAGTTCAGAATTGAACCAGGGGGGTTTTGCACTGGATGTTAGGGAACATTTCTTTGCTGAAAGGGTGGTCAAACACTGGAACAGACTTCTTAGAGAGGTGGTCAGAGCCCCAAGCCTGTCGGTGATTAAGAGGCATTTGCACCATTCCCTTACCAATATGATTTAACTTTTCGTCACCCCTGAAGTGGTCAGGTGGTTGGACTAGGTGACCATTGCAGGTCCCTTCCAACTACAGTACTCCATATCTTCCAGTTGTTGAAGTTGTGCAGTAACTTTTACCAGTTTGAAGCTGCTTATGGTGTTTTAGGTGAGAATTGTCACTGGAAGCCTGAGGCTTGTTATGTGATTGTGCCTGTGAGTTTTCTTTAGTGTTACGAAACCACCTGCAGGAGTGCAAGTAACAAGAAGATGCAAAGTGTAGGTCTGTGATTTAGATTTTCAAAGAGCATTAGCATTTGAAATGAAAAAATGCAGTGATAATGCTGTATGATGTTTTGAATTGTACTTACTGGAGGCCTCATTTTCAGTAAAATGATGGTAGCAGTGCACAGACGTGTTATGGAAATGCTGGACAGGTGTAGGTAGCCATGTTTATCACTCCTTCTCATTATTTTGAGGGTTTTTTTGAAGAGAAGTGTTGGACCTGGGCCTATAAAGAATGGAAGAATACAAAGTGTTGAAAGCACTAGGAGAGGGATCCTTTGGCAGAGTTCTCCTAGTTCATCATAGAATCAGTGACCAGAAGTATGCGATGAAGGAAATAAGACTTCCCATGGTAAGTGTGCCACATACACCATCTCACCCCCTGCTTAAAAAAAGTAAAATTTAAAAAAATCGTAATTGTGCATGTGTTTTTGAAACGCTGAACACTTTTGCTGCAAATTTTGTGTATTAGACAGTTGCATGGTATGGTAACTGTATAACTATGTCTGAGTTGATGTTGTTGGTACTAAGTAAAGTAGGAAAATTGATCCAATTCAGAAAGTGCATGGTTACATTTTGGGAAGTGCAACACATAGGAAGACACTTAGAATGAAATCCCTGATCCTCGATGCCCTTGATTTCACTGGAATGCAGATTTCACATGCAATGCCTAATGAGGAAATTATTATTATTATTATTATTATTATTATTATTATTATTATTATTGCTGGGAATCACTTATTTAGGTTATCCTCTCTGCATCTAGATAAGCCAAAAAATTCACTAAATGGGAGACACCAGCTTTCTGGAGCCTGAGGCTCCGTTAAGATTTGGGCACTTGACTTAATATTGAGTTCATGCAGACTGTCAGCTGTTCCAAAGTCAGTGCGTGCTGCTTTGTTGCATAGTTCTCCACTTTTAAAGTAGAAAAAGTCATTAATTGAAGTAGGAAAATATCCTCTAAAATTAAAAAAAAAAAAAAATTAAAATCCAAACATCTGAAAAGCTCAAAGTCTTCAGCTAGTAATAAACGATAGATTAAAAAGGTGGAGCTTTGTGGTTTCTAAATGACTTTTAAAAATAATTGAAAAATAATTCTTTAAAATATTTTCCTTTTGGAAAGTGAAGTGCATTGTATGTCTCTGTGAAAATCCGTAAATGTGACATTTATATAAGTGTACTTATATTTTCAGTCTTCATCTGGTGTAGAGAACTCTAGGAAGGAAGCAGTTCTTTTGGCTAAAATGAAACATCCAAATATCGTTGCCTTTAAAGAATCATTTGAAGGTAAATGCAAACATTTAAATTCCTTCATTTGTTTCAAGTTGCATACTCCTCAGGGATCAAGATTACTTTCTTTTTTTGTTTACAGTACATGTTATAAACAAAATACATGTTTATTGTAACATATAATACATAGCGTGTAGTCGGAGCTTTATAGTAAGAAGGATTACTTACAGTAAAAAACAGTACTTATTCTGCTAATGAAAATACTAACTGTTCTTAAATTACCTAAAATTTAGCTGATGGACATCTGTATATAGTGATGGAGTATTGTGACGATGGAGATTTAATGCAAAAGATTAAGCAGCAAAGAGGAAATTTGTTCCCTGAAGATACGGTAAGAAAAGACATTGTTTTGAACCAGAGGGCCAGGAATCCTTTTTCATGTAAACTGAAGCATGCTGCATAAACTAAATTACAGATACACTAACACCATGAGGTACCTTAAAACAAAGGCACTTACAGATAGAATAGGAAAATTATGTCTTTTATAGTTTCCAGCAGAACAAGGCAAGAATTGGACTGAAAGGATTAAAAAAGGAATTGCTGCCTGTATCTGGGAATTGTGCAGATAGTGGGAAAAACAGAGTCAGGTTTGTATGCAATTAAATTAGAATTTTACAGAAACTTGAGACAGAATTTAAAGCACAGTAAGATGTACTGCAAATGAAAAGTAAACAAAGCACTCTGGCAAAATAAATTAAGTTAGCCAAGAGGCTAAACGCTTGCATTTTATGTAGCAATTAAATGTTTAAAGTATTCAGCAGGCATTAACTCCTTTTATCAGAGTAGTTATAAAATTACTTAGGAGAAGATTCAAAGGGACACTGTAGTGAATGAAAGCTACTTCCTGCCACAATTAAAAGCATCACCTTGGTTAATATGAAAGGATCAGAAGTCTCGACTAACTGAACATTCAGATTTTCTGTGCATCTTTGCATCTCTAGGAGTTTTCTTTTGTACTTTAAAAGGAGCACATTTCGTTTTAGGAACTATGTGTAATCCACATGGGTTTTGGTTTTGTTTTGTTGTTTGTTGGGTGGGGTTTTTTATTTGCTAATTTACTGTGATTAACTTGCTTATAAAATGAGCGTGAGATAAAATCCCTTGTAGCAACTCCCTACCTTCATTCATCATTGTTATGTATTATTACAGCTTTCTAGACACAGGTAATAAACATTCCCTCTGCCATATTAAACATAATTTATCCTGAACTCAGTCTTTCATGCTGATGGGAGGCCATTATGTTAGAGTTACTTTTAACTTCCAAATATTCGGAACATGCTTTTCTTTTCCTAATTTGTTTTATCTATTAGTATTCACTACATACAGCATTAAGCTGTTATAACTACTAGTTACTCTTTTTCAGATCCTTCAGTGGTTTGTTCAGATGTGCCTGGCTGTGAAACACATTCATGATAAGCGTGTGTTGCACAGGGATATAAAATCCAAGGTGAACAGAGCAAGTTTTGTTGCCATTAAAGGCCTCTTCTGCATGTAAAAGTTAAACTCCCTCTTTCATAATTTCCTGCGACAGCTAAGTTCTTTGTTTTTTGTTCAGGCTTAAGAATATCATGTAGATCAAAGTGTTGAGTGCATGGGATGATGTAATATTGCGGGTGTAACCATCATCTAAGTATAGATACATCCTTCATATCCAAACTGCTGATAGCAACAATCGCTCGTGACAGACTGCATATAATTCAAAACAATAACACAAGTATAAAAAAAGTGTATAGATTATGCAGTTTTTAAATGTCCTGCCTCACATTCTTTTCTTTGTTACTCTTTCATATCAGAAAGAGAGAAATTCAGAAGAAAGTGTAGCCTTATTGGTTTGAGTACAGCACAGAGATTAAGGCAACTCTTGTCTCTGATTCTTCCTCTGCTAATGATTCTGGGGCTTCAGGCCCATATAATCTTTCCATTTCCCTGGATATAGTTCTGTGTTATGGAACCAAAGAACATGACACAGTTCTTAGCCTTTTTTTTTGTTTTGTTTTGTTAGAAGTGTTAGGAGAAGCAAGTAAGAGGAAATATAAAGATAAAATACTAGAAGGGATTGCCACCATGTTTTCTTTATATACAAACTGCAGAAATGATTCGTAGATGAATATTTCAGTATGTTAACCTATGCTCTTGAAATGCAGAACATCTTCCTCACTCAAAACGGGAAAGCGAAATTGGGAGATTTTGGATCTGCACGCCTTCTTGTACAGTATGTGGACATCTCCACTGATCTCAGTGGTGTCAAGTTTTATTTTACCATTGAAAAATACTACAGAGTTCTTAAATCATGGCTTTCCACCTGGCATTTCTTCTTTGTTGTTTCAATAGCCCGATGTCATATGCTTGCACATATGTGGGAACTCCTTATTACGTACCTCCAGAAATATGGGAAAGTATGCCATACAACAACAAAAGGTACTTGTGTTTTCACTGGTCACAAATAATGCCTGACTGATGTAGGGTTTTTTAATTGCTGTCCCACTCTGTCTTTGTGGCTTATCTGTATTTGGTTTAGAGAAGATACTGAGCTGAAGTATTTTTAGAAAGAGTTAATTACATTTTTTTTTAAGATGAAAGTGCAGAAATTCCTCTTTACTTAGGTAACTGAGACCACAATATCTTTAGTCTTAGAAGTTTGAAAACTTGTGCAGACAGCTGTTTGTTTGGGAGAGTAAATATATACATAGAAATATATACACAAATATGTACCTGTCTGTGCACATACATAGGTATGTGTTTACATCTTTTGCTGGTCTTACAATTTTTTTTTTTTGACTCGTCATATTTTTAAAGCTCTTCATGCTGGTCATAATGTAGGGATAATGGCACAAAATGGATTACCTAGATTTATGGAGCCTAGTTATTCTTATCCTGATGCAAGAAGTTCTGAGAGCATCTTGATAGTACAGTTTTTACAGCTTCTTCCCAGACTCCAAGATACTAAGCCATATTATATTCCCTCCCCTAGATCTGTTCTGTGACCTTAGTTGGGCAATTGGTTTTCCAGAGGGGGGAAAAAACCTTCTAGTACTTCAGTTTTTTTCTGCTCCTCTTGCAAGAAAGGTATCAGTCGCTTCTTGTGCAGGGGGCAGTACTCACTTTTGATGGAAAACAATGGGGTTTTTTCTCAATAGAAGAGTTCTTATTGGCAGGACCAGAATTCCAGCTCTCAGGATTGTGTGGCTGCCATCTGATGTTAGGGGCTATGGAATACAAAGGCTTTCAAGTGTGGAAAGATAACTGTTGTTGCAGCAAATAGTTTAAGAGACATCCTAGGAATAAAAAAACAACTACAACTGTATGACAGCCATCTTTTTTTTACATCAGGGTAAAATAAAGTAAGCAAAAACATTTCCACTGGAGAGGTTAAATGCATAATTGTATTGTCTTTTATAGTTACTTACATTTATTTTTAGTTTATTCAATTCAGTTATGTACACAGATTGAATCTCACTTTTTCAAAGCAGGATCTTAAATTGTAATTTTTGGCTCAAAATTTTTCATCCTTCTCTGTATCTGCAGTGATATATGGTCTCTGGGGTGTGTTCTGTATGAGCTGTGCACTCTAAAACATCCGGTAAGTACAGCTTTATTGCTATCAGAAAAGTTTTGGAATTCCTTAAAACTTAATTAGCAGTTAGCTGTACTGTAGATTGGACTGACGTGTTTGCTGCTGCTTCCAAAAGAGGGAAGTATTGCTCCACCCTTCACACACCTCCTCCACTATGTGCCTTCTGTTTTTCAGCACTTCTTTGGACCTACTAGACCCTTCCTTAGAAGACTCAATTTTCAAAAATGTTAAAAACCAATTTTTTTTCTTGGTTAACTTCTCTCAATATCAGTGATCTGGGGCTTATTAAGGAGTCCAGCAGTTGCCAGGCAGGTTCCAGATATCTGCAGGGATGGTGCAATGAGCATTGAATTTTACAGGATCAAGATGATCACAGGAGATGGGGCAAAGACACTCAAAATCTTTGCTAATGAGAATATATTGTGTGCAAGTATAGTGAAAGGTAGAAAGAAATAAGCAGTTTTGTACCTCGCATCAGTGATATACCTTTGCTTATTCTTCACATCAAAGAAGTCACTGTGGAAGCACTGTCCTCCTATTGGAACCGTGGGAACCCTGATGTATGGTCATTCCTGGGACACTGTCTTTTACAGTGTTGATGCTATGTTTCTTATGTGTTAATGACCTCTGGCTTCTATGTACAGACACATGGTTAACAGAAGAGCCCTCATCAGGATATGTTTGTTTTGCAAGAAAATGAGATCCTAATTGAGGGTGATTTTGTCATAGTTTCTTATAAGCAGCAGTTTGTTTTCGTTGAGATAATACTATACCTTCAAATCACAGAACCACAGAATATTCTGTTTGGAAGGGACCCCACAAGGTTTATCAAAGTCTAGCTCCTGGCCCTGCACAGGACAGCCCCAAGAATGATACCATATGTCTCAGAGCATTGTTCAAATCCTGTATATCAGCAAAAGATTCTCCACAGCTACAGCTTCTAGCTGTGCAAGAGTGAATTGACTGAGTGATAAAGTTGCCTGGGCATAGGTGTATGTTAGCCTAAGTAAAGCTGTGGCAAGGCTTTGGCAGTGTCATGGCTATTCAGGCAGAGCTCAGAGCTGGCGTTCAAAGGAGTGGAGTATTCTTCCCTTTTTAGCAGCATTGAAATGTTACGTGATGGTCACACGTGTTCTTGCATCACCTGTCAGAGGTGATACAAAATGATGCCGCACACTGTGGATGCTTGGTACTCTGCAGCCAAGCCAGCAGAGTGTACCCAAAGAAAACTTCCTGCGTGGAGGCAGAAGTTCTCAAACATTTAGATTTGCAAGAGGATATTTGTGCCTTTATAGGCTACTTTTGATAATCTTTCTTAAAATCAAAGTCTGTGTATTTCCTAGCTTGCTGTTTCACTCTTGCAGTTTAAATCTGATCTGAAATACATTAATTGATGAATTTGATTCCTATAAAATAAAATTTGATTAATCCTAAATGTATAGGAGTAACTCTCCCATCTGCTTTCCAGTTGTAAAGATTATTGTTTGCAGTGTCCATTATGATCTGGTTTTAGTCACTGTGATGTTTTCATTCTCAGTAAATTTCTGTCATTATTTACATAATTAAATGCCCATGCAACAGCCCTACAAAATGTAGAGGAAAATTACCAGGGTTGTTCTTCCACACCTCTGAAACTGTCAAACTGGACGCCAAATCAGGTGGTAGTAAGGAAGCCTACAGAAATACATACTATGCATTTTTATATAAAAAATATTAAAGCTGCTCTTAAATCATCTCGGCTTTTTTTTACCTTATGCTTAAACTCTCTGCTCTCATGTTCATTTATTTTTAATGCAGTTTCAAGCCAATAGCTGGAAACATCTCATCCTTAAGATATGCAAAGGGTCCTACAGTCCACTACCATCTCACTACTCCTATGAACTTCATTGCTTAATAAAACAGATGTTTAAGAGAAATCCTCAGGATCGTCCATCAGTCAGTACTATTCTTTCAAGAGGTTGCTTAACCAAACTTATAAAAAATTGTTTGCCTTCTGAGGTATGGTGTGTTCTTTGTCTCTATATTTAAGCAATTTATCTAAAATTAACATTTTAGATACTAAATAATTTTCTTTTGTAGTTTGATTAGTGTATAGCTATAAAATGTGTTGTGTAGGTCCTACTCTAAAAGCCGTAAGTACAGTTGCAGACTTCTCAGAAAACGGAGTTTTTAAAAGAGTTTGTTTTGAAAATTAAAGTTGAATATTGATCTGATGCAGCTTGAAATTAGGTATTGTTAGCTGTAGCAGCACTTTTGTATTGTGACTATTTTTAACAAATAATGTAACATAGAGTTTGAGGAAGTTTAAAATGGTACAGTATCTGCATCTCTTCATACACATTCCAGATGATAAAAGAGTTTGAGCTGGTATTAAAGGAAACCAAGAAGCATGAAGGCAGTGCAGCAAGACAAAAGGGTAAGTGAACAACATTTTTGTTGATGTAGGGAATGACAAAATGACTAGGAAATGTGAGAGCTTAAAAACAGCTATAAAACATTAGTATTATATGTTCAAATCTGCTTTTAATTATTTCAAAATCTAATGTTATTGAAGCTATATAGGAAATGCTTGAAGGATGTAAATTATATTCCAATGTAAGTAGAGTGCAAAGCTGCAATATATACATAGTTAGTCATAAGACTTGTGCTAGTTTTGAAACAAGCTAAACTTTTAACTGTTGCATGTATTTTAAATATGACAGTTCTTTCTTTCCCAAAATACGGTGAAGCAAGTTATGTTCACTATTTAATTTTTAGAGAGAATGTTGGATTTTTTTTCTTCTGCATAAATTAAGCTACACCAAAATTTGTACACATTTAGAACTAAACAGTAGAGGGACTCCCTGTTGAGAATGAGTTCTGTTGATAGAAGTGTGAAGAAGCTATCACATAATTTTTTATTGCTTGGTTCAGTAGCACTGCTGTCATTCCTCTGGAATGCCACTTTACTACAAATGTTTGCTAAAGGTGTTAACTCTTCAATCTGTTACCTAATGTATCAGGTAGTATCATGGGTGGTGGAAGCTCCAATAATAGGAAAGAAAATAGGGTAAGTATTTAAATATAAATAAAGTATTTGTATTTTAGTAATTTAGAATGTTCTGTATGATAGAAAAGTTCTTAAGAAAAATGATTAGTATGCTAAACCATAGATCAGCCTACTAGATCAGCTGTCATCTGTGTTCAAATTGCGGTTTTCCTGTGCATTTTTCACCACTCTAACTTCTTGATTTTTCCCATATTTAGTTTAGTTTCAATGTGGATTTCCTTATAACCCTGTCAAAACAAAAACACAAACAAAAAAATCCTCTCTTGTTTTTCTAAGGTTTTGGTTTCTGAAAAAATTTATGCATTTTCATTGCTTCAGGGGAACATTTAGAACAGGCTGTTGTGGAAACAGTCCAGACTAAACATAATTCTCACCATGTTTTAGGGCCCATGTGAGATTTCAGGTGAGGAGAATTAAGTCACAGGTAGCCAAGATGTCACCTATGGGCACATTACAGCACACCCTGACTCAGCTGTACTTGGTATATTTTTAAAAATGTGTTGCCATGGGCCTTATTTTTTTTCCTTTTCATAGGCCTGTCAATCTGAGAAGTTTAATATTTGGGTGCATCTTGTTCTCCCTGGGAATATAAATAATTTATCCTTATATTGCGTCTGTTCTTAAATGTAAAAAAATAAAATAAAATAAAACCACAAATTGCATCAAGTAACTACATGTGTGCTTAGCTTCAAAAACTGAGATTGTCTGTTAAAAAAGGGCATGCAGTGTGAAATGCAGTGCAGGAATAACTGTGCAATTGCAACTGGCTTCATAGTGTCAGTGGTTTAGTTTTCAGGTCTTCAGATCCTTAGGCCAGCAATTTTATAGGAAAACTGCTATGTTAATATTACTGCTTGTTTTTTCTCGACAACAAGGATAATGATTAATGCAGTCTTTATTTTTTTAAAGCGAAGGAAAGATGAAAGTAGCAATCGTAGCCCCTTAGAAAGGAAAAATATTACTGAGGGTTTGAGTGAAGGCACAAAGGAACAAAGGAAGTCTGAGCAAGAGGGTAAGTTTTACAGTTTTAAGGCTGATGCACTTCCTTCTATGTAGTGATATCTACAATGATCCAACCATTTAAACAGGTGGCACAAACAAGCCTGAAGCTGTAGAAAACCTTTCTACCACCAGTTACTTCTGCAGTTACACTGATTCATGCTGCTCCTCTGAGATGTTAAAAAAAAATTTAAAAAATTATCTTGGCCAAAGTATTAAAAAATTTGTTTGAAAACGTTTGGAATAGACTAAATGTATGGGGAGCTCTTACCAATGCAGATAGAATCAAACATCACTAGTAGTTAAGTGCTTTACTCTTAGTACTGCTTGGTCTGGACAGGGCAGTCTGGACAGAGAATCAAATGAGATGCTTGTTATCATCTTCTTTTTGTTACAATTACAATAGAAGTCTGCTTTCCTTGCAGGAGATACTGATTTGTCACATGCCCACAGGAGGCAATGGGAAAAGAGGATATCCAATACTGTACTGGATGTCTTGGAAAATGCTTCCTTGCTTTCTTCCAGTTTTACACCTGAAGAGACTGAAAGTAAAGATTTAATTAAATGTGGTTTTAGTTCAAGTAATATCAGTGAGTCTTTATAGATTTTAAAGGCTAAAATTTTACAGGACATGTTTAAAATTATGTGAAATTAATTTTAAAATATTTTATTAACGAACAAAAAGTCCGCTGTGCTGAAGAGAATTTCTTTGTGGTTTTGTGTGACAGGAGAACTGCAAAGAGCGATGAAAACCACAGATAATGCTAGCAACCCTAAAATTATAATCATGACTAGGAAATTACCCTACAATCCTTCTCTTTATATGATGTTTGTGGAGGTAAAAATTAGGAGGTAACAATGAGGAATTCATTTGATGCAGAATGCAACTGCCTATCTTTCAACTACAGGATACTTTTGGGAGCATAAAACGTCTGTACCTCTACTTCTGTTGTCATTAACATACAGATAAGGCCAATGACAATGACTATCAATGATGTACCTCAGATGTGAGGCAGAGATTTTTCTTCCACATCAGCAGCTTTTAATTAAAACACTTAACGTGAGATTTCTTCTGAAAAATGTTTCAATTTTAAAATGCCCCTCACTATGCAATTGTTATAATTATTTAATGTGATTATAGATATGTACTGTGAGGAACTCTGAATAAATCCTGTGGAAATAAATAGTCAAAATATGAGTAGTCAGAAAATTCCCCAGCTGTGGTAGGAATGTTGCATGATAATTATATGCACAACAAGGGAAAAGGACAGAAAAATGCATGTATTTAGGTGTTTTTCTATTAAAGGGCACAGGCTCCATTTTGTGAGATTCACAGAGCTACCACATAAGCTTGCAGAGACTCTGACTCCTCACACCCCTCAGCCTGTTTCTGCTGGCTCCCTGGCAGCAAAAAGTTCCACCATGACCTTTCTGTAACTTGCCGTCCTTTTAATGCTGACAGTATCAGTCTTAGTTTTTTGAGAGGTCAGTGGTGCTACAGATGGAAATATCTAGACTCATCCTGTATTTCTCTCTTGAATGTTATCTTGAATGTAATTCACGCTGCTAGTGCCATTTTATCTAAGTAGTATTTATGAATATTTTCTACCCAGGTGGTGGTGTTATAAACTACAGTGAAAATAAGCCACGTAAGCAGTGGAACAAGGAAACTCCTCAGACCCTGATGAACATTCTCAGTAATGCAGAAGTCAGCCTAGCATTTAAAACATACACAATTTATAAGCCAGGTAAATCCCCGGTTTGTGGGCAAACATTTATACAAACAGGTTTATTAATAAAGACTTTTCCCTTTTTATTTTTTTCATACATAGCCCCCATACATAGAGATTGTGCTCTTGAATTCATATCACAACAGGTTGGGTGTTTAAGTTACGAGATGAGTTTATGTTTTAAGTTTATGAAACATGATGTGGACTTACAAAAAGCCAGGATTAGAATTCAGGAGTGATTGTACATCTCCACTACAGCTCATTATGAATGACTTTCACTTGCTGCTCAACAGCTGAATGAAGTTGTGACCAAAATGCAGATCCTGTAGAGCCAAGTGCCCTCCATCCTGCTGAGTGGCCTGGTGTACGTGTTAGGGGGATGCAATAAACACAGTCTCATCAGGTAAATCCACTTCCACTAAGTCAGCAGTGCCCTGTTTTGAGGACAGGATGGTAAAAGGGTACAGCTGAAGACAGATGCAGTCTATAGATGTGCACAGCCACAAATACTTGTTCTGCATTTAAAATAGGTAACAACTTGACCTGGAATCTAGTACAAACTGGAAACAAAATGCAAAAATTGTATTGGTTTTTTTAATAGTTTTATTTTTAAAATTAAAATATTTTGGTGACACTTTAATTTGTTATATTTTCAAAGCTTCTGAAAATATATTAAGAGGTCCACTTTCTGATGAAACTGAAGCATCTGATGAAGTAGATGGTGAACATGAAGATGTTGTCATAGATTCTGAGAGACTTGAGCCTAGATCTGATGAAGATGACACGTATGTCCAAAAGATGTCCTTGTATTTTTGTTTCCTTTGGTTCCTCAAAGTGATTTTCCCAAAACAAAGTTCCCCTGAAAAAGAAGTTTTATTCTCAGCATCGAAATCCATCTCTCCTACAGAATGAAATTTAGTAGCATTTGCTATCTTACAGGCTTCATCTGCTGTATTTGTAGTTACTGATGGTCTGAAGATTGAACAGAGTGCTTGTTATTAGCAGATACACTAGTAATTTGCTGATGACTTTGAAAAAAATAAGCCTGAGCTGAAGTTAGATCCATAGTAAAGTGCAAAACCTTCTTGTATGAAAATCTTTATACCCTGACCTTGAAATCAGATAACCAGTGGTAAAACCACTTTCCTAGTGGTATGTTTGCTGCATTTGTATATTATTCTTCCTAAATTTTCATATGTTTTTTCATATGTTTTTCATATGTTTTTTCAAATGTTCAATGAAATGTCTTTGGAACCTACTTACAGAGACATATTTGTAGAAACCCTTTAAGTTCTATGTTCTAATTGTATTAGTGACCCACTGTGCGTTTTTGAAAGAGCAGAGTGAACAATCAACACATTCTGAACAAAAATACTGTGTTTTACAGATGGGTGTATGTTTTGGGGGTGGTTCTTGGATTCTCAGAGTCTCAATTTATGTCACTTTATTTTTGTGGCACTTAGAGATGAACTACTTAGGCACGTATTGCTGTAGTTCAGCTGCAGGCTGTCAATATCAACACATTTTCAGTCTCTTAGTGTATGAATTTGGTTTTGCTTTTGATAAAACTTACTTTAGTAAATGCCAGAGAACTTCTTTTGGTTCCTTAATCACAGTGGTGCAGGAAATACGTCTCTTGTGCTGATATTTTTAATTTATCCTAGTTATTGGGTAATTTTTTCGTGGGGAGAAAAAAAAAGGCAAATATTTATAAAGTTGTATTTTGCTTTGTAAAATAACATTTTGAAATCTATTTTTAGGGACTTTGAGGAAGATGACGCAGACTGGGTGTCGGAACTAAAAATGGCATTGAAACACAGTGACTGAAAACTTGAATTTACCTATGATAAGTGGAGTTAGGTGTGCTGGTCTTTATAATCAAAATAGCTGTTAATAATTGATTATTAATTAAATAATTTCAGTCAAATTCCAAGTGGGCATGTTTTCTGTATCGCAAAACTGAGGATGCAAAATGCACAACAGACTTTTTCAGATACAACACTTGCAAATAACTAAACAAGTCCTGATATTAAAAGTATTTGGAGTTGGTAATAGCTTTGCAGAATTGGTCCGTCAAATGGTAGCATTGTCCAAATTGTTCTCTTGTCGTATTTCAAAGAGATGGTGTAACACTATGAGACGGTGTGAAGTTATTCTTCCTGACTACATACTGAATTAACAGCTTTGTTGATCCTGGCTGGACACCAGGTGCCCACCAAGACCACTCTGTTACTCTCCTCCTCAGCTGGACAGGGGAGAGAAAATTTAATGAAAGGCTTGTGAATGGAGATCAGGACGGGGAGAGATCACTCACCAATTAACGTCATGGCCAAAACAAACTTGACTTGAGGAAATCAGTTTAATATATTACCAATCAAATCAGAGCAGAGTAATGAGAAATAAACCCAAATCTTAAGAACACCTTCCTCCCACTCCTCCCTTCTTCCCAGACTCGGTTTCACTTCACTAGTCAAGGCTGAGCCCAGCAGCTATGGTAGCAGTGCCTCTGCAACAACAGATTGAAGGAGGGGAGAGAGGAGAACACTGACAAGGACACTGATGGGTCTGTGTTGAAGCCAGCTGGAATTGCCTCTGTCAGACATGGGGGAAGCTTCTTGCAAAAGCCACCCATGTAGCTCCTCCCTGCTAACAAACCCTTGACACACAAAACGCAGTGCTTACATACTAAGTGATGTTATCTGAAGGGCCTATTACAGGAAACACTTAGCTATGCTAAATATTTGAGGCTTTAGTTCATGCAGTTAATCTGCTGAAAACTCTACAGACTGAACTTTTGCCTTAGTTCAATGAAAAGGTTTTTTTATATGCCACGGTGCATGTGAAAAGAAGCAAATTTGTTCATAAATAAGGACAAATTTTCCAACTTCTACTTCAGAGAGCACTATGGGCAATTGTCATGTTTGGGCTCGGTGCTGGCTAACGGGTGCTAGACACTTTACAAGACAAGTGTGGCAGAGGAGAGCACAAACACTCTCAGCAGAGTTCTCCTGGGGAAGCCGTCCTGGACAATGTCCATGTAATAAATAATATTGGAGAATAATACCCAGGGAAAGCTTTAGGAAATCTGTAGGTTTGGTACGGAGCCAGTTCCTGTCGCACCTCCCCTATTGCTCGTGGGCCGGTACTTGAGTTTCCACCAAGGATTCAACAACTTGAGGCAGTCGAGATTTGCTTTCGGGCCACTCTTGTTACTGACCACCCAAATCAAAAGTCCCTTGTCGTGGGCGGAGAGGGCGGTTTGCGTGAGGGAAATTAAGGGCTCTTGTTGCTCCCGAAGAACGCTGCAAATGCCACACCTCCGGCGGGGGCGCGGAGCCCGGGGCCGGCTCCTCCTCCCTCCTCCTCCCTCCTCTTTCCCTCCCGGCCGTGCGGGCTCCGGTGGTGGCTGAGCGCACTCAGGTACCGCGAACCCGCGGCAACCACGGCGGCGGCCGAGGCTGGCCTGGCCGGGCCGGGCTGAGCCGAGCAGAGCCAAACAGGTCTGCAGGGCAGGGAAGGCACCGGCAAGGGCTGACCGCCGGCGCGTCCCGTCGCCATGGGGACGCCGCGACAGCCGGGGCAGGAAGGGCGGCGGAGAGCCGTGCCCCGGTGGGAATGCCGGGGGCATCCCCTGCCCGCGACACCCGCGCTGCCCCGGCCCCGAGCACGGCTGTAGACCACCACCCGTGAGTCGGTGTAGGTCCTGCTGCCCTCCCCTCCCCAGCGCCCCGGCCACGAAGCTGCCCTCCACGGGTGGCGGGGGGGCAGGGGTGTCGCCTGTGGGCGCGGGGCTGAGCCTAGCGGGCAGAGCACTCCTGCCCGGGGGCAGCTCGGCACGCCAGGGTGAGAGGCTTGTCTGTCCCGAGTGGCCCCCTCTCACCTGTGACTGCAAACAGGAGCTTGCTTTTACCCAAACATCGAAATTACGATGCCCGAAGGTCACCCTACTTGCACTGCCAGAGTGGTCTTCGGTGACTGCCAGTGATGCAGCCCATGCGGGCTCCCGAGGGAGCTTGTTGCAGACCTTCCTTTGCCTGCCTGGCAGGGAGTGTCTGGTATCTGAGCAAATCTCCCTTGCTAAAACTCAGGCCAGATAGTAAGAACAGTTTTGTAGTGTTTGCTCATATTTATGAGTGCTTATTCGTATTTATGTGTGCAAGTATGCTTACGGAACCAGTGACATTAGGTACCCAGTGACATTACTGTTCCTGTCAGATGTTTCCAGATGACTGCTAATGCCCGACTGCACTTGGCCATGGTCTCCTGAGATATGCAGTGGCTTTTCATTTTGTCGCTAACATTAGACCACATTAGTATAAACTAAATCAACATGAAATAGACAAAAGCTATTTTTTTCCATTGAAAGAACAATTCCACAGTACTGTTAACTTCAAGAAATTATGAGTCACACTTTCTGAAATTATACCTTAGTATTGCATAGTAGTCTCCACTGCCTTCTCATGTATTAATTTCAGGGTGTACTAGGATTTTCTTTATAAGACACTGATAAACTTTCTGCTTATTGCAAGTTCAGATCTGCAATAGTTTGCATAATTCCAGAGGATGATATTTTTAGGGAGACGCAGCAGCAGTAATAAAAATGTGATAAAATATAATAAACTATAAAAATGGCAGTCTTAAAAGGTAGTATTTCTTTCCGTAGCACCAGATGTTGCAGCACTGACTACATACAAGACTAATTTGGGCACTTTTTATTTTAGCCACTGTTTTAATTTGAAGACATCATGGATAAATATGAAATCATTAAAAAAATTGGAGAAGGATCTTTTGGCAAAATATTCTTGGGAAAAGGAAAAATGGATAATGAGCTGTGTGTTATCAAAGAGATCAATTTAACTAAGGTAAAACAAAAAAATGTGAATTATATTTACTGGATTATGCTACTTGCATTTAGCTAGGATATGAACTTGGGTTATGTTTTATCTCCTCAACAGTTCCATCTCAATTATATAGAGCTAAACCTTCCAAAAACTGTAGTCTTAGCTAATTTAGTATTTTACAAGAATAAACAAAATAAGTATTTCAATATTCTTTACTTTTTACTGCATTTTTGTTCTTTTCAAAACTTTACCCACTTGTGTAACATTGCCTAATGCAAATTTTATGTTTGCTGATTCAACTACAATGAAAATATTGCCACTGAAATAACAGATCACAATTTTGTGATACATTTCTCTAAGCTTTTTAATTTCCTTTCTTTCCACATGCATCTTTTCAGACATAAGTAATTCACAATGGCGCCTTTCCAATTCTCATTTGTGTTTATGACAGTTTGATTTATCTCATCTAATTTTAAATTTGCATTCTGTTGTTGTCAGTATTTGAGCTGCTTGGCTAGACTCCCTTTCCAGGAGAACAATAGGTGCTTTTAGGAAGCTGTTGATTATGTGTGTTTTAGACCTCTGTTTTAGAAAGAGCTGAATCGGACCAACAAAGTGCTCTCTCTCTTCCCTTTGACTGCAGAGGCAGCTTAGGGCCACTTGCTCAGGTGTTGGAGGAATACCACTGCTATATCTAGTTCCAGAAAGGCAATTAAAATACCTGGGGTTTTACAGTCAATTTCAATGAGTGCTTTTGACGGGCCTTTTGTTATTCTAGGCCACACTAGTGAATTTTTAATATATTTAGAATTATAATAGAAGAATCGAAGAGCTGTGTAACTTCCAGATTCAAACCCAGATAAACTGATATGCTAGTAGTGACAACTAAATGCAAAAATAGTTTCTTTATAAACACCATGCATTTCTAGCCTTAGATTTTGATGTTCACAAAATAGAAAAATGGCAGCTGATGAAATATTACTGTGGATCCAACTGGTTCAAAAATCAGGAGCTGATTACAGAAATTTACTACTTTGAAGTTCTTAAGTTTTTTATGTGGTAGGATGTGTTTTACTCACTTTATTATTTTTTAATCTTTGAAGATTACATTTCAAAAATATTTGTTAGGAATGAGGGTAAGTTCCTCTTTATAAATACAAGAAAACATTTTGATGGATAGATACTCAGCTAAATTATTTTTTAAGAAGTATTATTGATGAAAATGTGATCACAATGAACCAAATAGAAGTGTTCATTTAATATAACAGGGGAAAGAGTTTGCCCAAAATATTTCAAGAACTTGTAACATCACTACAAGGGAGGCCTTTTTCCCCTTTATGTTTTACTTTTTTTGTGATCCTCTGTAGTAGGAATAGAGAATCATCAAGACCCATGTACTTCAAATACTTAAGGGAAGTTTAACACTAGAGTTTAACTCTACCCATCAGTTACCTTACCAATAGCATTTGTGTAAAAAGGTTTAAGGTATATATTTGCTTGTTTGTAAAATCTCATAATTTGGTTTGACTTCAGTAACGTTCTAATATATTTCCAAGCATACACTGCAAATTTATATTTTTCATTATATAGAGATCATATTTTATATTTCTCTATCACCTTGGTACACAGAATTTTTGTATTTGTGGGAATAGTTTTATAATGATGTAAACATTTTTAAAAATAGTTAAATATATCATTGCTAGCATATAGTTTCTTCATCCTTTGTAGATGCCTGTGAAAGAAAAAGAAGCCTCTCAGAAAGAAGTCATTCTTCTGGCCAAGATGAAGCATGCAAATATTGTAACCTTCTATGCTTCATTGCAAGGTTTACTTTTAACTCTTCTGTTTTATTTGTGATTAAAGGAGTGGAAGGCAGAAACCCCACTTTGTTAATTTTGACCAACCTTAGCCCTGTCCCTAAGCCCTTACTTAAAAATGCTAACAAGTCCCAAGTCCTAAAAATGGACACGAGGCATCAAATTCAGTCAACAGTTGCCCTCTTCGTGTGTGTGAGTGGGTACTGTAGCATGAATCCTAGATCCTCTGGTGCCTGTACTTTTTAAGTTGAACTTTAGTCTTGATCTCCTATAGGAGTCCAGAGTTTAATGAAACTTTCTAGATGTTTCAATAGAAGAGAGCTTTTGAGTACAGCAAGGAATAGACTGGTCAAATAGGACAAAAGGCTGATCAAATAGGCAAGAAATAGAATGATCATTTAATCAGATCCAACCTTATGTTCCTTCTGTTTTGTTTATCGACATCATATACATATAACATTATATGAATATGATATGTACATCCTATATACCTACACACATATATGCTAATATACATACATATATATGCATATAAATACACAGACAAAACAGGCAAGCGCAAAAAGAGACCATTAAATAGTAATGCAAGCTATTAGTAAACCTGAAAATATCTTTCAACATCTGGAATTTAAAAACAACATTGGTATTTCAAACCTTGGTATAGTACAGTCTTTTCAATCATCCAATATCAAGCTCATGATGCTGTACTAATCTTTTTTCTTAAGCCATATTTTGAGGTATCACTCAAGGATACAGAATTCTTCAGGACTGAAAGAGATAGAGGGAAGTCTGTTCACCATAAAATCTAATTCCCTATATTTATTGTTCCTGCTGACATCTGCCATAAGCAATACCTTATGCAATGAATGCTGTATTGCAGCTTGTGTTGAACTTGTTTTGCGTGATCAGGACTGTAAATGTTTTAGGAAACATATAAATCATATAGTCTACTGAATCCCAGAGGGGTAAGAATAGGGTGAATTTCAGTATTAAGCAGACTCTGTTGTTTATTTCTATTGTTTTGACACTGTCTACTTTTAACTTTTTCCCTAAGCCTAACTGGTCTCTTGAGGGTTTTCTCATGTATTTAATATTTCGGTGAATCTTCATTTAAATATTTTTTCACGTCTTAGTTTTGCATCAGGTGTCACTTGGAAATATTAATTTTTTCTCAGTTTCTCTTTGAAATAGAGGAGTAGGTAGAGTTTAACTACTACCTTTTGAGAGAAAGACGATATAAAATAACTATAATTTATTGCTGTGTTAATGAATAAATAAAGGAATAAAGGAAAAAAATCATACTTTTCCTTTCAGAAAAGAACAAACTGTATATTGTGATGGAATACTGTGATGGTGGAGATTTAATGAAGAGGATAAATATGCAGCATGGAGTGCTGTTTGACGAGGACCAGGTGAAAGAAGTTATCATTAGAGGAAAGGACATATTATGTAAAACTTGTGGTTTGATTTATCCAGTACTAGCTACTGTTTCTTTTCTGGCCTGTTAGAATAATTCAACTTTTAAAGGAAACTTTGGTAATTTTAGTAGGAGCGTAAGGGTTTGTTTTTAACACTGCTTTAACATCTCAAATTAATTTATTAGCAGTATGATGACATTTTTTATCCCCCTTTTCTCCCACTGCTCCTTCCATCATGGATGTAGATTTTATTATATTGGTATTATACCTATTAAGCCATAAAGACTTTCTTTTAAATACTGTTTTCGAATTAGGGTGTATATATTATGTACAAATTGTTAATTTGTTGATGCTACTGGCCATCAAGGCATATCCTGCTTTATACTGAAGTCCATGGTAAGTCTCTCATTTATTTCATTTGGGTCAAGATTTCTCTGATGCCATTTAAATTTTTAAACGAGCACAGAGAAACAAGCCCAGATATCTGGCTGCTTTTGAACCATGTTCATATACACTTTGTTTTGTAAATAGGTGAGTATGATAAGTATTGTGATTCACAGAAATAAAATTTCCCGCTATTCCTTACTTATTCCTTTATTTTTTTGCTGACTCCTGCCTTTCTGAAGGAAATTTTCTCTTATGCATTGGAATTACTGTACTGAACTGTGTGATTATTTAATAATGCATAGTCTTCTGCAGGTACAATGAAATCTTGCTTGGAAACCAGACAGATAGTATCCAACCTGTTAGTTCAAATATACTCTAAAGCATAGAAGTGAAGGAAAAAAAAAAGTATTGTGACTTTTCTCTTTGCTTTAGTAGGAAAATAGGAACTCCTTAGTGTAGAAGTCAATTGAAAGTGAATTACAGGTTCAGTAATAAAGAATTTTAAGATCCCATTGAGAGTCATAATACAGAGAACATGAAAGAAAATAAAGAGAGGACAAACCCACAGATCATGAAAACATGAAAGAACCAACACACACAAATCCCTTGACAATGACACAGAATAATACATATTGAAAGAAAGGAAAAGGAAATATAGGCAAAAGAACGGCTTATAGAAACTAAAGATACAACTGCCAATCAAGAAAGGAAAGCAAATTACCCAATTTAACGTAACATTGTTAAAACATCTTTAAATTTTCAAATGTATACCTAAGAAAGTCTAATTTGTGGCATCAGCCGTATTCAGGAAATCATCTACTTAATATGAAGCATTAATAAATAGAAGAATTATTGCTTTAATCAAAGCCTTTCACATCCATGGATTTTCCTAAATAGAGATGCATAAAAGCACATTGTACTTTTGTTTCTGGATTAAGTACGAAGGCTGTTCTTCAAGAAGACATGGAGATTTGAAGTTAAATATGTGTTTAAAAGCTGTACTGAGTCAAGAATAAAGTAAGCACCTTTGTGCTTACTTATTATGCAAGTTTCTTCATAGCTCCCTTCTTTCACCGTGTTTTAGACCATCACCATCACTTTTTTTTTTTTTTTCCTGGACTACATTTAGTAGTATTACAAGTATTATAACTGGGTGGTATGATTTCCATAACTGAAGATTAAGAAGACACTTTCCAATTCTGTCTTACTTGTTATTTGAACTCCCTCATTTCTAAATTAAGGTCTAGAGATAAATAAAAGTCTTGTGATAGAACTAATTAGAAAGGAAAAGCCTATGGCATTCATTTTAAAAATATTTTTTTTACTATTTTACACTGCATGTGGTTTACATATTTTAGATTTTGTTGTAGTCTTTATTTTATATATTTCATTAAAATACCTCATTGGACATTAGAGTCACACAAATTCATAGGTATCTGTTTCCTTTAACTTTCTCTTCAGATTCTCAATTGGTTTGTGCAGATCTCCTTGGGCTTGAAGCATATTCATGACAAGAAGATTTTACACAGAGATGTAAAAGCACAGGTAGTAAAACTGGTACTGGAGAGAGGGTTATTTTGTCCTGTGAAAAATGTGCTTAAGAAGTCATGCTTCATTTTCACACACCAGTTTCGTTTTTATTTGCAGAACATTTTTCTTAGCAGTAATGGAAAGGTAGCAAAGCTTGGGGACTTTGGCATAGCAAGACAATTGAACAGGTAAGCACCATTTTTAATTAGTCTGTGACCTACACCAAACAGGACTGTTTGTGAATGTTCAGAATGGAACCTGAATGTGCAAATCGTTTGTGGATTGTCTTGTTTGAGAGCTCTGAAATACAAGGGGTCTCATGCTGTATTTTTTAACCTGTTATCCTAAAACACACCATCCTGCATGGAACCACAGATGTGTCTAGCCTAGTAACTGGACTTCTGTTAGGTATAGGAGAAGCCACAGTCTTTCCCTATTCTCCGTGGAACTGACATAAAGAGATTCTGGAGGCACAGTTCCTGTTTGTGCTGCTGTTGATAATAACTTCTGTTGCTTCATTAAACCAAAAGGAAGAGCTTTAAAAACTAGAGTGTAAGAAGAGTTTGTACAGATTTTCTTCGTGTTTCCTCCAAGACTGAGCCTATACTGGTTTTTAAAAGCACCCAGAACTACCTTCTGGGCCTGAGAGCAAGGCATGGCATGCATCTCTATGGCTAATCTCTGTTCTCCCAAAAAGAGTGGCCTTATCTTTACTGACTTTGTGGACAAGGTTGGCCTATTCTATGTAGTGGCCAGGTGTGGCCAAAACATACCAGGGATCATGCTAACAAAAGGAAAATGCTTAACTTTGATCTCTTTTTGTGCTTCTTGATTTATCTTTGGGAGGATATTGTGGCAAAAAAGGTCCGCAATTTAACTAGGTATTGCATGGAAAGGTAATTTTGTCTGTTGATCATTTTTCAGTTTGTTCTTCTACTGTCAGTCCTTCTCAGTTGCTTTGTAGTTTACCCGCTGCACCTCACTTGTTAAAAATTTTTCCTAACCCTAGATTAAGTAAGTGTAAGTTTAGCCACATTTCTGTCTATACAACATCAGTAAAGAGAACCGAGAACTTTATCCAACATAGATATTTTAATGCCTCTCTTCAGATGTACGTAACTGTGCTACATATATTAGGTACTTGTATGCATTCTTCACATGGACATACAGCCCATGGAACTTCTGTTAAGGCCCCATCAGCTTGGCTTTAGATTTGGGCCTACATAACCTTGCGAGTTCAGTGGTGCATCAGAGCTAGGAATTCTTGCTGAAGAGATGGAGTACACTGGGTCAGCATGTTTGGTTAGTACCTTGATTGAAGCCTGCTCATCTCCAGGCATATGCCATCTTGCTGTTCTGGCTGCAGTCTCTGCCAGCTCTCATATCTTCGTGGTGTGTTCCTTTGTGGAGCCCAGACCTACTCTCAGCACGCAAACTAGTTATGCAGAAAGTGCCTACCTTCACAAGTGTTCTGGGAATAACCGCTTTAAGGACTGCACCCACACAGCAGAATAGTACATAGCGGATAGAAAGTAAACCTCAGAATTTGATTGTCCAAGTACAGACATTTAAAAAATTATTTAGTAGCCTTATGGAACAATATAATTAGAGCTTGATAGTCCTTTTCCTCATGTAACTAGCAAATTAAGTTTCTGTGGTGAGTTGACAGCAGGTCTGGTGTCACTCCCCTCCTCGACTGGACAGAAGAGAGAAAATATAATGAAAAGCTCATGGTTTAAGATAAGGACAGGGAATTCTTGTGCTTTCCATTGAAGTACAAAACTATTAGAAGAGTGGGTCATTTTTACACAGAACTGGGAAATACTATAGTTTTTCATGGGGTGTTTGCTTATTCAACTATTTGGAGAGCAGAAATAATGTCCCCCACAGGCTTTTAACCTGGGAAAGAGAAGTCTCTAGTTAAATTAATTATAAACTTTTTGTGTAAGTGCTCCTTTTTGTTCATTATGTTTCATTAGTACTATGGAGTTCGCCCATACATGTGTAGGGACCCCCTATTACCTGTCACCTGAGATCTGTGAAAATCGGCCATATAACAACAAAACGTAAGTCTCTGTCTTTCCTTCATATGCTTGTGCATGAGGGTGTGCAGACACAAAAGAATTCATTTTAGTAATATCATGGTTTAAATCAATATTTGTGCAGGGCACCAGGAATTTCACATGTTACCTCTTGCAAAGTTTTGTATTATTTGTGTACAATAATTAGGTGTATTATTGTAGATAACAACTGTGTTATACTATACAACAATGTCAGTAGTATTTTGACTCACAGTGTCCAGAATGTAGCCATCATGACTTTGCCATGATTAATCTACAGGCTGAACATAATTATATTTTTTGGTTTTATAAAATTACTTGTACTTTTAACTTTCCTTTAGTACTTTGTATTAGCAGTGGTGGTAAATGTAAAACAGATTTCTTTCCCCCTTTGCTTTATCTGCTTCTCCATCAAATACTAAATTTCTCTTGTTTCCAACATGCAGTTACCAAAGGATCTTTCCAGTTCCAAGTTAATGAATTTTTGATACACTCATTTATTTTTATGAAAATACACTAAAATGAAAGCTGCTAGGTTTCCTATTTTGGAAATTTGCAGCAGCCACCTCCAGAAAATACATATAGGTTCGAGAACTGCAAAAAGGCCCACTCAGGCTTAACATAAAACACCAGATGAGAAGCACTATGAAGTCAGGAGCTGAGTGGGCTAGACCCCCTTCTGTGTGGGGCATGTGATGAACACCAAATCCTCTGGAACCCATACTAACATCTCAGCTCTGAGGTGGTATTCACACAAGTGTTGTCTCCTTAACTATCAAGTCAACTTTGTCCTTCATGCTGCTAGAAATATTAAGCAGATGTTCTTTACCATATGCCTTTTCCAATTACAGTTATAATACCTAGTTAAGTATTACAGAAAAGTTGGTGCCACAACTAAAAAGAAATTCCTAGCTGTTCTTTTCCATGCATCTTAAGAAAAAAATGCAATAATAATAAACTTGACAGTTGAGAAGAGGTACTGATTTAATGTATGAAAATATTATAGACTTTTCACTGAAACTTTAATTACTTTTTATTCACAGAGATATTTGGTCTCTTGGCTGTGTGCTTTATGAGCTATGCACATTAAAGCATCCTGTAAGTACTGTACAATCAGATCATTATCGTATTATTTTAAAATATAGTGGACATCTTGGAAAAACTCTAGTAGTAATAGTATTCATAGTCAGATACTAGAATTATTTTCAGCTTATTTATTGATCTTAAAAAAAATGACTGCTGGTGTTTATTTTTTCATATTGTGTCTGTTTTGTGCATAATAAAATGTATTATGCTGTATTCCTGTAACTTACATATATGCATGTGTGTACACACTTTGAACATAAATTTACTCTTTAAAAAGTACTAAACTTTTTCAAAAGGCAGGTGGAAAATGGAAAGAATTAAAGCCAGACTTCAAGGTTAGGTTCAGCCATATAATTTTACTCATTTGTATTTGAATATATCAATCTTTACTTACTAAAGAATTTGAAACCCACATTTCTCCAGCAAGCAGTTTGAGTCTGCAGAAGTGTTTTCCTAAAGGCTTTGCTTTGCTTTGCTTCGTTTGAAAGCACATTCATTTTAGAAAATAACTGAGATAGTATCTTCAGGAAGTTGTGTTGTCCTTACCCTTATCTAAGCCTCAGATAATCCATATTATATGTGAAGAAGGGAACACAGCAGAAACTAATCTTGACAACAGAATCTCTTGGGTCCATCAGAAGTTGATTTTTTGCTGAGCTTGGATGTGGGAGAAGGTAGAGCAGCACTGATAGGGAGAGCAGTTGTGCTGAGCTAAGAGCAAGGGGGATACTGCTGAGGCAAATTTCAGGTTTCACAAAGTGGGAAAACATTAATGTTACTTTGTATAAATACTATGTGTTTTATTCTGTATTGCTGCCCACCTTTTCAGTGTGAAGGCAGGGACTTAGTGCAGATATAGAGAGGAAATGCAAGTGAAGCTAAGACAATTTTTGGTTACACCACCTTCAAAATAGCCATGTAAACAAAATGGTAATTTTAGGAAGAATTTGATTTCAAAATTATTTTTGTCTGTCTAAGCCCTTAGAAATTATATTTATGCTGGCCTTTTAAGAGATCTTTAGGAACTGAGGGGACTTATTTATCTGATTGGCGTCAGTTGTTAAAAAATCAGGATTGTATCTTTGTTCCCAAGAAGCTGTTGTGTAAAGTTTTGAAGGTGAACAATGTGAAGACAATATGTAGGCAGGTCTCTGTGAACAGCATTTGGCAAAATAAATCATGTTTCATACTGGAAAAATTGCTTCTGCATTACTGTATGATGGCAGAGTACAAATAAAACTCTTCCAGGTACAAAAGCTATTGGGTCTTTTAAGTTGTGCAGCTGAAACAGGGAGAACATTACCAGAAAATACAATCAAAGTGGTTATATTCATTTTCTGCAGCAAACTATGGTTAGTAAGAAATTATTTGTGAAGGGATTGCATAGCACAGGACTTCTTCCTCTCTACTCCACTCTCATTAGACCTCACCCGGAGCCCCCAACATAAGGAGGATGTGGGCCTTTTGGAATGATTCCAGAGAAGACCCATGAGTATGATCAGAAGGCTGGGACATCTTTCCTATAAAAACAGGCTGAGAGAGTTGAGGCTGTTCAGCCTGGAGAAGAGAAGGCTCTGGGGAGACTTAGAGCAGCCTTCCAGTACCTAAAGGAGGCTACAAGAGAGGTGGGGAGGGACTTTTTACAAGGCCATTTACTGACAGGACAAGGACAAATGGCTTTAAAGTGAGAGAGGATATTAGGAAGAAAATCTTTGCTGTGAGGGTGGTGAGACACTGGAACAGGTCACGTAAAGAAGTTGTGGGTGCCCCATCCTTGGAAGTGTTCAAGGCCAGGCTGGATGGGACTTTGAGCAAGCTGGTCTCGTAGAAGGTGTCCCTGCCCATGGCTGGGATTGGAACTAGGCGATCTGTGAGGTGCCTTCCAACCCCAAGCATTCTGATTCTGTGATTGTGTCAGCAAGTGCCTTTTTTCAAGTAGGGGTGTCTAGTTCATCATTGCCAACCATCAGTACTTACTGTCCTCTTTTTATTGTTTTCATTGATTAAGTTTGAAGGCAATAGCTTGCACGAGCTGGTGCTGAAAATTTGCAGAGGACGTTTTCACCCAGTGTCTCCCAACTATTCCTATGATCTGAGGATATTAATTTCTCAGTTGTTTAAAATATCACCAAGAGATCGACCATCCATCAATTCTATTCTAAGGAAGCCCTTCTTGCAGAAACTTGTTCTCAGGTATTTGCCCCCTGAGGTAAGTGCCTGTACTGCTGCTGCTTGCTGAGAGAAAATATGTATCAAAGTAGTATAAACAGTTCTATCAGATACCTTTTTTCTGATAAATGACACAGGAAGAACTCAGTCACACTGTGATACATAAGAAAAGACCTTCAGTGCCACAATCTGGAGCCCGGCGGATACAAGGTAATAACAATAATACTGTTCTACAGTAACATTTTTTAGTTATCATACAAGTGATGGCTGTAACTTTCTCCAGCAATCTTTATTGCACAATTGGATACAAGGTTTTCACACAAAGTTAAAAATAAATAGAGGAGAGAAATGCAACAGCAGAACCATTCACCCAGACAGTGCATTGTTCTCCTGTTCAGGAAAAGACAGCTCTTTTCAGGAAAAGACCAGCTCGTTAGCAACATTCAGCTAGAAAAGCTGCCATAGAAAATATTAGTCTTAGGTCTTTTAAGAACAGAATTTCCAAAACTGAGAGCCTTTGGTCTAGATGCAGTTGAGGTCCATCACATGAAAAACAACCTTACTTAATTTTGCCAAGCTATGTGAAAAAAAAGGAACAGTCTTCAAAACTTGCTCCATGGAATTTTACAAAATAATAAAAATGTATTTTGTAAAGTATTATTAATTATATTAAATTGTGAGAGGTAATTAACTCTATTTGGGTTTAGTATTCATTGATAGAACAGATTATGTATTCACTTTCTTTGTTTTGGAAATGACTTTCAATGAAATTTATCTGCCTGCAGGACCAATGCATTTTGGATGGAAATACCTGAACACCTAAATAACTTAAGCATTTTAAAAATTACCTATGGTCATATGCTCATACTTTGCATATATTTTATCTCTGAGACATGATCCTCTCACAGTGAATACTCAGGAAAAATTTTAAATGCATTTAGAAATTACTTAATCCTAGAAAGGACACCACTTTTCATTATTGCAACCACGATACT
>JAYRBT010000001.1:52627075-52639568 GCA_036023395.1 Myiotriccus ornatus
GGAAAAATTTTAAATGCATTTAGAAATTACTTAATCCTAGAAAGGACACCACTTTTCATTATTGCAACCACGATACTGACTGACCAAAGTGGAATGGTATGTACTTGTATTCTCCTACACAGGGAACTCATGATGTAGATTTTTCACTTTTCAGCCCTTTTCAAATTTCACAAGAACTACAACATTACCTAGTGATTTTTGAGGTACCAAGGGCTAGGTTTAGGAAGGGAATGACTAAGCAGGTAGACCTAACCTCCAATGAAAACTGAGCCTATGAATCAAATCTCCTGTTTTTGTTCTTGGTACTAGCATGAAATCAGCATGCTAGTTCATAGAGGTCTCCCTTTTATTCAGTGTGCTTTGCAAAACGAATCAGTAAGATCCACTTTATGTGAATGTCAATCATGTTTTCAAAAGCGTGTCATTCTAAGAATGAAAAGCAGAACCCCTAGGAGGTGTGAAGCATAATGAGGGTGGTGATGATGATGAAAGGATGTAATGAGTGTTTGTTGGCCCAACCTGTCATTGTTAGGCGTAGACACCCTGCTATGGTTGGAAACCACATGATCATTAATCACCTAGAGAGCACAGAATGTAACTTTAATCTCTTACTGTTAAAAAGCATATAAACTTCAAAAAACAAGAGTTCAGGACCAAGTCTCTCTGGAATCTGGAATGGTGATGCATGTCAAGAAACAAGAATTATTTCGAAGAAATGAATGGAAACCCCCTTCAAGAGGGCAACAGCTCATTTTTCAGGTACTGTGCCTCCACAGTCTCATAATATATAATCATCTTCAGAAGGCAAATGCCTTCTGTTCTTAGCCTTTAAATGGCTTCATTAAGATGTATTCTTAGCCTTTAAATGGCTTCATTAAGATGTATTAAATTTAGCTCAGTGCCTACTCGAAGTCAGTAGAGACAGTTCATCACTCCTAAAGCCTCAAAAGAAGTGTTTTTGAAAGCCTAAGTAGGAAACACTGAATGTAGGCTGCTTTGATACAGTCCTTTGTAACAAAAGGAGTCGGGCGTGCTTTGCATTTATGTTTGCACAAAGGTAACTAATATCTGTGATTGCAATTTTTTTGTAGAAGCAAGTACACTGATCCTATTCCTTCAGCCCCTCTGAGAGCCCACTCTTGGGCAAAACCATAGCGCTAACTGCCCTTGTCTCAGATACTTATTACTGACAGCCTTCTCCCAAGTCCAAGCCCCACTTTTTCACAACCACTTGTGTCTCTCACTTGTTTTCCACCTCCTTCTTTCCAGGATATCAGCTGTATGCTTTGTCCAGCCTCTTACTTGGAATCACTTCACACTTTGTTTATCTTCAAGAGCATGCAGTACTGCCTTGGATGATGGTGAACATAAGCAAAGCACATTTAGGATTTGGGAGCTCCCAGATCTGCACATTGTAGTTATGGTAGCTTAACTGATGACAGGGAACATGAAGTTCCCAGGATTGCATCCATCACACAATCACACTACCTATGTATAATAATGGCCCTGTGCAGAATATAGGATTTAGTTTTTCTCATAGTTACATTTGTGCATATTGAATCCAAATCCAGAGATGGATTAAGTTAGAAAGGTTAAGTTTCCTTTCACTGTGCACTGTGAAAGGCAAAATTTTGTTCACAATGTTTTGACCTGCACTGGGAACGTCCCCACCTTCTTTTGACATCCACATGAAGCAAAAAGTTTGAGGGTGCAGGGATACTTGCATAATGTCATACCTTTGAATGCATTGCTTCAGGATTCACAGAATCACAGAATAGTTGAGATTGGAAAGGACTTCTGGACATCAGCTTGTCTATGCCCCTGCTCAAGCAGGGTCATCTAGATCCAGTTGTACAGGACCACATCCAAACAGCTTTTGAATTTCTCCAAAGATGGAGATTCTACAACCCCTCTGGGCAACCTGTGCTAGTGCTCAATCATCCCTCACAATGAAACAGTGTTTTCTGAATGTTCAGAGGGAACCTCCTGTGTTGCAGTTTGTGCCCACTGGCTCTATTTCTTCACTGGGTACCACTGGAAAGAGCCTGGCTCCATCCTCTTTGAACCTTCCCTTCAGGTATCAATAAAATTTGGTAAGATCTCACCTGAACCTTCTCCAGGCTTAAGAGTTTGAGCTATTCAGCCTTTCCTCATAGGAGAAATGCACCAGTCCCTTAATCATCTCTGTGACCCTTCATTGGACTTTTTCTAATATGTCCCTGTCTCTCTTTTACTGAAGAGCTCAGAATTAGACACAGAACACCAGGTGTGGCCTCTCCAGTGCTGAGTAGAAGGGAGAGATCACCTCCCTTGACCTGCTGAGAATACTTGGTCTAATACAAGCCAGGATATCATTCACCTTCTTTGTAGCAAGGGCACATTGTTAGCTCATGGTCAACTTGGTGTCCACCAGGCCCCCCAGGTTCTTTTCTGCCAAGTTGCTTCCTAGCTGGGTGCCCCCCAAGCATGTACTGGTGCTTAGTGTAGGACTTTCCACTTTCCACTGTTGAACTCCATGAAGTTTCTGTCATCCCATTTCTCTAGCCTGTTGTAGTCCTTCTGGATGGCAGCATAACCCTCTGGTGTATCAGCCACTCCTCCCAGTCTGGTGTTATCAGCAAACTTGCTGAAGGCGCACTCTGCCCCAATATCCCCATAATCCAAATCAACAGTGAATATGTTGGATGGGATTGGACTCACCTCTGGGGTGTGCTGCTGATTACTGCCCTTCAACTGGTCTGCATACCTTGATCACCGCCCTCCTGGCATGGGCATTCACAGCTGGTTTTCAGTAGGTTTCACTGCCTACCCATCTAGCCCCTACTTCATCAGCTTCTCTGTGAGGATCTTACGCAGACAGTATCAAAAGCTTCCCTGAAGGCAATTGCCTGGTAGGAAATATCCACTGCTCTCCTCTTGGCTATCCAACCAGTCATTTGACTGTAGAATGTTACTGAGTTGGTCAAGCATGACTTCCTGGTGCCTGCTTCACTAGTCACAGTTCTCGATACTCTGACATTCATTTAGATGGCCTGATTTGTTCTACCTATTGCTTGGGATTGCCATACTTCTGGATGTAAAACTTCTGTAAACTTCTTCTACTGTAAAACTTCTTTCAATGAGAAACAAGATAAACACTTTTTGAGGTTACCTCTTCCTTGGGAACTTCACTGACAGTTGAAAATTTTCTTCTTATACAGATATGAATTTATATTTTACCGTGATCTGGACTATACTATAGGTACAAAAGCCTATTCTCAGTGTTTCTAAGAAGAAAAACAGGGAGGAATAGTTAAAGTATTTACAATCTATGGAACAGATACTTAGACGCTTTTACATTTATGTAAGAAAATAAGCAAAAATCAGCATTTTCCTCATGCACCATATTGTCTCCCACCAAGGAAAAATTTGTGGATGTCTGACAACACTTATATCATGCAGTGGCAGCTAGACGATGGTCTTCTCTGCATTGTTCTTATAAGAAATGGAAACGACAGTCTTGTAGCAGAGGAGAAATACAGGGATGTTTCATCACAGTAAGGACTTGGAGAAATGAAAGCCAAACTCCCGCAGGCACATGATCAAAGAGATGTGAAATGAAGCAGCACAGTACTCCCCTGAAAGCAGCAATCAATGCGTATGCTGCCCAAAACTACATTCCAAGCTTCCCTTGCTGCCACATGTCAAAAAGAGACTCTCCTGGAAATAATTCAGTGCTTTAGGCTTCAGAACAATGAAGTGACACTAGGACAACGACACTACAGAGTATACAGAGTATAAAGCCCCGTGCTGATTGACTCACACAATGATTTGGGCTGCTGCTTAATGAGAGGACCTGGTGGAACAGGGAAAAAAGAAAAGATAATGGTAAGATTACATAAGCCCTTAGGAGTTAGGAAGTTTCTGGGTTATTTGTGAAAGGATTTGGAAAACTTACACTGCTGTAGACAGCCTATATTACCATGCAGCTCAGACTGGGGAGGACAGGAATTGAATTCAAACTTGTACTGTTACAAATGAGAACAGGTAAATTAACATAATAAATTATATTTTCAGCCGCAGACCTCTAGATTTAATATGGCAGAAAGGCCAGAAAGTATCAGAGTATGTGGCCATTATGGTCATTACTATGAGAAGCTTGACAACTTGCAGAGGAAAGCTAATGCGCATGGTGACCTTTCTCATATCAGCCAAAGAGTTGAAGAATACTATAAACTAAAAGGACAAGCTGCACCTCCACCCCCCGACTGGTAATTTTCACTCCATTTATAAGTGGTGAACTGTCATGCATATTCTGAGCTATCAGCCTTCCTGAGTATGTTAACACTGGACATAGCTCATTTAGTAGACTTCCTTCTCTGCTTCATCTTTGATTTTTTTTTTTAACCTAAGTTTGTTATGCAACAAGACAATTTCTGTTCCTGTTTGTCCAGAAATTCCTTCTGAATGTATTGTCCTGATGTTTGACATTTCATTGTCAAAATGTCTCCCAAATCTCAGCCCAGTCTTTTATTGGGTAAGAAGTAAAACAGGCTTTTTGTAGACTTTTTGTTCAGATCAGGCATAAACACTGTCATTCCTTCACGCCAGGATCAGAACAATAAAAAGATTAAAAGCAGTTCTGCACTGGAGGGAATAGGAGTGGGAGGCAGGCCACGAAAATAATTTTTTTTTTCCTGCGGAGCTTATATTTCTGTTTCAGATATAAAGATCCTTTATCCAGCAGATTGTTTGCTTCAAAGTCTTTCCCTTAAAAAAGTAGAG
Source organism: Myiotriccus ornatus (assembly GCA_036023395.1). Lineage (NCBI taxonomy): Eukaryota > Metazoa > Chordata > Aves > Passeriformes > Tyrannidae > Myiotriccus > Myiotriccus ornatus. The sequence goes on from JAYRBT010000001.1 coordinate 52,631,840, forward strand.
ACATAACCTTTTCATTACTTAGGAGATTGCCTGTCCATTCTGTGACTGACCATTTTAGGTGTGAATGAACTTTGAAAACCTTGAGAAAGGGACTTTTAATGCGCCCTACTTTCAAAGCTTTCCTTTAAGGTTGTCTGGATCATTAATTTTCATTCAATGATGACAGTGTTTAGAATGTGTCAGTTAGGGATCATCAGATTTAGAGCATCTTTTTTGACCTGAGTTTCTGGTGCCTTATTTAAGGACAAAGTCAATTCAGTTTGGCTCCCTGTGGCACAAGTGAATTCTGGAGGTAGAAAATTAAATAAATAGAAAACAGGCAGCTTACAAGTGACTGATGATTATATCAAAAAACAAAGCAAAAGTTTAGAAATTATGCAAATACAGTAAGACTGATAGAATTAGGCACAGGGGAGAAAGACAATAAAAAGGTGGCTGAATATACAACCTCCACTCTGACAATTTTCACTCATTTTGAGTATCATGGAAATCAGTTTTATTTTCATTAACACTTTGATATGCCATTTAACAAATAAAAGGTGGTGAAGGACATTGCTGCATTCTTCAGAAGGCTAATGTAACTGAATTAATAGGAAGGGGCATGCCTGAATAGTATATGTTTCATTTTACTGTTGCACCATATTTACATGTATTTTATCCATATTTATTTATTCATGAAGTACAAAGAGAGCCATCACATGTGATAGAACATACAGAGAATTATTTGTGCAGAAGATAGCAGAGTCTGTGAAATAAAATGTAGTATATGAACATCACTTTCTTCTCTCAGGACTGCAGAATTTCTTCAAAGGCGTTTTGAAGCTCAACAGTACAAGATTAAAGTGGAAAAACAGCTGGTAAGTAAATACCTAATCACAGAATAAAATTTGTAAAAGGAAGTAATGAAAATCCAAGGATGAACTGATGTCTTTCTAACATCAAACTAACTCTGACAGGTAGAAGGTTTTGTTCTAGCGAATTCCCTGATCTGCTCTGCAATGCTCATCTCGAGGTTTTATTTTCTAATACAAAACTGTAACAATGTAAAGTTCTACTGTAACTTTTTCCTCTGAAAATGTGCACTTGCCCTACTGCGTTCTTCAGTGGAACAGGGAGAGTGCACCGAGTGAGCACTGAAGGAGAGGATTCTAAATGATAATTCCTCCCCTCTGGGATTTATTTGTACATCCATAGGGGCTGCGACCATCCTCTGCTGACCCGTGTGGTGACCAAATACGGCAGCAGAAAATAAAGGAAGAGGATCTCAAAAACCATCAGCAGGACATATCTAGAAAGAATGAAATGAAAGAACAGGTAAATGTAGTCTCTTCCTTAACTGCTTAAAGCTGTCTTTGTACACTCCTTAATAGTAGTAATCTTTGCATATTAATTTGTTCTTTTTCATCAGATTCTCTTTTCCATCATTGATTCTTTTCCATTCTTTTTCTATCTTTTTATAGAGAAACAACATACTTTTGTAGTTTTGCTTTTGGGAGACAGAGAAAACAAACTGATACTTATTTCCTATGTAAGCATATGTAAATAAATTTAATCTTTCTCTCTTTGGTTTATTAAAAAAAGTCAGAATAAATATGAATATATTAACTTTTACATAATGGTCAAACTTTAGAACAAACTCATCATTTATACATTCTTCAGAAACTGTTGCTGTTTAGTTCCACAGAGTCTGTACTAAACATGCCAAAAAAATGATACAGATTTGTCTGTTTGTAATGTGGGCAAATTGGGGTAGACTCTCATATGAACAATAACAGAGGTGTCCTTAACAGAAAAATTATATTTTGGCCAAATTTGAAGTTTTTGCTTCAAAGCATAGGAATGTTGAAGGTCCTTCAAGAAAAGATTACCAGAGTATGTTTTATTATGGGTAGCAAAATGCTATATAACAAATATTACATAATTTTTTGTCTTCATAATTTCTAGTCCTCTATTTTTGGATTGCAACTTTAGCATCAGTACTCAGATAGTTCTAGGGTTATTCTTAGCTGGTTTAGACATAATTCTAAACCAAACCATGAAAGAGTCTGGAAAGCTTAAAGTCTGGAAGAGTTTTAACCCCCAAATGTCCTCTAACAGAAAGTATCAAGCATTCTTTAAAATTGTCAATAAAGGACACGCGATCTCTTTTTTAATTGTATATACACGATTTGATAGAATGTTTTTGTTTAGCTACTGTTATTTTTGTATGTATTTGTAATTCATATGTGTTCTACTGTACTGTTCTTTAATAGGAGTACCTGAAACAACTGCAGAAAATTCGGGAGGAATACCACAGCCATATAAAAGAATTCAGATTTAGAGCAGGAGTACTCCAGGTAACAAACCTCAAACACACAGGCAGTCATATTTACTTGTTTCTTTTTTATGCTAGAACACATAAGCCAGTGACAGACATTACTACCTTATTGCAGCTGGAACTTCGGCCAAACCCACCAATGTTAGTAGGATCCTCTTCAGTGATCCTGGATCTGGCTTTTACTGAAATGAATTTACACCACTTGATGAGATGAAGTGGGTTTTAGGCAGCTAGAGCCATGCTAGGGGAGAAATTATATTCCAAGTGATTTAAGGGGAAATGCATGATAATGAAAAAGAAACATTAGCTTTTGGACCTGCTTGATGTCACCCTATTTTCTGGGCTCTCCATCTACTGGAGAAACTGCACAGATGTTTTAAAAAGTAAAGTCTGTTGTGGTTTTCCCTGAGGTTGAAGACATGCACTAATCACCACAGATCACTGAAGAAGCTGTATACTATTCTTTACTTTGCTTTTATCTGACTGGTCCTAACAGAAGACATAAGAACATGAAAAGGAGTCTTTAAATGTATTTAAAGTGCTACCAGAAAACAAAATATTATGAAACATGGTTATGCTTTCTATAGGCATAGGTTTCCACTAAAATCTTGATTTTCATAACTTCCAAAGTCTTCCGGAATGAAATGACCCTGAGTCATCTTGCATGTGATCATAAAAAAATAAAAGATGTATTATTTATTTCTTGACACAGTACTGTATCTTTCAAACACAAGTTTTTGAAAAATCAGAGGTTTGCACTTTATGCAAGATTTTCTGTTTTTCTTTTTGCCAGATAAGTCAGAATTGGCAATGAATGGAATATTCTTACAGATATATATACAATGGAGATTAATGACTATGTTTGCTACTTAAACAAGTCTCTTTCATTACAGAGCATACATACATTGTGGTTACAAAGAGTGTATTTTAAACTGGGTTTTTTTCTTTCCTTCCAGGACATGGAAGAAAACTTTGATCAAGTCCAACTCCAGGATAAGCAAGACCAAAATGTCTTAGAAAAAAAACATAACAGAAAGGTACCCATCCTTATTGTTATTCCTTTTTCCATGTTCTTCTTATGTCTGTGCATTTCAAATTATTGTATTATTATGGTAGCTCTGGAAATCAAGTTATTTGAGAATCAATTCAGAGAGCTGGTTTACTGTTTGTTAAAAGTTTATATGAGAAGACAGAATCACTAAGAAAATAAATGAGCTTTTCTGACCATTTGAGGGAGAGTCTCTTTAGATATTCCTACACAGTAATCAATCCCTACCTACTCCTCTTTATATCAAAGTGTATTAGTAGTGCATGGGAACTCACGTTTATTAAAAGTCTAAGTGAAGTCAAGTCAGGCTGCTAAGTTTTAAACATTTTGTTATAAAAGATTGTTCTCTGTGGTGCTTTTTAAATTATAGAAGGAGATAGGAATTGAGTGGAGATGCACGTAAGATATCAGGAAGGTTTCTGACCATAAGATCATTGTGGACTATAGGTCTTCTGTGAAATATGGCACAAAAGCAGTACAGTACTCAACTTCTAGCACTGGTTGAGAACCAGCTGTAAGAACCATCGCTGTGTAATGCAAGGATGTGAAAGAAATTATTATCAAAGACACTCTTCCTTCAAATCAAAAGTGGATGCAATAATTTCAAAATATCACTAAGATAAAATAATCTATATCTAAGGAAGTCTATTTTTGTCCAGTTTGTTCAACTTTGATCTTGTTAAATAGAAGGAGAATATTATTGAATAAATGTTATTTTCAATAGAAGAATAATTTTCAAATTTGTAGTTTCATATAAACTGTGTACTTTTAATTAAATGTTTTTATTTTATAAGCTAAATTAATGACATGTGTGAATTTTCTTTAGGGAGGAGTAAAGTTTGAAATTAATTTAGATGTTTGTGTTCCTGAAGAAGACAGCATTCAAGAAGCAGAGGTACATTGTAATTATATTCAAAGAATTTACATTAGTTATCTGAAACCATGGCAGCTCCATAATCTAAAATTTGTGTCCATTACCATCATCCTCTACCTTTGCTATCGTTATAACTACATATATATGTATGTTATATATATAAGCCTATATATAAACTTCCTACTGAGGATTTGTTGACATATTGCATATACCTGAACGTCTTCAAGAGGATAATTGCTTAGAAGAAAATTTGGTGATAAGTGGGTCAATCATGGTTAAAGATGAAGGATCGCAGGTATTTATATTTCATAAATTGGACTTGAGAGGAAGAACTTATCTCAAAATGGAGTTAGTCTCCAAATGCCAAATTTGATTTGGAACTTGTTTTGGAACATTTCTGTTTCTTTTCACTGGTATTGTATCTCAGAGCAAGAATAACATTGATAGGAAGCAGCTGTTTTGTATAAAAAGTAGAAGAGAGACTACAGACAACATTATGTGATTTCATTTATTAGAATGACATTTGTGGCTGATCATCATGTAATGGCTACCTATTAAGTTTTGTATTAGTATATTAATTTTTCAAAAAATATTTCTAACAGTAATATAGAAAATATATGGTATTTCTAGTATGTGCATTTTTAATTTATAAAGCACTACTTTGTCATTCTGTTTTTTCACATCTTTGCAGAACCCCATGCAGCCCTCTGATTCCCAAATCACAGTGTGACTTTTGAGTTCTGCTGCTTCACTTTTTGTTTCACAATTTTCTTGTGCATACGTGAGGTTGTCTGGCAAACAGTAAAATGAGGAGTGATTAGTTATTGTACCATATTTGTTTTCTGTTTCCAGAGTAACCTATAGTTTTTTGCAGATACTAGATAAACTCAGTGAGACTTTAAGTTCTGTGGATGGTGAGAATCTTAAGGAGAAATTGGTGGAAGTTCATGAAAATCATATGGACAGAGCTTTGGAAGAACTGTCTGGATACCAAACAGGTATTTCTTGGGGAAATGCAATGCTGAATATTAATACTCAAATGTCATGAACATTACATAGAAGTTAGGTAAATTCAGTAACTTCAGGCTATAGCAAGTTTATCTGATGAGCTCTCTCTTTATGTCACATAATATTATAATCACATTGAAATCTACTTTTTAAAAAAATTAAATAACTTTGCCTCCTCTTTTTCTACCCTTTAAGAGTCTAATGACACAGATGATACAAAAAAACCCAGAAAACATTGGCAAGCTGGAGCCCCTCAGACACTACTGAATTTTTTAGCTGATGCTGATGTCACATCTCCATGTCCTACTATGGCTGAAGATAAACTTGGTAAGAAAGTTTTGGCTTTCAGTGAAAGTAGTGAGCTCCTAAAATTGAACTCATCCATACCTGAATGTTCACATGATCTGGCATGCTTTTAGTTGCAGGACATCATAATAAGAGAGGTTATTGTACATGTTAAGCTACAGAATACAGTCATCACTTTCCCCTTTATCATTGTAATCATGTTGTGCTGCTTTTACTTATTAAGGGTGCATTTTATGAATTACTCTGTGGCCTGGGTAACAACAGCTAAAAATGCCAATCTATGCAACTAATCAACACTACTTTTTTGGGCCTTGAGCTGATGACACACAAGAACTAAGGCAGTGAGTGTGGTGGAGTTGTTTTCCCCCTGCACACAGAGGTGGTGCTACCCAGGCACAAGTACAGGCTCACCCAGGGGTGGCTGCAGTGACACTCCATTAAAAGCATTAAAACTGGGATTAGACATTGTCCAAACTATTTCTTCTCTGCAATATCAATCAGATCAAGCACTTAGGAATTCAGGAATTTTTTTTTTCCATAAAGGAAAAAAATATATATAGGTTCCAGAATTAAAAAAAATGAAGAAATCCGTGTTAAGACTAGGAAGTCTGACTGACAAAAGACAGTGCCAAGCTACAGTCATGCTTTAGTGACCCGAGAACCTTTGTGTTCTTCAGCGGACCACGCTACTCTGCCTGAAGACATCCCAGAAAGCAGGAAGCAGTGGAAACAAACACCACCAGAGACTCTCCTGAACATCTTAGCAGAAGCAGAGCTGTCTAGTGATTCCTTCATCTGTCTTGAAGAAGAAATAGGTAGGATGTTTTTTTTACTGTAAGTTCTGCATGTCCTTCTTTAGTGTATTATTTCTTCTACGATTGGCAAGAGGGTCTATGATGAAAACTAACATCTTCAAGCAGTTGGCAAACTAGAAAAACCTGGGCAGAGCCTGTGCTCTGTCCTGAAGCATTGAAGGACCTCTTTCAGGATGTTTCAATAGCAGGGAAAAGGGCAAGCCCTACTTACTGCCTGTTACTTTCATATGTTTGTTTGCTTGGGTAGTCAGAGGTAAGTTGGCAGGTACCACAAACCTGGATCTAGCCCCTGCAACTGTTGAGGTTGAAGAACCCTGTAAAAAGCATTTTTACAAACACGTGTTTCTGTATATTGTAGTATATGGTGACTTAAATGACAGTGGTGACTTACTTTACAACATGGTCAGTGCTGACACTGCAATGGATTCAAACTCACTTATACTGCAGTGCACTTTTCTAAAGTAAGAGACTGTTTTAAAAATTACACTTACTTTTCACCCAAATTCTTGGCTATAAAGCCAGAGTATTTTCCACAGAAAGAAGCTGTATATGTAACTGGAGATTGTGGGTTTATGGACAGTTGCCAATCTACTGAACGTATAATTGGATGACCGGACTTCTGAGCAAGTAAATTGTGCATGCCAAGTTTCAACAATTTTAATGTATTGTCAGAAATGTCTTTCATTTGCAACTGTGCAGTCAGCCCTCTCCTGCTAATTATAGCTCACAAACCTTTTATCTCTGTCTCAGTTTAAATGAGACAAGGGTCTTTTGCTGAGGATGAGTTATGAGAAAAGACCCAAACTCCTTCCTCTAAGCAATTATAAATCCAAAATTAAGAGGCTCCGATTGAAGGAAAAACAACTTATGGAAAAGGAAAACTAACAGGCCTTTATTAAAAGGTATATGTGTATTAACAGAAACACAAAAAAACCCCAAGTAAAACAACCAACCAACAATCCTATACCCACAAATAACCCTTTCAGAAACAAAACCGATAAACCGGCAAAAGGAGAAATAAAGTTTAACTTTTGTGCCCTTTGGTGCAATTCCAACCACAGTCAGCAGGGGGCACCGTCGGGTCACTGGAGATGAAAAAAAACTTGTAATGTCCTGTATCAGCCACCAGGTGGCGCTGTTGGAGTCCCTGTTCACGGCCACGTGGGGTGGGGAAAGAAACAATACCCTCCAGGTATGTCTGAGGAGGGAAGAAAAAAAACAACACGAAAAACTCGGTTCCCCTTCCCTTCCCACACTGGGAAAGGAGAGAGGGAATGGGGGGGAAAGGGTGAAGAAGAAAACAGCAATAAAACAGAAAAAGTTCTCCCAATGGAAGAAAAACTCATGAACTTCAGCTGGTT
>JAYRBT010000001.1:52639668-52680929 GCA_036023395.1 Myiotriccus ornatus
GGTGAAGTTCCTTATCTGCCCTGTTCCTAGGCAACTAATAGTTCGGCCATTAGCCAGCCCCGGCTAGGTCTTTTGTCCCGCTAAGTATTGTTTGATGGCCCGGGGGAAGGGAGGAAATTCTGTAGCTGTCTAGCTAAAACCACGACAGTCTCATAGCACAACAAGCTCTTTTAAAACTGCCCCATCTTGGGGGCAAAACCAGCTAATTGTGCTAGCTAAATCCCTCTCCTAAGACTAGCTTTATTGCTTACACATTTAAAAAAAAACAACGCCAAAATAAAATTCAAACCACTTTTCACTGTTAGCAGTTCACAGGTTAAAGAAGAGTAAGTCACATGGGTATTCTAATTGCTGTTGTTTTTATCCATTACATTTATTCAGAAATGGCACTCAATACCCAGTTCTGCCCTTTCACTCAAGCTGACATTGTGGAGCACAGTGTCACCCAAACAGACAGATTTCTGTTGCATCACATTTTAGTCTTCATGCTGAAGTAACAACTCTTAGCATTGTTCTCACACCTTCAGGTTTGCCCTTCAGTCTTTGGAAGGAAGCATTTTTAGGTAACCATAGTTACATCCAAGTAGTAATTTTCAGATTTTCCCAAACACTAGTCCCCTAAGTTTTCCACTGAAAAGAGAGATCCCTATATTGGAAACTTAAACCTAATAACACCAGATTGCCTTTCTTAAGTCCCTTGCTTATGGTCTACAAACCCACTAGGTTCCATGAATCAGAAGTTACAAACCACTGACTAAAACTTGTGATCAACAGAAGCACGGTATTTACATTGTTGTGCTTTGAATAATAACAAAACAATTCAACCATATACTTATTTGCTATTACTTTACACACTTTTACAGTTTTCTATTACACAACTGAAGGAAAGTTACTTTTCCTTTCCAGAAGGGAATTTAACTCTGTTGCCTCCAAAAGAAAACAAGAAAGATGATTCAGAAACATGCTCTGCTGTTGCTGTTGATGAAGGCAGACTTGAGCCAAGATCAGATGATGAAGACACGTAAGTCAAGCACATCAGAAGAAAAATCTACACAACTGTACAGTCTTCATGAAATGGCAGCTTGCATTGCCTAAAGGTTTTTTTGGTGTTATTTAAAATTATTAAATGAAAAAGCTTACTTACAGAGTCTGCTAATTTAACTTTTAATTCTGTAATTTAATATGCCAGTGCCAATGCTGTCATTAAAAATTACATTATGCAAAAATATTAATTATTAATGGCTTTGCAGCTCCTTTCTCTTGCTTTATAAGTACAGGTAAATAATCTCACAAGGAGAAAAGAAACAGTTCATATTATATGTGTTGCATGTATATTCTTTATAAAGTGTTTTAAAAAAATCTAAAACACCTTGAAAGGAGAAAGGTTTGTCAAAAAGTTATATTTACTTAATATAATTATTTTGTTTTACTTTGCAGAAATTTTGAAGATTCTGAAGATGAACTCAGACATGAGCTGGAGAAATCTCTGGAAAAATTGGCAGTTTCTCCAGCAGAGAGGACCACGGAGTCTCCTGTCTTTTCAATAAATAAAGGTCAAACAGATGAAGAAAAGATGAGTTTACCTCACAAACTACTTGGAAAATCTGATGATGATTTAGAAAATACTCATGGCTAATTTAGTGTTCACACACATCATGAAAAAGGCAAGCAGGAAGCAAGAGCTACTTAGAACAGCAGGGTTACTGTCGCAAAGTTTTAACTTGCTTGAGATTTCATCCACATCAGTGACAAAATTTAAGGGTAGCTGACATTAAATGCCAAGTAAATCAACTGCTTTTCAACAGCATTAAACACTCAAAGAAAATGGATAGAAGGCTGTTATTTTGTTTAAAAGGAAAAAAAAATCAGTCGTTGAAAAATCCTCATCCAGACTGAAATGCACTTTCATCTATTATTCTAAACCACCTGGACATCTCTGACAACTCTTGCTTTAGCAAATTTCTGATAGCATACTCGGTTTAACCATTTTTCTATCATGTAAGAAAGACTTCTAGTTTGTCTGTTTTCCTTCCCTAACTCAATTAACTCCTAGTTTTAAGAATCTCTTCCATCTTTTCATAATCTCTTTGTACTGCCAGTAGAGCTTTGTAATCCACAATTTCATTTACAAAGTACTGACCCTACATGGTATCATCAACTGCTCAGCAGTTTAATATAGTAGCCGTAAAAGGGTTTATTAGTACCCCGAGTTCCAGACAGGCTGGTCTTCTTCACTGCCAGCTCATCTTTTGGCACATGGGGACAGCCTGCTTCTTACACCTTTAAGATTTCCTTCTTGAAGAAAGTCCAGCCTTCCTGGAATCTTTTGCCCTTCAGCATTACTGCCCTGACTGTGTCAACCAGGCTCCAAACAGGCCAAGGTCTGCCCTCCAGAAGTCCAAGGTGGCAGTTCTGCTGACCCTATTCCTTATCTGAGAATTGAAAACTTTATCATTTCATGATCACTGTGCCAAAAATGGTCTCCAATTATCACATCACCCACCAGTCCTTCTCTGTTCACAAACAGGAGGTCCAGCGAGGCACCGTCCCTGGTTGGCTCACTGACCAGCTCTGTCAAGGTTGTCTTCCACACAGCCCAGGAAACTCCTAGACTATTTCCTCTCTGCTGTACTGTATATATAGCAAAAATCTGCTAAGTTGGAAGTTTTGCACTTCTCTTAGCTTGCTAAAATATAAAATATTGCTTTGATGGCTAAAAAAAGGGCTATGTGTTTTTTCCCTTTTCATACAAAAGCAAATGTCAAATTCTTGAACATAGTTTGTATTGATGTCAGTTTTATAATAAGCAGTCACTTAGAGCTTTATAACATTCATGTTTGCATAGCTTTTAATGATGCCCTCTAATCGAGACCTTTCTATTCCCTAGGAACAGAAAACCTTTCAACTGAGTAGGGTTGGAAAAATACCATTAAGTTGTTATACCATGAAAGGACATGAGGAAATACCTAATATAAGGATCACAGAAAAGTGCAATTATCATGCTCACAAAAAGCATACTACCACATGCTTATCCTAAAGCAATCACTGTAGGTAAAGATCTTTAGAACTGCAATTAAAATCCTATGTAACAGAATTTTGCCACACAACAGGGAAGATCAAATTGAAAATGTGCTATAGATTCTGGGAAAAAAAATTACCAGATAGAAAGGGTGTAAAACAAAAGTGTGGGCTTCAAAAAGTGTAACTGTAGGTAGAGAGCCATAAAATGGGTGAAGACTGAAAATATTCAATAAATAAAAGAGCTTCCTGATATAGTTCTTCTACCAAAGCAACATCGTGATTTGTGAATTCAGAGGGTTTTGAAGTGCACCACACTGTGATGAAGTCCACACAGAAGCATTTCTTTCCCAGTAGAAGAAAAATCTGTTACATACAGCAGATAGCCTGGCAGAAAGAAAAAAAAAACCTCTTTATTGAATGGGACCAAGGGATCACAGATTAGATATATTTACAGGTGCCACATAGTCAAATACAAAAAGTTAATTTTAGTCATATAAATTTTTATTTATATACATTTATTTAAATAATGGCTCCACGGATAACAGGAATGTGAATTCAAAATGCTGGTTCGAAAACCTGTGCACAGAGCGACGAGCGTTTTCTCTGATCTCCAATCTTTTTTCAGGAGACAAGGAGAGGATATAAGCCATCGTCTCAGCATAATTGTCCTCGTTGTCTGCTAGGAAGCCTGTAACATGTCCTTCATAGGGTACCACAATGTCTAATTTGGGGCCTCCAGAGTTGTGAGCCAGGACAACTGTGCCAGCTGCCATGCATTCAACTACTCCTATAAAAGATACAAAACATGATGATATGAATGCGCACACCACGTACTTTGGCTCTCTATAAAATACTGGAAAGTTAAACAGCAGTAAAACTCACCCAGAACTGTAAGTTACTACAGACTGCCATTCTAGCTAAGTTGGAAAAATACAGTGAAAATGGTCTCATAAGAAACACAAATTTAAGTTTTTCAGTTCTAAGGACTGAAAACGGTAGTTTCTCCTAAGCACATAAAATTGAAATTAGAAATCAAATATAATTGGTTAAGTTGTGGTTATTATAATACATCTGATTTACCTAAGACAGATTCTATCACCATTATATATGGGGGGGTGGGAAACCCTAGATATTGAAATAAATGTAAAGACAAACAGCTTAGGTAGCTTGATGACAGAACACTATGTAATTCTGTGACAGAACACTGCAACACTGGTTTTATGGTATGGTGACAGCTGCAAAAAAAAATTAAAAGTTATAGCTGAATGTGACTATTTTTTCATTCACACTGAAGATTTTAAACACATTGAAAGATACTGAGATAGAAGCCGACTATGCACATTTCAATCAGATAATACTCAGAAGTTCAGTATTTTGCAGATTAACAAATCTTACAGCTTTTGACAACTCAGCAAGACACTAGTAAAAATTGTTATCGCTACATCTGTACTTTTGATGGAAGACATTTTAATGAAATGGGAATCAGTAGGCTTTTCTCAGCCAAAAGCAGTGGCGTAGTAAGAGCACATAATGTCTATAACAACTTAATTATCCTTCTTGGTTCCAGAACAGACCTCAGAAATCACTTTAATTGCTGATTCTACTCAGTTCTGATTTGATTTTTGTTAAGCTTTCCCAGCTCAAACATTGACTACTATAAATAATGCTCCAGAGTTTTGAACATGTTTTTTGCAGGCAAAAAGCCCTTGAGATGAAGGTGAAATAATGCTCAAATTCAAAATCACAGCATGATTGTGTCACTTTTTTAATAAATTTAACTAAACACTTTTGTGGGAGGAAAAAATATGATAACGTTATTTTGCAGTTGCTTCTGGGAAACACTTCAGTGTACATTTTTTATACCAAGTTTCTACAGATCATTAACTACTACTCCTGATACTTAAACTGTACTCTGATAGGCTGAAGACACTGCCTGCAGTTTAGTCACATTATAGCCAAGTATGGCATCCATCTGCTTGGCTGCTAACTTAGCCTCTTGTAGATTTATGCCAGGTGGGCAATCTCTCAAGGTCAGGACTCAACTAATCCAAACAAACTGAGCCCCATACCTTAATTCTGTATGAGAGTGCATTGCAAACCAGGAATCAGCTCCTCTTTGGCATTCTGCTCCATGCTGCACTGATTGATTTAAGGACTGATTTATTTGCCTCAGCACAGGTGCATAGTGAAATGAGATGGCCCAGGGTACCTGGTGGCAACTACACAGGGCTTATTTGTAACAGACAAGATCTGTGGGAGACTCACATCTTTGAAACAGCAGCTTGAGCTCCATGACATACACTGCACATTTCAAACAGCATTTGAGGCAGGTGAAATATGACCAAAATCTCTACACGTGGACATATATGCATGAACTGTGTGTAAGCTCCTCCTGCAGTCTGTGGAGAACAATCTAAGGTGCTTAATCAGAAGTACCTGCTGCCTTTTGAGGCTCTGGAAGGCCTCTGTGTAAGGCTGGCAAACCTAACACAAGGACCATGGGGTGACCCATGACCTCAGAGGGCAACAGCTGGAGGTCAGCAGGACATCCTGGGCAGCACAGATGGGACTAGCTGTGTTTAGGTGACCAGGGGACGCCCAGGATTAACAGTCTACAACTACAGCATTTCAGCTTGCACTACAGTAGCACCTAGTGGTTAGACACCTGCACTGGTCCTGTAGGCTTTACTGCAGCCACAGTGGCTCCAATGGGAATGGGAGCTGGACACCTGCTTGGCAGGCAGACCTCTATGCCTACACACCGAGGGACAAACGGCTGAACTGAGGAAAGGTACTGACCGATCCCGAAGTGCTCATTCCACATTGTATGCAGGCCGATGGTGGCCTCAGCCAGGTGTCTCTTGAGCTCCTCAAAGGGAATGTTTATCTTGAACATCACGTCGTTACCAACTCCCAGCTCTTCGCAAAGACGTTTCAGGTTATTTACACGCTCTTCATCTTGCTGGTTACGGCAGCCTCCAATTAAGATCAGCTTCAGCGACGGCTGCTGCCCCACTCGCTTCTCTTTCAGCAATTTAGCGAAGGCTCTGATTTGCAAAGGATGATCTTTTTCAGGCCTGAACTGGCTGACAGAAACAATGGAATATTCACTGGTGCTCTTTTCCACTTCCAGTGGAATATCCAGGAAAGTCTGGACATCGCACGGTGGATACACAACACTAGTGCAAGCCCCAGCTCTCCAGAGGGAAAGGATGTGATTTAGTGTCCAAGAGGAATTAACCATTATCACATCACTGCAAGAACCAACCAACCCGTAAATGAAAGCAAAGAAGTAGTAGTAGACAAGCTTAAATTTGCTGAAGAAAGGGCTATTTGTAATGAAGGCTGCGTTGTTAAACTTGGTATCCTGATTCCTAACAACAGAAAGCATATCGGTGCTGATAGTGGGATAATGGACGTAGCATCCAACGCGACAACCTCCTAAATATTTAAAGAGGGGAAGTGTGAAGGCATAACCCATTGAGTCAATATAAATATCAGGAACACACTTTAGAAGAGCTTCCCAGCCAAGGAACACTGATCCTAAACTTTGTCCCAGCAAAGTGAAGTGAGGATAAAGAGAAGCTTCCACAAGGTAGCGTTTTTTTAGGAACACAAACTTCACAGGATGAATTAATTTAATGTTGAATCTTCTGAAAGCACCTTCTACTATTTCTTCTCCAGTGGCATCTCTGTCACCAGTGTAAACAACACACGTTACATTTCTGTACCTGTAAGAACGGAGAAAAAGAATTTCATACATTCTTCTCTTCACATTTTGTAACAAGAAACTAAAATATTATCTGTTCAGAATTATTCAAGAAGAATGTGAGAACAAATGTCTGACATAGCTAAGAAATTACTTTAATTAAATTGTACTTTTCCTAATACTTCCATATTTTTTTCCTGATTTGCAGAAAAGCATATGGCCAAAGCCTTGGGGAATATTATTTTGGAGTAAAAGGAGCTCAGTATTATTCTACAGATCTAAGAACACCCTGTCCTACAGATGTCTGTTTATTGCACAGCAGGAGCAAAATGCAGGCAACTGTGCAAATCAGGGGATGTGCCAATGTTAAATCCACTTCAGATATTAACTTGTTTTGGCTCCTGCACCAAGAGGTAAGTATCAAGAGTATCAGTTATCTACTGATGAGTTACGGCTATTCAAAGTTCCATACCAGAGGTGGAAAACTGAGGAGGAAGGAGGGGTTCTCTCAAGGAGATACAGAAAAAAAAGTGAGAGATGCCACAGCAGAAAAGATCAAAAGCTGGGTAAAGGGATGAAGTGGAATGGTGCAACTACATGGAACTCAGACAAAAAATCAAATTTAGGACGGGCAGATTAATAATACCTACTTAAGTAAAATGCATAAGTAATACCATCAGAAGCTAAGAATGAAATACGATGTTTGATAAACATATACGCTTACTTTTTCTGGAGTGTTCTTATAGCACACCACAGGACTCTCTCCCCTCCACCTCCCGCATTGCAATACGGGTGAAAAAAAGCCACCAGCAATGGCCGCTTCCCATCTCTTCCTGCTGAGTTTAACTGCTCTTTCCTTTGTTGTATCCAGAGCCGTATTCCCCACAGCAGTACCACCAAGCAGATGCACAAAATTCCACTTAGAAATAATGCAGGAATTAACAATGAGCACAGCAATCTGAAACAAGCCAGAAATTTAAAAATACATAACTGCTTTAAAGAAATACTATGGATGAAGTTGAGCAAGAAGGTCTTACAGGGAGAGCTGCAGGAGTTCAACAAATTCTTGAGTTCTTCTAATGACAGAAATCATCAGTATATGTGTATCATTTCAACAATTACAGAAATAAAACCACTACTCTACATAGTTTAGCTAGAGATCACTTTTTTCCCCTCCTGTTACCTTGCAATCATTTATTATTGTTTACTGTTTACATATACCTGTATCTATCTCCATGTGCTCTACACACTAAAAGCTGCATGCCCCCAGCGATCGGGCAACACACAACTAGCGGAGTGATTTCCAAATAGATTTACTGTAAGAGTTTTACTCAGTCCAAGTTCCTGTTCGGCCTGCCCTATTGTTGCTTTGGTGCCAAGTTACTGGGGCCAGCCATTTCCCACTGCAGCCTCATGTCCCATTCCCCTGAGCTGTGAGGAGCTGTGTCAGCTCTCCAGAGAAGCTCCGCGCAGTTTCACAGAGTAGAGACCCCTTTCCTGCGGCCTCTGAGACACTGACAGGAGTATTCCCTTCGCTCTCCACAGCCCCTCGGCTCTCCTAACCCACTGACGGGTTAGGAGAAACTCCTGTTCGTCACAGGAGTGTCTTCCTGGCCCACTGGGCCTCACAGGGACAGCTCCTGGTTCCTCCAGCCGGGCTACGCCTCACGATAAAACAGCGTTTACTCGGCGCCAAAGGAGTTGCCCACGGGGACCCACGCGTCACGACTGACACGTCAGGAAACACTTCCATTCTCGGCAGGGAGCAGCGGAAAAGCACATTAACCCGTCCGGGGCCGGCGGCACGGCGAGGAGCCGGGCGGCACCCATCCCGCCTCGCTCTGCCCGGGCGGGCTCGGGGGGATGTGGGAGCGGGGCCGCGAAGGGGCCGCCGCCTCCCTTCGCTCTCCGCTGCCAGGACGCGCCGCCCCCGCGCCCCGGTACCTGATGAGCCCACACAGGCACAGCCCACCCGCCACCATCTTGGAGAGCGCCGCGCCGCCTCCGCCGCGGAAAGGGCGGCTCCCGGCCGGCAGGGGCGGGACCAGCCTGGCTGCGGCTCCCGGGCGGCGCCGCCCCCGGAGGGGCGGGAGCGGCCCGTCGCTGCCTCCGCTGCTTTGTCCTTCGGGCGCTGCAGTTCTTCCCGTCTGCTCCTGCTGCGCCTCCGCTTCCTTTTCCTACTGCTCCTTCTCCTCATCCCCACCGCCGCGTCCCAGCGAGCGCAGAGCCCCGTCCCCCCGTGAGAGAAGTGAGGTGCAGTAGGTTGTTGGGAGCGCTGTGCTACTGCATAAACCATCTTCCCGGGAATGCCAGTAGAGAGTGGAAAGCAGCACAGCGCTGACATAGCTTAGTCAGACACAGCACATGCCGTTCAGTGCAATACAATGGCTCCCTTCAGTCCTGCGGGGAGGATGGGAGGGAGAGGATGGTGAGGAGGCAGAGGCCTCCCGGGGACAGGTTTTTTTTGTTTTTCTGCAATCCACCACATCCAGGTTTTGCCCTTTCTTTGGCCAGGAGAGGATGGTGCTCCATGTCCTGGCTTCCAGCCTAGCCTTAACCTCCTGGTTGTAACTGAATCCCTCTTTACAGCGAGGGACCTCTGTGCGACCTTGTGCAAGTTATCGCTGTGAGGCCGAGGGCAGGATGTCCAGCACACCCTGTGCCTGGCACTGTCTCTAAAGGGATCCCATGAACACACTCACTGGGGAGTTTCCACTGGAAGATGTCCAGGTTGTCTCTGGTTAATATGTTTTGTCTCCTGTTTTGTCGTGATTGGGGAATATATGCACAGACCAGAGGATTGGTGTAGTGATAAGACTGAGCAGGGCTACAGTTTTTTTAAATGCTACTAATGATGTGTTAGCCTACATTAAGACTATGTATTTCTAAAAATGCCTTAGAACCATGTAAGGAACTCATCCGGCTCCCAGTTGCTGGGAAGCATTGAGTGAAACTAGCAGACTCTGTAGGTCAGGAGAAGCTCAGGCAGAATGGTCCAGAATATTTCTGATCTCCTGTCACATTGCTGAATGCTTTTCCCCCCCACCCCATTCTCCATTTTAAAATCAAAAAATGCTTTATGTGGCAAATTTGATCCAGATAACTCATTCTCCAGTCTCTTGCAGAGTTGAGGTTGTCCAAAATTTGAGGGGATTTTAAACCCTGTTTCTTTGAACAACACTTTTACAGAACCTGTTATCTTTTAGCCTCTTTGAGGTCAGCATAATCCATTTCATATCTTAGCCACCTGTGCATTTAGAGGTCTCAAAGGTCTTAGGGATTTTTGTGAACATTATGCTGTGTCTTCCTAATCAGAAGAATGCTGGTTGGAAAGTTCTGAATCATTATGCAGCCATTGCTACAGCCTGAAGCAGAGAGACAAAGTCTCTACTGTAGTGAGAGAAGAGTCCAGCTTAGGTAGTGGTTATTTGTTTCTGACCTGCCTGGATTGAGTTTTCCACTTCGAAGGACTCACCACGTGGGAGTAAAACTGGAAACATGTCAAACCCTCTAAGTTTTATTGGCTATTTTACTGGTGGTTTTATTTAAATATTTTGACTGTCCTAAATACCACTGACTGTAGGTTTTACCAGAGTATTTATGTAAACAGGTAAATTGGAAGAGTTCTGTTGGGAGCTCCAGTGAGCATGGCCTTACATTTAATTTCTGAACCAACAGCTGTCAGAAGGAGGGTGCCACAGGCATTGTTTTCTCTTTCCTGATCTTTTTGCTCTTCCCTGTCAGAGCAGTTCTCTGAAAAGCCTGTGGTGTGTTTACAGAAGCGATTTCTGCTGGATTCACATCTCTCAACTCAAGACACCTCTCTTGTAATATCAGCATTTGAAGATTATTTCCTGGGTTCAGAGAAGAGGCAAGTTCTTCCAGGGAACAAGAAGTCCAGTCTATTTTAGATGATGAAATTTGTGTTTCTTCCCATGGACTTGAAAAGGAGCTCATGGTCACTCCCTTGGAAGGTATGAATCTTAAACTAAGTGTCTTTATGAAGCTGAAGGACCACAGGTTAGCAGTGGTTTAATTAAGACAAGACTTAAGTAATAATGGTGAAGAGTGCCATGAAGCAAGATGACTAATGAGGGAGCACCTGCCTATTTGGCTCTTGAATTTCACTTCTGTTCTGTAGGGAGAAATCTGCATGATGGTGAGAGTTTCAAATAGTTTTCTTAGTTCTAATAATTTATAGTTGATAGAATCACAGAATGGCTGAGCTTGGGTGAAATTGATTGGATGGATGGATGGATGGATGGATGGATGGATGGATGGATGCAGCCAGAGAGTTGTGGTCAGTGGCTCAATGTCTGGGTGCTGCACCTGGGTCCATACAATCCCAAACATGAGTACAGAATGGGAGAAGAACTCATTGAGAGCAGCCCTGCAGATTCTCGAGGGTTCTCATGCATGAAAAGCTGGACATGACCCAGCAATGAGCACTTGCAGCCCAGAAGGCTAATTGTATCCTAAGTGCATCAAAAACAGTGTGACCAGCAAGTCAAGGGAGGTGCTTCTGCCCCTCAGCTCTGCTCTGAGACCCCACCCGGAGTGCTGCATCCAGCTCTGGGGTCCTCAGCACAGTTGTTGGAGCAGGTCCAGAGGAGGGCCACTAAGATGAGAGAGACCTAATTGCAGCCTTCCAGTTCTTAAAGAGGGCTTCCAAAAAAGAGGGAGAGTGACTTTTTACACAGACAGATAGTGATAGGACAAGGGGCAACAGTTTAAAAGAGGAGAGGTTTAGATTAGATATTAGGAAGAAATTCTTTACTGTGAAGATGGTGAGGTACTGGAACAGGCTGCCCAGAGAAGTTCTGGATTCCCCACCCCTGGAAGTGTTCAAGGCCAGGTTGAACGAAGCCTTGAGCAACCTGATGTAATGGGTGGCAGCCTTGACCAGTCAGAGGGGTTGGAACTAAATGATCTTTAATGTCCCTTTCAACCCAAAGCTTTCTATGATTCTATGACCTCTGGAGGCCATTCTCCAGCCCCGCTGCCCAAACCAAGTCATCTAGAGCTGTTGCTGAGTTTTGAATACCTGCAAGAATGGACACTGCACAGCCTCTCTGCGTAACCTGTGCTTGGTCACCCTCACAGTGAAAAAGTGTTTCCTGATGTTCAGAGGGAATCTTCTGTGTTTTGGTTTGTGTCCATCGCCTTTGGTCCTGTCACTGGGCACCACTGATAGATCTGGCTCCATCCTTCATGTATTTATACACATTGATGAGATCCCTCTTAGCCTTCTCTTCTCTAGGCTGAACAGTCCCAGCTCCCTCAGCCTTTCATTATAGAAGAGATACTCCAGTCTCTTAATCATCTTAATTTATTTTCTTCTTAGTCCCTCTAGTGGTAATTAAAAACAGATTTATTGTTTTTAACAGTTCTTTTGTTAATTTTTCATTAATCACAGGGTATTCACCTCTGATGTTGCTGACAGACTTACAGACTGCAAGGCTTACCTTTAGTGTGCAAATGTCCAGCACAGACTAATTGAGCCATCGCCACTTAACGACTTCCCCACCTTAATGCCTGTGTGGCAGGTGATACTGTGTGCATGCATTTAGGGCATTTGCAGTAACTTCAGCAAGAGAAGCGCTGAGCTCTCTGTGGTGTTCCCACTCCAGCAGTGAGAACACTATTCAAAACCTTGTCTGTAGAAAATTCCATGAGGCTGACATGCCAACGAAATTAAACTAGTCTTGCCATGAAGTCGGCTTTGTTTTCATCTTCCCAGAGATGTACCAAGCTTTTAATCTTTTGTTGCCTCTGTAAGCAGTTTTGTCCTGTTTTAATTGCTTTCCTTGTTAAGGTCCATGCTCTGAAAGAAAGCCCATGCAAACAGACCTTCTGAAGTGAGTGGTATTCAGAATAAATAGCAGAATCCACTCACTTTGTGTTCTCCCCAAACCTATGAGACATTTGAGACAGTTTTAAAGAATATTTTTGTAGCTCTCATTCTTGCTGAGTACTCCACATATGAGCCCCTGGTAAGACAAATCCACTGGCAAGTAATAATAGAAAGAAACTGGATTAATATTGTCTAAGGATATTCATATGACAGTCATGTGGTCTTTTATATTTTCTTGTACAGTCAGTTACTCTCTGTCAGAAACATTCACTGTGCAGCTCCAAGTCTCTTATTCAGGGCTGCTGTCTTAGCTACCAAAATGCCTGGGACTGTTTTTAGCAGAAGGAATCTTAGGTCATTCATATACAGAGTAAGTTTTTGATTTTCATACGTGTCTTGTGGTAGTCTGCTAAATGTTACAGTACATTTATTCTTCATTGCATAGTAACAGAAGTTAGAAATAAAGTTACACCAGTTCTATGCTAAATACTTTTGAAGCAAAACCCAAGCATTGGAAATATATTGTGGCATTGATATATCGAGGGAAAAACGCTAAGGGGTTGTTTTTACTGATATGTTGTACTATTAAAGTTGCTAAATATAAGCAATTCTAGTAAAATTTTTTTTTTCACTTTCATCCTTAATTTTGAGTTTCATGTTTTAGGGCATGAGTGCTTGTGCCACGTATCTGTGAGGAAAAGCTGGCCTTATTTTATTTTTTTTTTTTTTGGCAGAAGCAATGAAGAATTAAATAGCTTGGATTTATGCAGAATTTTTGCTGGAATGCCTATAAAGCATGTTTATTTGCATCATCAGGCAATTTAAGCAGGTTGAACCCATAGCTTTTGATTAACAGAAGATAATTTTCACACAAATTGTCGCAGTTTGGCAAGGACCGTGTAGGAAAACAAATCAGTTCCACTGTTGGAGTTTAATCCTGTAGATCAGGCGAGTGTTTTATCCTTCCATGAACTCTTAATGTCTGCCATTTTTAGGGTGAGGGGAGGAAATGTTTTCAAGTAGCTTAGAGCACAGGCAGAAATGAGATGGCAAATGATGTACCCCTACTGATAATATCACTGAGCTTGGAAAATAACATGTAGACTCACTTTAAATCTCAGCTTTTTCAGGTGAAATTTTGGAATTCTCAAGTTGCTCATGATCATTTTTGACTGTGATATCAGACCCAAATCCTTCTTGCTTTTCATTCTTCCTTATGCAGATAGTAGTATGTCTGGGGCCATCTGTACCTAATAATGTGCATGAAGGGGACCATGAAGGACCACCTCTTTCACAGGCGTACCTTAACATTTGTTTAAATCAACTATGAAACTACTCAGGAAGCTGCAAAACTTCACTGTGAATTTTTTTACTGAGATGCTTTCATCATCAAATTTTAAAGGTTATTCAAGGTGCATTTGTGTACATGTTTGTGTGTGCCTCTCTGCCTGTTTCAGGAAGCAAAGGAGAATGCTGTTCAGATGAAAATCCAAACTGCTTCACATGAAGCCAGGACGAGGCAGGATTTGCATTCTGTGCTCATGTCTGGCTCCTTGGCACTGCTTAAGAAAGAGAACGGAATGAGAAACTGCCTGCAGAGCAGGACAGAATGGAGTTAAAATTATTGGAGGAGACTGTTTGGCGAGTCCAGACATGCAGACACTGTGCCTTGTCACCTCCTCTGACTTATTTCTATTCTGAGGATGAGGAAAGCTTGAAGGTTTGATTTTCCCATGGGATAGATTCAGTCAAAGATTCTCTTTTGGGTGGTAAACCAGGGATGCTTAAAAGTAATTCCCTTCCACACTACCTTTTCTTTCAGCAAGCAGAGGTACCAGGCGGGAATGATAAATGAACTGAGCCTGAATTTCCATGGCTTAACATCTCTGCTTTCCAGGAATTGAGGGCAGTAAATTAGTCTCAGAAGGTTGCTCAGCAACTCTCAGGATGGTTACCATCCTTTATCCTGAGCTGCAGAATGCACTGTTTTTGACTAAACATGTCCTTGGAAGAAACGTTCTTTGCCTAGAGAACAGACTAAGGTGAACTCTGGAAATGAGAGTATTGCTGAGAGCTCAAAAACCCCTCAATTTCGGAGTTAGTAGGCTTTTTTTTTTTGTTTTCCTTTTCTCACAATTGCAGGGTCACAGGAACTCTTTATTTAGGAGTCAAATGTCTCCAGTTTCCTCTGTGTCCTCATGCAAAAAACAAACACTGTTTTTACAGTGAGTTTGAGTCATGATGAGCCAATATGCTTGTCACAGGAAACAATCTGAGAAAACTCATCTGCATTTTAAATTAGGATTTTAACTGTGTATTTCAATCCAGGTGTTAAATATTTCAGATATAAATACTTGTAAACAGAAAGAGGTTTACTCTGTATTGGCATTTCCCTTAGATGGTTTTCAAAGCAACTGTTTATATGGAAGAGATTGCATAGCAGCAGCAGTAATAGTTTCCTGTGTTGATAGTTTCATCCCTGACTATTACTTTAGGTCTGACATTTCCATCCGAATTCTTACCTGAATTGTTGTAGGCTGCTCAAGTTATTTTATTTAATAGGGAATTATTATTAAGAATTCCAGAAAAAGAAAGAAAGAAAGAAAAATGGCAGCAAATACATTTTCCTCTTAATTTTTTATTTCTCCTCTTAGTTTCTATAAGCCTCTGCGGTGAATCAGTATGACTCTATCCAGGCAAATTCCACTTATTTTCATGGTCACTTGAAGTATGTTTTTTCCACTGATAAAAACTGCCACCTCTCTGCCGTTGGCTCTTGCCTGAGAATTAACTGTAAATTCATGCAAGATATTAGACCTGGACATTGCAGTGCTGTATAGTTCTTAGCTTTGAAGAGCAAATAATTGACAGGATTTTTGTAGAAACACAACTAGTGACCAGTCACTAGTGGGGTTCCCCAGGGCTCCATCTTATGCCCTGTGCTCTGCAACATTTTCATAAATGACTTGCAGGACTGGAAGGGATACTAAGCAAGTTTGCAGATGATACAAAACTGGGAGGAGCTGCTGAGCCCCTTGAAGGCCGGGAGGCCCTGCAGAGACACCTCAGCGAATTAGAGGGCTGGGCAATCACCAACCACATGAAGTTCAACAAGGAGAAGTGCCGGATTCTGCAGCTGGGATGGGGCAACTCTGAATGTTTGTACAGACTGCGGAATGAGATTCTGGAAAGCAGTGCCACAGAAAGGAACCTGGGGAGTCCTAATTGACAATAAGTTGAATATGAGTCAGCAGTGCCCTGGCAGCCGGGAGGGCCAACTGTGCCCTGGGAGGCATCAGGCAAAGCATCACCAGCCTGTCAAGGGAGGGGGTTGTCCCACTGTGCTCTGCTCTGGTTTGGTCTCACCTTGAATATTGTGTACAGTTTTTATAGAAAAGACATTAAGCTGTTAGAGAACATCCAAAGAAAGACAACAAAGATGGTGAAGGGCCTTGAGGGGAAGCTGTCTGAGGAGTGGCTGAGGTCACTTGGTCTGTTCAGCCTGGAGAAGAGAAGGCTGAAGGGAGACCTCATTGCAGTCTACAGGTTCCTTGTGAGGGGAAGAGGAGGGGCAGGCACTGATCTCTTCTCTGTGGTGACCAGTGACAGGACCTGAGGGAATGGCCTGAAGTTGTGTCAGGGGAGGTTTAGGTTGGATATTAGAAAAAGGTTCTTCACCCAGAGGGTGGTTGGGCACTGGAACAGGCTCCCCAGGGCAGTGGTCACAGCACCAAGCCTGACAAAATTCAAAAAGAGTTTGGATGATACTCTCAGGCACATGGTGTGACTCTTGGGAATGGTCCTGTGCAAGGCTAAGGGTTGGACTTGATGATCCTTTTGGGTCCCTTCCAACTCAGCATATTCTGTGATTCTGTGATACATTTCATCTTAATCTCTGGCAGCTAGAAACAGCAAAGCCCCTATTCCATGGGCCTGTAGTGTTCTCCTCAGAGATTTCTCTCCTCACTTCTTGCCTGCTGTGGCAGAGTAGGTCAGCCAGAGAGCTAGCAGACTTTCATCCACTTCCAAATTGGGAAACAAAATGCATTTAAGGACAGTACTGTATTTAGGGAGGCCCCTGCTGCTGCCCCTTCTGTTCCCTTCAGTCCCACCATGAGTACAGTGATGGCATATGATCAGAGACACATGAGCAGTGCTCAGGTTTGTTCGCTCCTGGAAGGAGCTCATGCCTTGCCTTGGCAGTACGTGGCAGGGTCCAAAGGCCAAGGAGTAGAGGGCAGGTGAGAAGGGCCCTTGTGCCACCCTGGCTGGGCTGTGCCTGAGCAATCAGGTGGCGGGGTCACCTGAGAGATTACACTCTCTGCAAGAGTGAGGTCACAGAGAGGGACCTAACACCCTCATGTCTTTTTATACCCACTAACTGCAATCAGTCCACGGAGAGAGGAGGGAAAAAAAGAACCGAACAGATGATGTAGAAAGTGGAAACTCTTCTTCAAAGACAGATTTTAGCCTGTATCAAGAAAGCAGATAGACTTTGCTCAGGGCTCTGTGTTGGAGGAGCCCAGGTGGTGTGGAGAGGAGTTCTGTTTTCAAGCTTACTTAGGGATTTGGGAATTCTTCTTCTCTTTGTGTGTATAGGTGGTTCCTGCCACGGTAAGATAGAAATAGCTGTTAAAAGGAACTGCCTTTAATATGTAACCTGCCCTAACAAAGGCAGTATGTTTGTATTTTAGACATGGCATTTGTAATGCAAACACAAGGTGTTGTTTTGCTTTCTTTTTTTCCTTGAAATGAAGGTGATTTCAGAGGCTGAGCAGTTTGGCTTGGGATTAAACACTGACCACAGAACCAGAAACACAGGCATGAGAGTGTTCTTAAAACTAATAGTAAACGTAAACGGTGTGGACTCTACAGGTGGGAACAGTTTAGAGGATATCTATTATATATGGAGGTCATTTAAGACATAGGCTTGCATTTCTGATCTGTATAGGTGAAAATTTAATTGCAGGTTTGTTAGGGCATCTTGGGGTCTGCTATTAGTTTGCCTGCTACAGGGTGAATGGCAGTGTACTTTGGGAAAAAAATAATTTAAAAAATCACTCCTCTCATTTCTTTAAATCACAATTCAGAGACTTATCACTCTTTTTTTTTTCCAAACAAGTGTAGGAGATATTTTTTAAATGCCACAAAAAAATACTAAAAAACTTAAAAAAAAAAATTGAATCAAGACTTTAATTATTTCTTATTTCTAAATATGGATAGCAAATGTTAGTTCACGAGTAATAGATTTTTCTGTCTTCTCAAATTAGCCTTTTAAAATAGTTACTTTTGTACTATTACTCATTCTCAAGTTATATTTGAAATATTGCAGTTAAAATGGGTAAAATATGGGTCCTTTTTCTCTGCATGGAATTCTAAAAAGCTTTTGCTTGAACTTCACAAGCCAAAAACAGCTCTGAGCAAGAGAAAATCATGGACAACATTAGAAAATTAAGTTGGAAACACAGAATTAAAATTACTGGTTTCATTGTGGCACTGCCTGACAAGTTCTGCCAGCCTTCTTAACCTGCTTGGTGAACGAGCATTAGTGGAAATCTTGACTTGAATTAATTCATGCAGGTTGCAATTGTTCTTTGCACTTAAACCTTGACCCACAAGGTGTGCCTTTTTCTGTGGTAATATGATCAGCCTAATAGTTTCCAGGCCCTTGAAAACAAATTTCTGCAGTATAAACAGATAACAGAAATTATCATAATGAAACCAACACTGCTAAGAGTAGACAATGTGCCAAGTCCACATAATTTGCACTCATACAAAAAGCTGCGAAATGAAAAAAATCAGTACATGTTTTGGGGCCCTGTTACAAAAGAGGTGCTTCGTTGAGTTTTGCTGGTTTCGAGCAAACAAACCTTTTTTAAATATTTAGAGAAGATTGAGTCTGCTTCCTGAAAAACTGAAGCCAAAGTCTGAGCTGATTGGATTTGAAATGAGGTCATCAACTCTTAAGCAACTTTATTCATAGCGGGTAGGAATTTGATTCCTTGTATTTCAGATTTCTGTATGTTTTCCCTTCTTCTTACAATTTAAAAATAATAATACTTATGGTCACGCTTCTTCACGTCTTTCAAGGCATATGTATCCCATTCATGCTATAGAAACACTTGCGTATCTGGTTGCTGCCAGTTTTCTTAGAACCATGGCCAAAGAGTTCTTTCTGATTTCAGGGCTCAAAACTAAGAACATATGTGTTTAAAGAGAGAGTTTTGTTGCCTCTCCGTACAGAAAGGTATGGCATTTTTTTAATGTTCAGTAGTAAGTATGTCAGTTAGTTTGGAGAAGTCAGGGACATAGTTATGTACCATGAATGTGACCGAGCTTCCACTGAACTTTTAAGCTGCAACTGATTGATTCATGTGGGAAATGTGAGGCTTGTGTTGCCTGTTGTAGGACTGCAAAATGATTGCTGAGCAAGTGCAGGGATTTATTTGAAGAAAAAATGGATGCCTTTAGTAATCACTTCTCTTTTGGCTTAAAGAGGGCACTGACTGGGGAGAAATAATTTTTTTCGCACAAGGGCTGGGTGTTTCACAGGTTCCCTTTTAAGCAATGTTGTTAGCAACTTCTTGATAGCTGTGAGTTACCAGCACTGTTGTTTGTGATATTACTACAAACTTTGCAATACTTTGCTTCCCTCTCCCCACATTTTTTTTTTAACTTAATGCTCCATTTCCTGCAGTTGCATGTGTGAAAAGCAAAACCAATCTAACTCTGTTAAGGTGGGGGGAAAAATTTCAAACATTTTAGCTGACTGCATCCTGAAGACAAATTAAGAATAACTCCAAATACTGTCAAGTGGGAAATTACTCGTGATTAACCCTTATATTACTGTTTGTATGCCTCAGGATGGATTGTATTTTGGTAGTTTAGAATGATGTCTGAGGAGAAGAATAGAAAAATGATCAACATTCAAAGGCAGACTGGATTTCGAGAGTGATGTATTAATACTAATACATCCCTCTTTGCATTGACACAAAGTGCACATATCTGAACTGATTCCTCTTTTCTGTCTGTCAAATAGTCAAATTAAGAGTAAGGCTAACCTTACCGTTGTGTTAAGAGAAGGAGATTTGTCAGAAAATAACCCCCATGTGCTCCAGGTTGATCTCAGATGTCAGGGGCTTGGGGCGGGTGGGCTTAGATTCTGAGTGACAGCCAACTCAGCTCTAGAAAACAGAAATGCAGAGCCAGTGCAGCACTGTAAGTCCGGTTGAGTTCCGTAAGAACTGCCATGGTTACAGTTACAAGTACTGCGATACACTGTAAGTCTGGTTGCGCCCAATGAGCTCTCATGGCCAGATTGGAAGTATGGTTGTGTTCAGTAACTCTCATGGCCAAGTGCAAGATGATGTTGTTTACTGAGCAACAGAAATGCAGATCGTTATTGGATTGCTGGTGATAAATACATCATCTGCAGGAGCACGTGTGAATACATAAGTAATGTATAAATAAATAAATAAAACACATAATAATAACCTGTGACAAATACGTTTAATTGCCACATGACTATATAGTGCTAAAAGTATAGTCACAAGCACAACCTTGCTTTCTAAATTTCCCAAAGAAGCACTAGATATAGCTGAGTGTTCAAGTCTTCCCCTGTGGGGAATGAGATAGGTAGTACATCCTGTCAAATGTCCCAGGATACAAAAGCGGAATCTCCTCTAGCTTCCTTCCCTGCTTAAGCTACATTTATATTACATTTGTTTTCTTTAAGGGAGGGGAAAAAGGAAAAGTTAAAGTTGATATCATTTCGTGTTTAGGTGTAGTCTGAGTGACTTTAATCATACATGTAAAGCATGTACAGATTTTAGTTTGTTAGCATACACAAAGGCATGAAAAGTAATGTGTATTTTTGAGTTAAGGAAGCAAAGTTCAGCTTTTTTGGTCACCATTTGGATCATTCCTATGGCTTAGTTCCTGTTAGCTGCATTGTTTTAAATAGAGCATGACCCCCAACACCTCCATGTAGCTGCACCCTTTTTTTCATGCCTCTCTTAAGAGTGGTGCACCAAGCTCCTTCAGTATTTCTGGTCCTAAGGTGTGCAGACAGTTTGTTCCTGGTCAGCTATAGCCAATGCATGCTCTCTTTCTTGCTGAACTTTGTTTTTCTTGGTTTTTTTCCCCACACAGATTAAAGCAATATGACCCTCTTACCTCCAGCTCCCCATTTTTTTCCCCTGAATCAAGCATCTCATCTTTCAAGGCATTGTTAACACTATTTTAAGATGCTTTCTTTGGGCAAGGAACCAGAGGGATTAGACGCAGGCCAAAACATCCTATAAAGCCAAGGATGAATGCTTGATGAACCCAGGAAACTTAATTTAACTGAAAACACATATTTCTTGTGTGTTTATCATATAGTCTGATTGTAGCAGGTAATATGAAGGGGAAAACTTGAGTTTTACTAGCTCTTGAGGCTTTAAGTCAAAGGGATTTAATTTTATCATAATGTTCTGCATTTTCTGACATGAAAATGCAAACATCTTTGCCCAACACTAGCAGAAAGCTGTGAAGGCAGCAGGCATGTTTTCTATTTGCCATCTACCAAGCCTGAGTGATTCTTCCTGGTGAAACTCCTAGACTGTGCAAAATCTAGCCTTAAACTGGGGAATGGTACTGCTATCAGATGAGATGGGTAACACTGACTTTCCTATTTCAACCTTAACTAAAACACTTACCCTCAATTTGCAGATGGCACAATTAGCCTAAACTCCAAGGGGGCAATTAATTTAGAGTATATACTTTAGGCATGGCCAGAAACTGAAATTTCTGTTCACTAAGAAAATCTAGAATTTGAAATTTCTGTTGTTTCGAATTAGAACACAGAGCTCAATTTCTGAATATCTTTGTTTTGGGATGAGAGAATTGTTTTGTTTTAGAAAGACAAAGATTAGTTTTTAACTTTATATACATGTATTTAGTATGTAGATGTAGCTTTAGTACTTAAAGACATTGTACTGAATTTTTTCACGTAAATCAAATTGTATGCTTTTCAACTGCTCATTTCAAAATGAGTTTAAATCAGTAATTCCTGAAAGTATTTCACCTTTAACACAATTTGCATTTTCAGCACAGTGTTCAAGCTGAAGTCAGATGTAGCTCTAGTTGGTTTCACTGATAAACACAGTTACTTTACTCTTTGTAGTGACACTCTCTAGAGGAGCCATTTCTCAAAATGTTTTCAAAATAACCCTTTTTAAAAGTTTAATATTATCACCAATTTTGTATATTAAGACAATGATACAAAATAGTGCTACAGCAGTATTTGGAGTTTCGCTTTGTTATCAGAAGACCTTCTTTTTCCAAAGATGGTCCTTAACTCTTAAGTGTAGTCAAGAACTGGATGGAGTGAGCAGAGCTGAGGATCCATCTTTGTGGAGAAGGTATGACAGAAAGACAAGCTAGCATGCTAATGTCCTGCATGGTGACTTCATGGACCACTGTCAATGTGGCAGGAGTGAGAGGGATGTACCTCTGCTTTTGCAAGTAAAAAGAATCTGACTTTGTCCTCCCAGACAGGTGGAGTGTCTGTCATCTATCCCTTAGGTTTTCATGAGGTGACAGAGATATGCTGACATTTTCACTCTCTGTGCAAACCTCTGCATAGGGGTAAATCTGTGCTCTTTTTCAACAAGTCCAAGAGATTCTGATTAAATTTAAACCAATTATTTTAAGGCTTGCATGTGCACTGATGTCACTGCACAGCCAAGGAGTGTGTAACTTGCTAACACATCAATTATAATTTATAAATTCCCTGTATAGCCATTCTTTAGGTGTCCCTGTTCAGGGCTGTGTTCAGGAGTAGAGTGCACTACTGTGGGCTTAGGGAACTGGAGATCCCACTTGGTGTATTAGCACAGTGCTGTGCATTTTCTGTGGACAATCTCAAAGAAATATATTCAGGCTTGGCTCAAGGCACTTCTAGTGATGGTACCTATCGTGTATGGCTGTCTAAATTAGATGTTCCTGGTTTTGCCCAGAGGATCTAAGGGGAAATGAATTTGCCAGAGAGCATTTTTTTTTTTTTTTGCCCTTTACTTTCTGGCACTAATTGCTCATTTAATTTTGTTTGGTTCGTTGTTTCTTAGCAAAGCTTGCTGATGGTAAAGAAGCACGTTTTAAAAAGTATAAATATTGTACTCACTCTTTTGTTTTCCCTCTTGAAACAAAGAGTGAATGTTCTCATGCCCTGAGTGAGTGAAAGACCTTTAGTCTAGGAGCCTTATCTAATTATGTACATTATCTAATTAGGCACATTTTCAGTGTTAGAAGGGACCACATTTAATCCAAGAAATCCCTGCAATTTCATAGAAGGAAATGGAGTAGCGTTGCCCTCTGTAGGAGCTGCGATTGTGCTCATGGCCACAAGGCGCTAATGCCTGTCTGGCCGGGCTGATTATGCACTTGCTTGCTGCACACAGGTCATGTTTGACTAGCTTGTGAAAGCAGCCTTGGCTGAGCCTGCTGCGACGCCGTGTGCAGAGATTAGCAGTGCCGAATGCAGTTTGGAAAGCACGAGGGATGCCAATTGGTGGGAAACATTTAAACTGGCAGGGAGAGCAGGTAGCTGAGTGCAGCGAGCAGTGTCCACAAGGATTGCAGGTTACATTTGGGATTTTGTGATGAATGCCTAATGAGCATGTTGATTAGGCAGGCAGAACTCTTCAGGCTATTGTAAATGTAGCTGAAGGAAGCGTGGCTGATAAGACACCAAATAACTGCTCTCGTAAAGCTTTCATTTGGCACTGCTGAATTTAAAATCCAGAAAGATAATGGAGAGAAAACGGGACAGTAAAAGGAAAAGGGAACTGTCCTACTTAGCTACTTTAAACGACAGAAACATAACCCTGGTGTCTGTTCGTAAGCAGCAGGCAGCTCATGATGTGCCTGAACTACTGATTATTGGTGAAAAGTCCAAGACGGGATCTCCGGTAAAAGCAAGCAGTAACTTGCAGAAAGAAGAGAAACTTTTGCAGAGTTACTCCATGGGAATGCCAGAAGTCAATACAGTTGAAAGACAGGTCAGTGAGCTGGTGTGTGTTTGCGCATGTTGGGAGGGAAGTAGTGTTTCTGATCTGGAGAATTTAAAACAAAGCATGTTGGACATGGGTTGTATATTAAAGGAGGTTAAACCTTCTTTATCTAAATTGTCTCAATCCCCAGCACAGATACCAGCCCCATAACAAGCAGTACACAAATGCAAAGTCCTCTGAAAGTAATCTTTAAAAGCACATGTTAATGATGAGTTATGCGGTAGAAACTAATGAGCATTGTTTCGGCTCCACCTCTAATAATGCAGAGTGGTGATTCTTAGGAAGGAAACATAGTATTTCTCCTTTTGAACTGCAATTGCTTGAGTAGTTTGACATAAGCTCATACCAGTTTATTCTCTTGAATAACAGAAATTGAAGAAACATTAAAAGGTCCTTGTAGGTAAGTAGTTTATTTATGTCTACTAAGTGGGTGCTAGTGAAAGTTTGTGATAAATGTAACTGTGGCAACTTTTTTTTTAATTCAGTGTTGTATATAACTACGGTATTTTTGTAGATTAACTGCTGGGAAAAAGAGGCTTAGAAAGATCAGCGTTGATAAAAACATGATGAGGTTTATTATTTTTAAAAGAGTTTTTGCTGTTTAAAAGGTATGTAAACTGCAGTCATGTAGTTTGGGTCAGTGAATGTTAGGAACATTCGAGGAAAAGAAACTCTCAGAAAAAATGTTGTGTTCTTTGAAACTGTGTATGCTAAGAATGGCTTGAATAATTAGTGGCAGACTAGAATGAAATAACAGCCAGGACAGACCAAATATACCCGAAGGCTTTTTCTGCCTCGAGTTATTTCTTGTTTGCTAGAAAACAATCATGACAAAAATGACTTTGTTCTGCCAAAGGACCTCTTCTCTGTGTTCAATTCATTGGAATATACGTATTGCTTTTACTGGAGCTGAGAAGAACATCACAGAGAGTTTTGCATTGTTTTAATTCTAAATGGGGAATAGCAGTCTCTTTGAAGAAGCATTAAGGTAATCAACTTGATATTTTGTAAACAAAAGCCCCATAAAGGCTGTTTTGTAATAATATTTTCATTGAATCTTGATATCCAGGTTTAGAAGGTGCTCTTTCCTTCTTTTAAGACTCAGGAACTGTTTGAAAAATAACAAATTGTGTTACAAGTAGTTACTAAAAATAGTAGCTACTGACATTTGTTAATCTCCGTTTGGGGGAAGAGGGAAGGAAGAACAACCAGCTAAGATCTAATACATTTAAAGAATATTAACTAATGAGATGGATGGACAAGTTGCACTGAAAATTAAGGAGGATGAGGACTGAATGTCTATCCTCTCAGAAGTGCTGTTGTTGTAGGCACAAAATTGAAGACTTGTGACCTTTGATATTCTTGTGGCTGCTCTGCCCTCATTTTGTTAGTCACTGCCTGCCTATAATAAACTGGGAAACATCTGAAGCATTTAATTAATAGAATGTGGCTTTTCAGTTGTGCTGCCTGCCTGAATCCAAAGCCATGAATCAGAGGGTTGTGAAAGAAGGAAGCAGGAAAGGTAAAGCACAGATAAAGATAAGACAATTCTTTGGTAGTTGTGTGCTCAAAGGTAAGAGTGTGATAACCGGTTTCAGCCCACAGAGATACAGGGAAAAGAGCAGCCTAAAACCTCTGGAGATAGTGTGTGAGAGGTTCAGTGAGCTCTGGTATTTATGAATGAGTGAGTGGGGAGAGGCAGAGGGGGAGGTGCTCTATGTCCTGGGCCCCATCTCCTCACCGGCTGACTGCCTGGCATCATGGTGAGTAGTCTGGTGCTTGAATTTCAGGATGTGAAAGTTGGCATCCCTACAGGCCAGATGCAGGAGGGCAGGAAAGCATGGGGGGAGAACCTTGCTGGGTGAGCAGAGAGGAGCAGCATTGTGCCAGATCTTGGTATGGGTGATGCTCACATCAGTGAGTTGTGGGGTGCGCCTGCCATGACCTCAGCCTTGTGCTGCAGAGGACAGGAGTGTTACACTGGCATTTTGGAGGTGGCTACACCTCTTGGGAAGGGGAAATGGGTAGAGGGATAGCTTTCTTGATGACAAGCCACCCCACAGGGTGACCCTTGGAACACGGTGGAGGAGGCATCATGGAGGTCCAGCCAAGGGTGGCTGGTGGCTGGGCTATGAAGCCAAGGAGCGTACAAACTTTGTTGAGTTCACAGTCATGGAATTGCATCCATTCTCAAGATATCGGTCACTGTATGTGTGTATGTGAGGGTCTCACCCAGTGCTGTGGTTTCCTCATCTTTGGGTTTTTCTCTGAGTTCAGTTGTTTTTCTCACATTTATTATGTATCCCTTCACTGCTCTGTTAAAGTCCTAGACTTTGCACATCTGAATGGGAATATCCAAAAGAACAGCCCATTTTGGGGGACAGTGGAGCAGCCTGATGCTAGGCCTCTGAGGGCAGACCTTGATGCGAGGAGTTTGCCCCAGGAGCCACACAGACCATATGCAATGACTACCTTTCCCATCAGACTTGTCACAAGCTCTAGATACTCTGACATCAGGGCTTGAGACTTGGTGCTTCCATTCCAGCAGCATCTCCCTGCCCCACCTCCATGCTTTCACAAGAGATTAATCCAGCCCCAGGGCATATTCCCTTTGGATGTTCTCCTTCTTGCTGACTGGACGCAGTCAGAATGTGGAGCATGAGCCTCTGCCTCTTCCAGCTGTCTCCAAGCCCTTCTTTGCTCCAGGACAGGCATGAGTACTACAGCTCCTGTCAAGGACATCAAGGGTTGTTCTTTATGTCTTGAAATCCTCATACTGGAAGTTGGGCTTCAGATGCCATATTCCTGCACATCAACAGTTTTGACTGCTACTCATCTCAAGTCTCATTCAGAGCTGTTTCCTGTAGATGCAAGTGTTTTCCAACCAGCTCTGGCACTTCCTTTAAAGCTCTCTCCATCTAGTGCTGCTTCTGTGTCAGTGGGTTTCTTGATTTTTTTTTCTGTTTTTTTTTTTTTTTTTTCCCCCCATATTATTCATATGAGCTGCTTTATGTTGAGATTCTTAGCTTTCAGACTAGAGCCTCACTCTGCTGTGCATTGTCAGTTGCAACTTTTATATGCAGAATGAGGGAGGGAAAGAGTTGTCATCATTTCGTGTTTCATTATTTACATACTCTTTACACAGCTACTGTAAAATTATGCATGAGACTGGTAGAGCAAACAGACTTGGTGTACAACTGTCCTTAAAAGTGAGCAGGCTTCCTTTGGTGTGAGAGACAAAAGAGTAACTGTGGCCACTTCTTTCACACATTCCCCTCTGCTTGCAGAGTCAGAAGCATTTCCATTATTAGGTTGGTATTTCTCTCTAGGCAGAAACAAGCAGAAGGGCAGTGCCTGGGAATCCCAAGCACCTTTTTTTGGCATTTTTGGTGGTGATTGCTTCTCTGATCCTCTTGCAGATGGTGTCTGAGTTACTATACAACCTTCTAGATGCCGTTTTGTGTGCGTGTTAGCTGGTATCAGGAAACCCTCTTCTGAGACCCAGCTTGTGCCTAAGGAAAACTACGGGCACATTTGCATATGCCTCGTCTTTGTGTCCTGACATGAATCTGCTGTTTTCCTGTGGTCTAGGAACACCCATCTTGCAATACACACGTAGATGTATCTATGTGCCTTCAGTTTTGGGTGTTTTTGAAGCTGTTAAACAGTACTAAAGGCTTTGTGAATATTTTATTTCTTCCTGTGTACATTTCTTGGTTTTGGGGCGAAATTCTTCAATGATTTTGCATTTGTGTGTTTGGGGTGGGGGGGGGTAAGGGAAATAAACTTTGTATTTTTCTTATATCCATGTCCCCTCTCTATTTTTTCCCTGTCATTTAAAAATTTATGTGCAAGAGTTTTTCTCCTACAGACCATAAACATCTGGTTTTGTAAAGTAGCAAACAAAATATTTTTGACAATTTGTTGAGTGTTGATAATGGCCTTTTATGCAAAATATAAAGCAGCAGCCAAGTTTTGATGTTTCTGTGGCTTACAATGCATTGAAATAGTAGAACCAGTCCTTGCTTTTATGCTTTTCAAAAGACTGGAGGATGAGAAATACCTTTTAATCCTTTTTTCTATTTAATTTGAAATGCTTTTATATCATTGGGTACTTGGGAAAGCTGAGATAGTTGGTGAGAATGGAGGTGGAGGAAACACAGTGGAGTACATAAGTCCACTGATGGTTCCAGAGTTTCATCTGCAAGTGGCTGCCAGAAACACAGTGAAGGGAAGCAGGAAAGCAGAGCATGTTTGTCTCGCCCATTTCTCACGCTCTGTTTCGCCAAAGGATGCAGAAGGCAAATGCCTTTGTCATATGAGCCAAAATAAATGCACTGGGTGAGCTTCTGTAACTCTCATGCGGATTTGTGCTTCACCGGGTGTTTGTGATAAGAAGAGGAGGCCACAGCAAGCAAAGTGTCCTTGAGGGACTGAGGATAAGGGAGAGGAGATGAGGTACAATATTCAAATAACATTTCCCGAGGCAGATTTTACAATAAATGAAAGTTTGAGCTGTCTGAGCATTTGAAATGTGGTGGGTGAAAGACTGTTTTCAGATGGGCTTCTTTTTCTTATGTAGGACCAGGTTATTATTTCAAATTGTGGGAAGTCACAGATAGGAGGAAATAAGAATATGGGCATCTTGGTCATCTTTGTGCTTAAACAGGGAACTATCTTTGCAGGGAAGTCTGATTAACTGTTAATGTGTTTTTTTTTTGAAAGGAGGGGCTGGTTGCACATTTTGACATATGCTGGGGATTTCAGTAACTTTTGGGAAGGGTAGAGCAAGGAGAGGCTTATGGGTCCTGGGTGCTGCCAGGACTGTGGGAGAAGGAAGCAAAAGGGCATATTGGGACTAAAATATTCCCGAGTCTTCTTCCCCAGCTTGCTGTTGGGATAGTGGGGGGCTGCTTCATCATAATTGACGAAGAGTTGATGTTGCTCATTCCTCCTCCTGTTATAACAAATACAGTACAGAAAAAGCTGAAAGAAAATGTCTTGTGTTAAATTTTTGCAGTTTTGGTTGTGACCTCAGACCTCATTATTCCCAAGCTGTCTAAGCATGAAACAAAATCAAGTTAATGAATTTTGAATTCTGCATCAAATGAAGTGGGTGCATTCTAGTGTTAATAAGCAGCCTAAATGCTTCTCATCCATGCTATGGTATTGAGGAGGGAGTTTTCTTGTGGGAACAAGTCTTGTGGTACTGAGCTGAATCTTTTGGCCCTTTCTTCAAGTCCTCTCTGCAGTGACGCCCAACGTCAAGTGTTTTATTGAATGCTGGAGATCCCCCAGCTTTGAAGGCAAGAGAAGATTTATCGTAGTAGCTTTCATTTAGATCTTTAGTATTTAAAGCTGCCTTAAGTAATGGACATGAATTTTTATGTTCTTTCCATGAAATCTGACAATCTGGGATTTGTCCATCTCCTTCTCAATCTTCCCCATCACATACCACCAGTAACTGGAGGCAGAGTCTGTGCTCTGAATACCTTTTCTGTGAGAAGTGTTGCTGTTATTTTTATCTTTTTAATACTTCATTTTCAATTGAATTGAGTGCATTCAACTGTAGAGTTTCAGTTCTGCAGAGCCCGTGATCTGACTGAGAGATAGTTCACTTCTGGCTGATCTATTTCATTTCTGGCCATCCTGAAAATCCGTGTTGGATCAAACCAGTGAGTAGCTCAATTTATAGTCTTTCTTAGGTGCCTCACAAGTAGGTAAATGAAGCTAAACCATAGTGGAATATCTGCATATAGTTCTGTGTCTTTTAAGATCTTTGTCAGATATAGATTTTAACTTAAAAGATCTATATATTATATGCAGAGACCCCAGGCCTTTGTGTGCATGTGTATAGCTCTTCAAATGTCATGCAGCTGGTCCTCCCTGCAGCAGCTTGTTTCAAGCTTCTGGGAGATTCATGGTTCTGTTTTCTTGGGCTTTTTGGTTTGGTGTGGTTTGGTTGGAACTCCTGATGAGCAGTAGCAGGTTGGCCAAACTGAGCCAGTTGAGGACTCTGGTGGAGAGGCAGTCAGCATACTCTCTACTATGACCCACTGTGCCAGTGACAGTCTGCTCTGAAGAACAGGGCTCAGGCTCTGTGATGGAAGTGCCCTGTGGCTGCAGAGAGCTCAAGTTTTAAATTATTTGGTTGGGGTAGGAGTACTGGGTCAGTTCTGCTTTTACATCCCAAGTGAATATTTTTTAAATTGCTACTCAAGAAATGTGTCGCAGGCCTGATTTATCATTGTGGGTTAACACTGTGAAGTGTTTCACAGCAGTATAGACTGACTTGAGAACACTTCGAGCATGTGCTTCAGAGCATATGCAGACCACTGCAGCTTTTACAGGGCTGAAGATACAGGCATTTATTTTTACTCTTCCTCTTTCTCCTTAGGCTTTGTCAAGCATTGATTCTCCTCCTGACTGTGAGCTGGAGCCTACAATGAAACATAATTTTGCTTTTGACAACATGGGCTACGAGGAGAGCTTCGAAACCACGGCCTCTTCGTCTTCCCAAGAAAGTACTGTGACAGTCAACATTGTGGGAATGACTTGCCAATCATGTGTGCAGGCAATAGAAGGCCAAATTTCCAAGGTGAAGGGCATTGTGAGTATTAAAGTCTCCCGTGAACAGAACAATGCTGTTATCAAGTATCTGCAGTTGGAAATAAGTCCAGAGCAGATTTGCCTGGAAATTCAGGATATGGGCTTTGATGCCAACATAGCAGAAGAGAAGTTGACAACAGTGACCAAAAATCTGCCGAACTTGAAAGAAGCAGTAGTTAAGCTTCGTGTAGGAGGCATGACGTGCCAGTCCTGTGTCACCAACATTGAAGGAAAGATTGGGAAACTGCATGGTGTGGCAAAAATCAAGGTGTCACTTGATAACCAGGAAGCAATTATTGCTTACTATCCTTACATCATTCAGCCTGATGACCTCAAGAGACACATCAGTAACCTGGGGTATGACTGTACCATTAAAAGTAAACCAGCCCCTTTGAAGCTGGGTGTCCTTGACCTCCAGCGCTTGCAGAATGCAAACCCCAGGGAGACATCAGCAAGTTTTGAGAGTGATGGGTTGGATCCACTGGTTGCTGAGATGAGTGGCACAGCTACAGTGACTGTACGGATAGAAGGCATGCATTGCAAGTCCTGTGTCAGAAACATTGAAGGAAATATATCAGCTCTTCCTGGAATAAAAAATATTGAAGTGTCTTTGGAACAAAAATGTGCTGTGGTAGAGTATAGCCCAAATTTAATTACCCTGTCAGCTCTCCAGCAAGCTATTGAATCCCTTCCACCTGGAAACTTTAAAGTATGCCTCCTTAATGGTTCAGAAGCAAATAAAGGAGCATCTCCATCACCTGCTTTCACAGGTGATCTCATCAAACAGCCGCTGCAAGACCCAACATGGACAGCTGTTATTAAGATTAATGGCATGATCTGCAATTCTTGTGCACAGTCCATAGAAGGGACCATATCAGAGAGACAAGGAGTCCAACAGGTAGCAGTTTCTCTAGCTGGCGGTACTGGAACCATACATTATGATCCAGCTGTCACTAACAGCGAAGAGTTAAGAACTGCCATAAAGGAAATGGGATTTGATGCTTCAGTGCTGACAGGTAACAGTGTTTTTAATTCTGTGGGTAGCATGCCTGACTGGGCTGTGGGACACCTGCTTTGAAACTCTCTTCTAGAGAGAAACTCTTAAAGCATCACATTGGCATTGTCTTTTCTGAATGACTAGCCTGATCTGACCTCACTTAGCAAGGGAGAG
This sequence comes from Myiotriccus ornatus, assembly GCA_036023395.1. Taxonomy (NCBI): domain Eukaryota; kingdom Metazoa; phylum Chordata; class Aves; order Passeriformes; family Tyrannidae; genus Myiotriccus; species Myiotriccus ornatus. Next base: position 52,671,087 of record JAYRBT010000001.1, read on the forward strand.
AGGTTTCAGCTGTAAAGCACCTTCTTTCAGGCATTCATAACTGCACTACTGGGTGTAAGAATTGAGTTGCGTTATAAAACCAAAATATTTGAGAGTTGGTGCGAGGTCTTTCAAGCAGCTTATCCCCTTACCTACTGAAGTAGGTTTCCTACTATATCTGCAGGCTGCTGTAAGTAGGTCTGTCAAACCAGATGTTTTGATTTATGTTCCAGAATACTAAAACCTACAAAGTTAATGAAAGCTCTTTCATTTAAAGCCACTTTTCACCTAGGTAAAACCTCTTTTAAGCATCTTAATCCTTTGACCTTTAGTTCTTGTGTATTTTTACCTGCCTTACTTCACTGAACCTTGCTTTAAGCATGGTAAGCGGCAAGATGCAGATACTCTTTGGTGGGAACAGCTGCTTTTACATGTCACCTGCAGCAATGTGTTTGTTTTGTGCATGTGCTCAGTGTTTAAGAACTTGCTTTGATGCACAATCTCCTCTCTAGCGAATTTCAAATGTAGCAATTTTTACCTGCTTCAGCTAAATAGATTTGATTTGAAATAGTGATGTAGTTTACCTGAAATTAATTAGTTTGATCACAACAGACCACGTCCTATTCACTTCTTTCATGGGTCCAAACCCTCTGAATCTGTGCTAGTACTAGAAGTGAGGCAGGGCCAGTATGTGGTGTTTAATTATGATTTGTTTGGTTTGTAATTTGTTGGTACGAGACCTCCCGGTCCATCTGTGGAAAAGGAGGGGATCCCCTGTGTTTAACACCTTGAAAAGCAACTCCTGCTCCTTTACACAAAGGAGGCAGTTTGTGAACAAGGCTGGAGCTGTTGTGCATCTGTTCAATATCTGGTAAAACAAAAATGATTGCAGCAGGCCTGTTCTGCACTGAGGTCTCCTGGGTGCTTCCACTACTTATTTTGCAGTATTTACAGTGTAAATACTGCACCATAAAGAGAAAGCTGTTAAGACTTGTCATTTTCCTTGTTTGAGATGAAGAGCTATGAGTCCTGCTTCGACGACAACAACAACAACAGAATGGATATGATTGGACTGAATTCTCTAAGCTGGATAGGGACCCTCTAAGTATCTTTATCAAGTGGAGGTAGTCGTCAGGTCTGGGCGTTGAAATTGAGAAGAATCATTTGTCATGTGAAAGTGGAGAACTAGTTCTGCAGAGTTAAATGTTCATGCAAGTGGTACTGGTGAGTGTGTAGTTTTATAAGCATAGGAACAATGTACATTATTTCCATGTAGAGACCAAGGTTACTGGGTCACCTTTCAAACTACTGTGAGGCTTTGCATGATTGATACATTCGACTTGTTTGAACTTTTGCATCATCCAATGACACTGTAAATAGTGTTTGTTCAGTGTATTTGTGCATTTATTCAAGATACCACCAGTGCAGAATGTAGGCACCAGCCTGATGCCAGCAAAGCTGCCGTGCAGCCTCGAGCTCCAGAGACTCCTCACCAAGGCTGTGTCTTGGATGCTCTTCCAGACAGTCCTCACCTTGATGGGTCAAACCAGCTCAGTGGAGCAACAACTGAAAAGTGCTTTTTGCAAATCACAGGCATGACCTGTGCATCGTGTGTGTCTACCGTTGAAAGAAATCTGCAGAAAGAAGACGGTAATAAATTTAAGATTCCTATAATGGGTCAATAAGGGACTATGGGATGGAAAAGGTATTCTATGTGATTCTATGGAAGAGGCTGTGGTGCAACATCTGAAGATAAATAGACTAAATGCCCTTTCTTAGTGCTAATATAACTGTCACTGTTTAACTGTCCTACTGCACTGGTGGACAAGCCTCATGAACATACTTGTATTGTAACAATAAGTTGTTGCAATGTGATAAAAGTTTAAAGTAAGTGTCAAGGCAAGAGCAGAGAAATGATTCTCATTTAGTTTTCAGGGCATTGTTGCTTTACAGAGCAGTCCATCTCCTCCAGAGCTGTTGAGAGCTCTGGCACGTTTGTGATGTGAAACTTACCCTTCAGGGCACATTTGCACAAGCAGGTACGAACAAATGCAAGGTTCCAGTGCCAGGGTAAACTTAGGCAGAGCACTGTTTACTAATCTAGAAGTCTGCAGGCTGGAGCTGTCTTTCCTCTGGCCATATGGAAGATCAGCAGCTGAGCTTTGGCAGTCTCTGATTTCATTTGTGTCAGCATGCCTTTGGAAGGTTTTGTTTATTGATTATTGCGTCCCCAGTCTCACAGCGATGGTCTCACTGCCTTGATTTAAAAATCCGAGAAAACATTAGCACCTCAAAACAATTTTTTTTACCTATGATTTTTATGTTTTGCTTATCAATTCTAAATGTAGATTTCTGTGGGGTTTTTATTTATTAAAAAAAAGGGGAAGATGGGAAACAAGAAAATAAAAAAGTCTAGCATTGTGCTGTGGGGTTTGTTTGGCTCTTTCCAAGCTAAGAGAGTCCAGGATAGAGCTTGCAGCAATAAGTGCAAAGATTGTTTCTGAACATCCTTTTTGTCTCATTAGATCATAACAAAACTCACCTCCCGGCATGTGTAAATCTTGCGGTTCCTCTCATTGCTAAAGGGAACCACAGTGTGGCTGGATCTCAGTAAAAACTTTGCTGTTGTGACTAGGAAACAACACTAGAAGGAGGCAGAGGGAAATCATTAAGCTTACAGTGTCTCAGATTTGTTACAGTCCTCGTTGACAGTCACTTGTAGTATTTTGTTTTTCTTTCCCTCAAAGGGGCTACATTATCTAATTTTTTTTATTATGCCACTGCAGGAATTGCTTCAGTGTTGGTAGCGCTGATGGCAGGTAAAGCAGAGATAAAATACAAGCCAGAATTCATACAGCCTCTTGAAATAGCACAGCTGATCCAGAATTTGGGTTTTGAAGCTACCGTCATAGAAGATCGTGCAGAAACAGAAGGGCATGTGGAGCTTCTTGTAAGTCATGTGTGTTTGGTTTAGGAATAGTCAGGTCTGGAAGACTCATTTTCTTGCAAATACCTTTACTTAAACACTTGTACCTTCAGCAGCTCAGTTCTGGCTGGTGACTATTGTTTCCTAATAACTGAAAAGACAAGATCTATTTGTCTTAGAAGAACCTATCCAAATGCACTGAAATAAAATGTGATAGTTCTATGTACAGATTAGATTTTTCTTAGCAAGCAGGAATTAAACAGAAGTTTTATGTCAACAGTACAGATTCTGAGTAACAGAAAATGTGTCACCAAATATGTACTGCCAGTGTTGGGGGCTTTTTATAGAGGTCTAAGAACTTTGGATAAAATTAGTAAATTGTTTATATGAAGGGCAGATTCTTCAAATGTCAGTTTTTATTCTCTGACAGATACCTACTTCAAGACAGCAGTCTGCAGTTGTGTTAATAGATCAGAAGTAATCAGAGTAATGCCTTGTTGAAGCCACAGGGAAATTTAAGTAAGCAACGTGAAGCTGCATGTGCAGAATTTGGCTTCGGTGGTGTTAATATTGATGTTCATAGAACTATATTTGTTATACTATTACAGTTATACAGTGTCCAAGTGCTATACAAGTACATAGCTGTGACTATAACAGCTGGTTGCAGAATTTTATAATAAAGGGGGATAGTTATATTCTCAGCTTTGTATCATTTAAGACAGCCCTATAAAATCTTTACGCTGAGGCCTTGGGTCAATACCAGAAGAGCTTGAATAGTCATATGGAGTTAGTACCTCTGTGAGATCAGGAGGCCATGTTTCAAGTTCATGTACAAATATTGGGTGAATATGTGGGATTGTTAACTACCTAAATTTGTCTTTTTTTAGGTTACAGGGATGACTTGTGCTTCTTGTGTTCACAATATTGAATCCAAACTCGTGAGAACAAATGGCATATTTTATGCCTCAGTTGCACTTGCAACTTGCAAAGCTCACATCCAGTTTGATCCTGAAATTATTGGACCTCGAGATATTATACAAATAATCAAGGTAGGATTTGAGAATTTTTTTATGTATGGACAGTTATAAGGTGAAATTTGAAAGGAAATAGAGCAGCTGATAATTGAGAGGTTTTACTGACTTTTGCAGATGACGTAGTTATTACCACATGTTTGTATGCTCTCATGGTGAAGCTGCTGTGCTCCACAGTCGCGTGTAGTCTCACGGGTTGTTACTCTAAAAATGCATGCTAAAAAATACAAAAGGAAACCTTTTTATATCTATATCTGGTAAAAGTGTGATATATTTATTCTTTGCAGTTCTGTGTGTACAATCGTGTGTCATTTTAGTTAAGTGTTAATATTTCAGAAAAAAAATACTACTTTCTTTTTACAGTGAAAGGCTGTAAAAGAAGTTTTGCCACAGCTCATACCACAAGTATTGCACATCTCTGTATACACTTGCATTTATTCCCACATCAATAGAGAGGAATTTTTTAAACTGGAAAAGCTTGTGATACAGCCACTAAATAAAAAAAAATAAAAATCCTGGCTTACCAGTAATCACATAGATCATAAAATCTACTGTTACCATAGCCCAGGAGTGGACAAAACTTATTTTTTTGCCCACCAGAAGGGAAGAGAACATACTGTATGAGGTGCATGCAGTGAGTAGTCAGGAGGACAGCAGAGAGTATTTGCCCTCTGTGCTCTAGGCTATTTATTCAGAAAAAAAATCCTAGACCACAGGACTGATGGAGCAGCAGTTATTAACATGTTAACTAGTAGACTATTCAGGATGGTGGAGTAGTTCTGTAAAGCATATATTGCCACAGAAGCATTTCATGATGCAGCTAGGAAGTTTAGATGTATTGTTCTTGCAAGCATGCTTTGGGTTTTTAGGGTTTTGGCAGGGTGGCATATTTCTAGCCCTAACAATACAATTGCAGTCACAGCCTAATGTCCTGAGTCAAGACACGGGGAGGTTTGGGTTAGACATCAGGAAGAGTTTCTTCACAGTAAGGGTGATTAGATACTGGAATGGACTACCCAGAGAGGTGATAAAGTCACCGTACCTGGAGATGTTTAAGAAAAGACTGGATGTGGCACTTAGTGCCATGGTCTAGTTAACATGGTGGTGTTTGGTCATAGGATGGACTTGATGATCTCAGAGGTCTTTTCCAACCTAATTGATTCTGTGATTCTACTGCAGTAACTCACTGAAGTATCAGTCAAAGCTGGCTTTCTACTTATATTTGTTTCTGGGATGCTTTGCCCTGTAGTCCACATGTTTTAATGGATTTTAGACACTTTCATTTTTAACTTCATGTGTATCTACTAAACGGTAATGTTAGGGATTTGCTTACAAGGTTGTCTAGCCCTGTGGCTTTTTACTTCCTTTTTGATATGTCTCATCTCTCATAATTATTCCACTGGAGGTGAAAGGGCAGGCATACATTTTCCTTGAGGAGATATGCAGCAGAATTCCACCTGTCAGTGGGAGCTTCCTGTGCCTAAGAAAACTGGGACACTTACTGCATCTATACACTACGCTCATGTATAGGTACCAGAAATCCTTGGCAGTCCAAATTTTGAGTACTGACTGAAATATCTTCTCGTTTTGGTAGGATCTAAAAATAAATAAGAAGTTGGCATTTATTAAATATGGAACAGTGTCCTTTTCTGGCGTTTCTTCTAAAAGTAGTGTCATTTGAGTATGTTATAAGGTAATAGGGTTAGTTTAATCAAAACTAACTGATCTTTCCTCTTCTGTCAATAAAAAGGAAATTGGCTTTGATGCTTCTGTGGCTAGGAGAGATCCAAATGCACATAACCTGGATCATAAAAAGGAAATACAGCAGTAAGCATTTCTTTTTCTCTCTCACTAATGAACATGTCTAGATCGTATCTTGTAACTCACTTCTCCCCAGCACTCTTCCCAGTTAATTAGCTTATTCTTGTGTAAAGCATATTTAAATTTACTATTCACCCCTTGGCTCAAGTACTTTTATTACTTTCATTAGTTTTAGTTTTTAACTGCTAGAAGTCTATACAGTTAAACGTGTAGGAGACACTGAAACTGTCCCTAAATGTTGGATCTTTACAAATATCCCAAAGCTGTGCATTAGAACAGTAGTAATAACCCCAGCTCTGCCCTGTGAGCACACTGTTTGGCCTGAATACTGCAGGGTGTAAAACAACCAAGGATTTACAGTTTCTCCTTTTCAGGTGGAAGAAGTCTTTCTTATGCAGCCTACTGTTTGGTATTCCTGTCTTAATCATAATGATTTATATGCAAATACCCAATGGTGAGCACCATGGGTCTATGGTGCTGGAACGGAACCTCATTCCTGGGTTATCTATTTTGAATCTTCTCTTCTTTATCCTGTGCACTTTTGTTCAGGTATGTCCACAGTACTTCCTAGGGGTTTTCTTTCTATTCATTTCATATTTTGTTTATGTAATCTGATGTGATAAAGGCAGGAGACTGGAAAGGTTTAGTGGAATAGGCCTTCTCCCTTGTCTGTACCACCCATGCAGAACAAAGTGGCACTTTTCTGCAAATTATCCATTCTGTATTTACTCACAGTACTTACTGCTGCCAAAGTTGCATCAAATTGTTTTCTGAGTGGGGAAGGTACTGACAAAATGAAAAAAGACCTGATCATCTGCAAACTAATTGGGTAGCTATAGGTAAATCCTTTTATCTTCTGTGCCTTGTTTACTTTGCATTGCTGAGAAAAAGGATGATATTTAGCTGATTTTGAAAATAAGGAAGGGCAAATGAGAGATGTCAAAGGAGTCAGTCTCTCAGGAGACCTGAAGTTATATCAGTACAAAATTTGCATAGGACAGTAATGCTTTCCCTTATCTACTATGTTTTTTAAATTCTGCTGTGGGCAGTATTATGTACTGTCTCTGCATTCGCTGCTGTGGTTACTGCTGTGATCTTAACACAGGTCTGTCCGTGCTTACACCAACAGTTTCTTGGCGGATGGTATTTTTATGTACAAGCTTACAAATCGCTGAAGCACAGGATGGCCAATATGGACGTGCTCATCGTACTGGCCACGACGATTGCTTATGTGTACTCCTGTGTGATCCTGATAGTGGCGATAATTGAAAAGGCAGAGGAAAGCCCTGTCACTTTCTTTGACACTCCTCCAATGTTGTTTGTGTTCATTGCACTTGGCAGATGGCTGGAACACATAGCAAAGGTAACTCATCCTTATACCAGTTATTGTCTATTTATGATAGGAGTAGAATAAAACTATTCAGAGGAATTTTGAGTCAGATGTTTCTGATGTAGCCTATACTATACAAGGTCATTTGGAGTTCATTGTGTTAAGTAGACGTCAGCATTTATATGTCTCAATATATCTTAAAGATTAATCTCTGTTTCTTAGAGTAAGACCTCGGAAGCTCTTGCTAAACTTATGTCTCTTCAAGCCACAGAAGCCACTGTGGTGACTCTTGGACCTGACCACTCTATTGTCAGGTACTTATTTATGAATCAAAATCGCTTCAGCCTGCCTGGGTCACAGACTACGCTTGATCCAGTTAACGTGAAAGCTGAGGGCATAAATAATCTGTCTGATTTACTTGTGTCTTTTGTAGGGAGGAACAGGTAGCTGTTGAACTGGTTCAAAGGGGTGATATCGTAAAAGTTGTTCCTGGTGGAAAGTTCCCAGTGGATGGAAAGGTCATTGAAGGCAGTTCTATGGCAGATGAGTCTCTCATTACTGGTAACTCCCCTTACCTTATGCAAAGAAGTGAAAGCTTCTAGAACTCTTTATTACAAGAAAAGAGAGCAGACCCAATGCAAAGACTGCTGTCTGAATAACCTCCCACCTTAATGGATACTGTGGCTTGCCTTTGTGAGCTTCCTGTGTCTTCAACACCCTAAAAAGCTGAAGAATTTCCACTCAGTTTGATCACTTACTAATGTACTGATGGGATGGGTAGAGTCTAAACACTACTGTCATTATTCCAGCGATCTGGTAGGAGTTTCCTCTGGAATGTATTTGTAGAGATGGTACCTTCTCAGAAGTAACTTCTAAGGGGTAATGGGGAAATATTGATGAGATGCTGGGGCATGTATGGCAGGACTCTCCCAGTGAGCAAGTAAAGGGAGAGAAAGCTTCACAGCTTGACGCATATTCAGGGTTGTGGGACTTTTTAACATCTTCTGAAATTTTCATTTCATTTTGTAAATAAAGTAAGGATTCAATGCATTGTGCAATTCTTATAAATAAGGTAAAGTATAGAAAAAGTTTACATTGGCATTGGCTTATTTGTTTTAGTTATATATTTACTTTGCTTGGGAACAGGGACACCCTTAGCTTAAGAGAACCAGTTGTTATCACTAACCCTAAAAATACAGAAAATACAGATTTTCTAGAGCTGCTATTCTCAGAGTGGAAGCATAACAGGAGCTTTTCCACAGAGAGAACTTTTCTAGTCTTTGAAAGCTGAGGAGTGTAGAAATAAGGACAGATTGCTCAAACTCCCATGACAATGCAAAGTGTTAGTGGAGAAATTCCTAGAAGTTCCTTTTTCAACCAGTTTGCTCCTGGCCCTGTTGAGGAATGGGATATTGAAAAGTTAAGACCAAGGAAACAGCATTTCCTTTGAAATTAAACCTAGAAAAATGTTTGTGGAAATATGATGCTACTTTTACATGTCTTCACCAGACAGAGATACACAATATGTGATTTCTGGTCATCATTGCTTGGCATACTGAGTTTGCTAGCAATGAGCTGAATGCTAATGGACTGTGTTATTAGGGGTATTGGCTCATTTATTCTTACCTTTTCTTTCTAGGGGAACCTATGCCAGTCACTAAAAAGCCTGGGAGCACAGTGATTGCTGGTTCTATAAATGCACATGGATCAGTTCTTATTAATGCTACGCATGTTGGTAGTGATACCACTCTGGCACAGATTGTGAAATTGGTGGAAGAAGCTCAAATGTCAAAGGTAAAAATAGTAGAGAAGAAAACCTTATTCACATATTTTGATTAAATAAAGAAAAAGATTCTATATTTTCAGCAAACTGTGTTTTTCCAGACTTCAAAAAAGAATTAGATATAGACTATTGCATATTTTCATGAACTCTGCATATTTATTTGTTTTGATCATAAACATGCAAATAACTGGTTTTCTTTTTTATAGGCACCCATCCAGCAACTGGCAGATAAGTTTAGTGGATACTTTGTTCCATTTATCATCATAATTTCAACAGTGACATTGATAGTATGGATCACAATTGGTTTTATAAATGTTGATGTTATTAAAAAATATTTTCCTGTAAGTAATTTTATTAAGAGTTGAATTTTTTTTCTTAGAATACCTTACAGTGTACTTAACATTCTTTCTGTGCGTAGGTTTTATTTACAATCTGGCAAATATTTTTGTGCAATGTGGTGTTTTCTACACAGAGCAGATAATTACACTAATTAAAATCTCTCTGCAGGTATAAATATACCTTTGCATTTCCCCCTTAGTTATGCATGGGGTTCTTACAAATGGAAATTATTGGCAGTCTTTCTGGACTAAACATGATCGATAGCTGCATTGCAGGGAGCTGAGCCATTCCTGTCATGTCTGAAATATTTGTGGACATTCCTGTTCCTGATGGCAGATAGTGGTTTTGGCTTTAGAAAGAAGGTGATCTTCTGCTATTTTTAGGATGTGTAGTTGCTATGCTCAGGAGCTGTAGGGATCTGAGTACCTGGAAAGAGGGTTCTCCTTTGCTAAGCTATAAAGGTTATATTGTCACCTGGGAGCCTGAGAGCAGTCAAACACATGTGTGCCTGAGCAGCAAAAAATCCAGAAACTATTGTCATAAACAATTCATAACACTGACCTTTCTTTAGCATCACAGTAACAATAATAGATTGCTTTCCTATACTGGAGGCTTCCAGGCAAGTGTGTTTTTT
>JAYRBT010000001.1:52681029-52703769 GCA_036023395.1 Myiotriccus ornatus
TGACCTTTCTTTAGCATCACAGTAACAATAATAGATTGCTTTCCTATACTGGAGGCTTCCAGGCAAGTGTGTTTTTTGATATTACTATGATTGATTGTACATCTGTGTTATCTTCTGTCAGCAGTCTTACAAATCTTTAATGGTTTCCCCTTTCTCTTCCTTCTTCTTGCAGAATCAGAGCAAACACATTTCAAAAGCTGAACTAATACTGAGGTTTGCATTTCAAACCTCAATCACTGTGCTGAGTATTGCATGCCCTTGCTCTTTAGGCCTGGCTACCCCCACAGCTGTAATGGTGGGCACAGGAGTGGCTGCACAGAATGGTATTCTCATCAAAGGTGGAAAACCCCTGGAAATGGCACACAAGGTTAAGAGTTCATTCTGTACTTTTGTATCTTACCCAGCTATTGCTACATAAAATATAATTTCCCAGGAAATCCTGCAGGTCTGCAGAAAGACTGCAGAAAGTTGTTCTTTTTTTCTTCTTTTTTTTTTTTTTGTTTTTTTTTTTTAATTAATTGGTGCTGATTAGGGTAAAGAAGACAAATCTGACCTTTTTTCTTCAAAGCAGTCACAGCAAAGTGTTGAGAGCCAACAGATCCTGCAATCTCATGACTGTGAGGCTGCTAATCTTCTGCATGGCCTCAGAGGTTTCTGACTTTTGCACTTTCTTTACCTCTTTTCCAGAAGAGCCCAGTAATCCAGTAGGTTTTTTTCTTTCCTCAGAGAGCTGTTGTGAAATGCATATTGTTCATGATCAGCAGTTTAAAATGTAGGATGCAGGAGAAAAAACAAATTATTTGAAGTTGTTTCGGTGTATAGAAAAAAAGAGAGAAGGGAGGAAGAAAAAACCCTTCAAAGACACAAAAATTATGAAAATAGGAGGAAGAGGTTGAAGGAGGAAGAGGTTTGACGTCCACAAAGAATGTTAATTGAAACCATGCTATGATAGACTATATTAGACATATGCAGAACATTTAAGGGAAAAGGATGGTAAGAGCAATTTAGTCAGACTGATGATTCTTGTTCCTATTGGACCAGAAGTTCCAAAGCTTTGAGACAAAAAAAAAAAAAGGACTGCTAAGTAATGCTGGGACATTTTACCTTTTGGATCTAAGCAAGGCTAGGGTCAGGGCTTTGAAGTTTGTGATTCTGCAAGGCTGATGTGTTGGAATAGCTGGGAATGGAAAAAATGCCTACTTTGGTAAGTTTTTTGGTTCTTATGTTTCTCTCTGCTATGTTTATTTTCAGCTTTAGAGTTAACTTTAGCTTTGGATTTGATTATACGTTGGGCTGTGTTTTTCGTTTCATTCCTGATTCCTCAAGACCAATTGGGCTGGCTAACATGTGACTGCTGGGTTTGGTGAATAGCATGACATTGATTTTGCTTAGGTTCTTGAATTTCTTGCAGCTTCTTGCACTCTCTGTACCTTCTCTATCACCAAACCACTTCCTGAGTCCTCTTTCCTCAGCGCTATTGTTTATTGTTTAGAACAGCACTCATAAAAGCCCTCTTTGCATCACATGCCTTGTGGTAAAAGTGATTAAGGTGCCGTTGCAAGAGTCTTGCATGCGAATACCTGTACTGTCCTTTGTGTGTGCATCTAAGTCCTACGATGACGCTGTTGTCTGAGATCCTGATGTAGGTACAGGATGATGTTGGAATGGATGAATAAGGAAGTATAAGGAGACCTACTGTACAGATAGTTTAAGGTACATAGAGGAATCCCTACTTTTGTAGGGTTATTCTGTCTTCTTGTGGATATAGTCAACTGTTTCTTAAGCTCTTGACTGCATTTATATTCCAAAAACATAGAAGCATCCCTTCGCTCACAGGGCTTAAGGAGTAACTGTGGTTTATTTCTTGCAGATCAAGACTGTGATGTTTGATAAAACTGGGACCATCACCTACGGAGTTCCTAAAGTCACGAGGGTGCTTTTGTTGGGAGACACAGCTGTGCTCTCCCTGAAGAAGGTATTGGCGGTTATTGGCACTGCAGAAGCCAGCAGTGAGCATCCTTTAGGAGTGGCAGTCACTAAATATTGCAAAGAGGTACTTAGCCTTCCTGTTTCATTTAAGGCCTGAAGGCATCTGTGCAAATGCAGAAATGTTGTATAAAATGATCCAGTTCCAGAGGGACAGGCCTGCCTGAAAAGTAATAGGCTGAAAAGCTGGGAGGTTGAAGACAGGGAGGTCCTGCAAAGAGATCTCAACAAATTAGAGGGCCGGGCAGTCACCAACCACATTGAAGTTCAGCAAGGGAAAGTGCCGGATTCTGTACGTGGGGTGGGACAACCCTGGGTGTTTGTACAGACTAGGGAATGAGATTCTGGAAAGCAGTGCCATGGAAAGGGACCTGGGGGTCCTAGTCAGTGGCAGGTTGAATCTGAGTCAGCAGTGCCCTGGCAGCCAGGAGGGCCAGCTGTGCCCTGGGGGGCATCAAGCACGGAATTGCCAGCTGGTCGAGAGAGGGGATTATCCTGCTTTGCTCTGCAGCCTCATCTCACACACACTGTGTGCAGTTTTGGGCACCACAATATAGGAAAGATATTAAGCTATTAGAGAGTGTCCAAAGGAGGACAATGAAGATTGAGAAGAAGCCGTATGAGAAGCTGCTGAGGGCACTTGGTCTGTTCAGCCTGGAGAAGAGGAGACTGAGGGGAGACCTCATTGCAGTTACAACTTCTTCGTGAGGGGAAGAGGAGGGGCAGGCACTGATCTCTTCTCTGTGGTGACCAGTGACAGGACCTGAGGGAATGGCCTGAAGTTGTGTCAGGGGGAGGTTTAGGTTGGATATTAAAAAAAAGTTCTTCCCCAGAGGTGGATTGGTCACTGGAACAGGCTCCCCAGGGCAGTGGTCACAGCACCAAACCTGACAGAGTTCAAGAAGTGTTTGGACAACACTCTCAGGCACGTGGTGTGGTTCTTGGAAATGGTCCTGTGCAGAGCCAGGAGTTAGACTTGATGATCCTTTTGGGTCCCTTCCAACTCAGCATATTCTGTGATTCTGTGATTTTATGGTTGTGCATCTTAGTCGGGACATTACCAGAAGCTATATTTTAAGCTGTGCTTTTCTGGTAACAATATGGAGTTCTCAAGCAAGACATTATGAAGTTTTTCTTGAACTAATAGGAAAATAAGGATTGTGGAATATATGCAGGAGGAATAATTATACTTAAAATAGCACCATGAAGCAAATGTAGTGACATTTCCTGTGTTACCTGGCTGTAGTCACTTCTGTTAGTCACTTGCTCATTTCAATAAATTAGGCAAAGAGATTTAAAATTTAAATATTAAACCGTAATATTTGTGAGTTTCACAAATTAATTAATGGGTTACTCAAATCTTTGCAAATTTAACAAATCCTCGGAGGTCATGTATATATTGTGTTCATCAAACATTTCAGAAAGATTGAAAGCATGAATCATAATGAAAATAGGAAGCCTATTTAAATAAATGATTTATTTCTGCTAAGAAATTTAGAATTGAACACAGTTCTCTTAGTACCCTGATACTTCTGTAGTTATCCCTTGCACCAGTTATTAATGGTTCAAAGCTTATATGAATTGTAATGCTATACTGTTTGCTAATATTCTTACCACCTGTCTTATCATCCCTGTGTTTTAAGAAGGTCACTGAAAGATACATGTAGTTCCAACTTCTAGAAACAACCCAGAATAACTTGTTTATAGAAATATCTTTTCTCCATTCTTTTTGAAACTGATTGGGTCCTGGTAATCCCTTTTCTTATCTTGAAGGTACTCACTGGTTTCTCTCTAACTTAACAGGAAAACTCAGTTCCTTATCATCCAGCTGGGTCACTCCAGGAATTAGAAACAGGTTTTCACTGTACTTTTACATATATATATATACGTATATATATATGTGTGTGTGTGTATGTATATAAAAGGTCTGATTCACCACAGCCAGTTGTCTGTGAGGTTAATTAGAAGTTGCATGTTTTCAGAAGATGTGTGGCTTAATGTTATATTATTTCTCTTCATTTCCTAGTCTTGGCTGAAGTCATGAACCACCAATCTAACTTTTTCATCCTTAAGCTACCAGGAAAAGCTGTTCTTTATAGTTTACTGGTGCTAGGGCTGAGACCTGGATGTGATCTGTATGGCTGTCCTTTTCTAGAAGTCTAAGCCGCAGCACATCCAAAACATGGTTATTTTTAGTCCTTTGCAACTAATGCTCCATGCTAGTCTTGGGTTGGTCAGTCATTGTCAAGAGGACTGGGGCCTCTTTTTGGCAGGAGTTAACTAATGTTTGTATGCTATGTGGGCAGCACAGACTGGTGATAACCTCTGTTTACGTCTGCAGGAGCTTGGCACTCAGAGCCTGGGATACTGCACTGACTTCCAGGCAGTCCCAGGCTGTGGTATCAGCTGCAAAGTCGGAGGAGTTGAGGCCATCCTCGGCACAGCCAATGAGGGTCCCGATAATCTGGATGGTAGCCGAAGTGGGGGCAGCAGGGCTCCTCTGGGAGGTGACACGGTGATCACACTCTTGGAATCACATGGTAAGTTTGCCCCTGAGGGGACCACCAGTGGTAACGTGAGAGATAATGCATCCACAGTGCTGACCATTGTAAAGCAATCCTACTGGACTAGGAGCAACAGAAAAGTGGGTTGGGGGCAGAAGGATGCAAAGAACAAGTGGGACAAAATTGTGGCTTAGCAAAAATTGAAGCTCTTTCTGCACCTCTTGATCTCGCTGCAACTCAGAAATCTAAATGAGAATTTAGATGCTACAGCGATGGGTACTTGAAAATTCCATACAATATTTATGCAATAAGGCACACCCATCAATATTCCTTTTGGATAGAAGAATGGTCCAGCAGACAGTAGTTTGCTGGTTAGCAATATCTTCCCATTTAGAACAATTACCTTTAACATATATTTCTTAGTGCAACTTTTTATATCCTACCCTTTAGTTCCTTATTAACTTTGACCTTTTGTTTTCTGTTCATATACCTCTCAGGGCATTTAATTAAAAAAAAAATAAAATTCAGCAGATGCACAATAAAGCACTTCATATCTGAAAACAGAGTTTCAGTGTGTGATATTTTTGATTAGGCCAATACACTTGGGTTTGTTCCAGACTCTCTGGAAGCCACTTTGGTCTTTTGTAGTGTAGGAGAGAAAGAAAAGGTATTTAAAACCTTCTTTAAGAAGGTCATCAGTTCTCTTCAGAAGGCTGTGGTGCTCCTGACCTGTTTGAGAAAGCTATTAGAAGAATTAAATAGAATCAGAACTTTAATCATCAGAACTGTGCCATTTGTAAATGGTGTTAATGTAATATTTTCTCACCCTCCCATACGGCTCTTGTGAAGTTGGGTTGAATTCATAATGAGGTTCATTGTTTATTAGGACAAAACTACTTTTTTCTTGTCAGAAATAACCTTTATATTTGAAAGAAGTCATTAGGTGTGAGAACAAAGGAGGATGGCATTTACTAAACATGCATACTGCACTTATTCAGAAAATCAATACCAACTGATAAAAGCAAATACAGGCAAATACCTCCATTAAATTCATGACGCAGTTCTGTATGTAAACAGGCACAGATTGAGTCTTGAAGGAGAAAAGTTTCATGAGGCTGTCTTCAGGCACTGCCTATGCCCAACTAGTCATCCTCGAACATCTCTGCTTGCGTACACTAATTTTGAGTTGCTAATTTTTCTTTTTGTCTGTGCACAAAGGTCCATCACCGTCTCATACATACTCAGTGTTGATCGGAAATCGTGAGTGGATGCGACGCAATGGCTTGAATATTGCCAGTGATGTGAATGATGCAATGACAGACCATGAAACGAAAGGACAGACTGCCGTACTAGTGGCTATAGATGGTAACTGCTGTTCCTTACTGATCAGTTGAAGGGATAAAAACAAACTCTGGAGCAGATGATCGTGGGCTTAGTGACAAGAAACTACTAAGCTTTTGGTGTAAACTGCTAGTGAACTGCAAAGTATCAAGCTGTTCTTAAAAGAAGCTTTCATCGTAGAGCAGTGTTTACAAGATTTTGTTGTGTAGTTTTTAATGTAATAATTTCTGAAACCCCTGTTGTCTAGGACTGTTTTCCAAAAAGCAGTACCAGTGCAGTGCCATGTCCAATCCTGATTTTACATCACCTAGGGGTCACAGGCCAACCTATTGCATGACTGACTTCAAAACATGTAATAAATAAACGTGATGATTCATTAGATCAGTCAAGTATAGATTAAGACTCAATGCGTTTTGCCGGTGGGCTTCTGTTCTGTGCTATGCAGAAAGAGATCCCAGACAATACCTTGATATAAGAAATGGTTGTAATGGTCATAGGTTGCCAGTGCCTCTGTGATCTTTAAATGAGGCCTGTGATTCATTTACTGTACAAATATTCTTGGTACTCCTACAGAGCAATTTTGAGAGGCATGTGCACATGAAGGAAATATGGATACATCTTTAAGTCAGCAGGTTGGAAGGCCGATGCAACATTTCTTTGTGAAAGGAATTAATTCTGATAGAGATCCAACCCTGAAAGAGTAAGGAACATAAAACCAGACACTATGTGCTTCCTCTTGGAGGACTGGCTTCAATATCTCTCCTGGGCACAAATTCCAAAATTTTCTCTGGCCCACTATCATATTTATTCATACCATAAAACACAGGAGTCAGGCATGTTTAAAAGCTACCTTCCTCCCCTTCCTCCTGGTCCTTAAATATTAAAGATGTTTATTGTTTGATCTGAAACAGATAAATGAGGAAAGAAAGAGACCATAAATGAAAAAGCTGCAGACAGTTATGCAGGCAATATTGCCCAGAATGTGTTGGAGTGATAGAGGGGAAGTCCTTTCTCTTGCTGGCACTTTACCTCCTACAGCTCTCTCTAACAGAGGATGTTTCTTTGTGCAGGTGTGTTGTGTGGAATGATTGCAATAGCAGACACTGTCAAGCAGGAGGCAGCCCTTGCTGTGCACACACTGCAAAGCATGGGAATAGATGTGGTGCTGATAACGGGGGACAACAGAAAAACTGCAAAAGCCATTGCTACTCAGGTATCTGCTTCTTTGTGTTTCAAAAAAATACACGATGAGGTTTTAAAACTCTGGTTTGCCCCAGTGAATTTGAAGCAGGACTTCAGTTTCCCTGGAATCCCAGTTTCCCTGGATATGTTAAATAAAGATTAACATTTCTTGAACTGGACTGAAAATTGGGTCAGGTCCTATGGCATAGTAAAGGCCAGTGGCTGCTGAAGACATGCAGTCAGTACTTCTCCAGAGGTATAGAGTTTCTTGCAGTAATCAGTTGCTGAACTGAAGCCTCCTGCTTCCCTTCACTGAAGGGCAGACCTGTTTGGATAGTAATGAAGGTTCCTTGAAGGTCCAGTCCTGTTCACAACAAGGGAAGTGGGGATTTGTCAGTTTCTTCAAGGGTAACATAGTAGTAACAATATGAATTATTGTTAAGAAGCATAGCAGTCTAAAGGATGCTGGGTTTATAGGAGATTCCCCTGATCTCGAACAATAAAAGCAGAATGAGGAATGGCTGAGGAACTGGGGTTGTTTATTCTGGAGAAATGGAGGCTCAGTGGGGACCTTATAACTCTCTACAACTACCTTAAAGAAGGTTGTAGCCAGGTAGGGGTTGATCTCTTCTGCCAAGTAACAAACAATAGCACAAGAGGAAATATCTGCCCAGGGAAGTGGTGGAGTCACCATCCATGGAGATATTGAAAAGATATGTGGATGTGGTGCTTATGGACATGGTTTAATGGTGGACTTGGCAGTGCTGGGTTAACAGTTGGACTCAATGATCTTAGAGGTCTTTTCCAACCTAATCTATTCTATGAATCTGTGATTTTACCAAAACTTTTGTTGGTGCATCATGCAGCATGATTAGCTGAAAACGACCTCTTTTAACCATCAAACCCTTATTGCTAGGGTAGTGGAGCTTCAGAAGCCCTGCAGGGCATGGTGCTTAGGGCAGAGCATCGTTTGCCAGCATCTCTGCAGTAAAGATGGGGGAGGCTCTCATCAGGCCCTTTCTTATGCCAAAGGCATGGCGCTCTTTAGCTTTCTGTGTAGCTTGCAAGTGTTGCCTTCACTGGAATCAGTTTGGTTGATATTCTTGTGTTTCCCCTTCACCCAGAATAGCAAATGGCTCTCCTTTCAACATGAAGCATATCACCAACTGGGTGTCTTTCTTTCTTTCTTTGTACATAGGTTGGGATCAAAAAAGTCTTTGCCGAGGTTCTTCCTTCTCACAAGGTTGCCAAGGTCCAGGAACTCCAAAGTGGGAGGAGGAAGGTTGCAATGGTTGGTGATGGAGTCAATGATTCCCCTGCGCTAGCCAGGGCTGACATTGGAATTGCAATTGGAACAGGCACCGATGTTGCCATTGAAGCAGCAGATGTTGTTCTTATCCGAGTGAGCACTACAGTTTTAACCTGTCCTTCTTTATCCCTGACACTCCTCTTTTTGTTTTGGTGTTGTGAAGGCTGCATGTGGAAAACACTCAATGCTCTTCTGTCTTGCAGAATGACTTGCTGGATGTGGTTGCCAGTATTCATTTATCGAAGAGAACAGTTCGAAGAATACGAATAAATCTAATTCTTGCCTTAATTTATAATCTGCTTGGAATACCCATAGCAGCAGGTATGTGATGGCCAGAGCTCAGCTTGTTGAAGGCAACAGTACAGTTGAGCTCTGTGGTGCATCTTGCAGGATTCCCTGCTCTAGGAACCAAAGAAAGAGGTCCCTAGATTATTTAAAACTTGGTAGAAGGAAGACAAAATAAATACTTATTTTTTTGTTCATATGAACAAAAATATTTGTTCGCCAAATTTTAAACTCTTAGGAATACAAAGTTCTAGATGAAATTGAAACCATGCTCTTACTTCACATAGCAATACTTGGGGATTTGTTTCTGTGTAATCAAACCCAGCTCTACTCAGATACACCATCCCCTTTCTGTGTGCTCCCTCTTTTATTCACCCTGAATCTCACATTTTCTCTCCTACTACTTACATTCTCTATACCACATGCTCCAGATTCCTACTCAAAACTTACTTCAAGCATGCCTCATTTTTTTTATGAGTAACTTCTTCCTTTGCCTGTACAATTACCTAGTCTTTCTGTTGCTTTTGCAGCAACATCTGTGCAGAATAGCTGGAAGGGACAAATATTCTTACCTTGTGGCCACAGTCTTGTAGCTGTATTTGTGCAAAGGTCATCCCTTGCAATGGAATGGTCATATTTAGAAATAAGTGAGTAAATATATATATTGGTGTAGTTGTGTTTATGGAGGTCTCAGCAAGTCATTCTGTAGAGCTGCTGATCTGTTCCATAGTATGCAGGAATGGAAATGCTTGTGTTGGGACAGGTGGCTCTGACTCATGTCCATATTTTTTTTTCTAGGTGTGTTCATGCCTGTTGGCCTTGTGCTTGAGCCTTGGATGGGATCAGCTGCAATGGCAGCTTCTTCTGTGTCTGTCCTGCTGTCCTCCCTGCAGCTGAAATGGCAAGTTGTCTTACACTTATCAGTTGGGGAACCATGGCAACACTGACGATGGGATTCAAGTGAGACATTACTTTGGGCATTCTATACCGAGATGCACTTGGTACTGTCGATGTTGTAGGGGGTGCTGCGGCGGCTGCTGTCAGTGTTTTAGCCTGACAGTCCTTTAGCTTGGGGTTGTTCTGTCTTATCCTTGGCTCCAGAAGAGACAGGTGTTGCTATTATGAACTCACCTGGACTAAGACAGTGCTGTGCATTCTTTAACTAGCAGCTGATGCCACCTGAGCCCATGTGTTGCAGATCTATTTCAATACCAGGTAAGGTAATGATCAGCAGGTTTTGCTGTGGATATCAGGTGAACAAGTAATTCAAAAGACAATTCTCCGTGATGTAGCAGTAGATTTTTAAAAAAATATTTGTACCTGTTTAGTTTTTATTTTTGTCTATTTGAATTAACCAGAGAGAAACAGAGAAGCAGTGTATTTATTCTTTTGCACCTTGCTACAGATATCTTTCTCTGTTTTTTCTGAACTATAACAAGATTTTTTAAATTCTGTTAATTTTTTTAATGCTACATTTTTGGGTGCCCTTTTTGATAGTTACACTGGACCTGTTCTTAACAGCATAGAGAGCAAATATCTTTCAAAAATAAGACTTTTTATGGTGTCTGAAATTAGTCCAAACCTTCACATATTTTTACTGTGGCTGGGGTCTTTTGTATATTACAGTATAGTACAATACAGTATAGTATAAAGTAATATAGGAAATCTGTTACTGCACCATGTTTCTGATTCTGCAAATGCTCAATGAGACCACAATCTAGAATAAAAACTAAATACATACTTGTATCTGTTTGCAGAATCAGCCCTACCACTATAAGATTTTGATCCTAAAATCTTTCTGTGCATCGTTATCCAAAGGATGAGAAATTTCTGTAAAGGGATTCCTTTATTCTCAGTTTCTTTTGATCTTGTGCGGTTTGCATTAAGTATCACATACCATTGTGGGTAGATATTGTGAACCCCCTCAAAAAAATATTTGGCTTCAGACTTATGGAAGCTGTATTACAATATATTCTCTATGACAGTAATCTTCCTTGAAGCTTCGTATCAGCTGAACAGAACTTCAGATTCCAAAGAACACAGTAGTATGTGAAGAAGACCATGCATATGTGCAATTGCTTTGACTTAGCATACATTAAATCACAAAGTGATTTTTGGGTCAGTTGAGTCCATTCACCTGCAATTATCTATTAATGAACCTTCTCATAGTTAAGCAAACTCATAATTTTTCTTAAAGAACCTCACTTTGAGTGGCCTTCTCTTTTACTATTGAGATGTTTTAATGCCGTGTGACAAGTACTCTTAGCCATTAACATTGTGTCTGAAGTGCATAGAACCATAGAATCATTTCGGTTGGAAAAGACCTTTAAGACCATTGAGTCAAACCATTAACCTGACACCACCAAGGCTACCACTAGCCATGTCCCTAAATGCTGCAACAGAGTGCTCAACCAGTGGTATGTGGCCTTGAATGATTGAAAACTGATATAAAAGGCATCTCAACAGGTGTTCTGCCATTTCTCCATTATCCCCTGCCCCCATCCTTCTGTGCCTGTCTTGGCTTGAGAGAATTGGCAGGCTCAAAAATTAAATAGTAATAGAAATTATTATTTTGTAGATGATTTTTGAGACCATTCAATTCTTGACACCATACATTTTAAATTAATTATTTGTGAGCTATTAGATAGGAAGCTGTTAATTTAAATGTATGTAATTCATCTATAAATTTATTTTTTCTATAGAGATACTTTCAATACAGTTAGGTTATCAGAAGTTTCAGATTTGTTCCAATGCAGAAGATGCATTGTCCTCTTGGTTTTAAACGTCTTTTCTATTTCTCTTCTTAGTTACAAGAAGCCAGACACAGAAAGTTATGAAGCTCGAGCTCAAGGCCACATGAAGCCACTCACTCCTTCTCAAATCAGTGTTCATATTGGAATGGATGATAGGAGAAGGGATTCTTCCAGACCGGCTCCTTGGGAACAGATTAGCCAAGTGTCTCTCTCTTCCTTGGCTTCAGACAAGCTGCCGAGACGTAATGGTTTTGTTGAGGAGGAAGGGGGAAGGTGGTCATTGCTCATGAATGGAGGAGATGAGGAACAGTACATCTGAAGCTGTGTATTCTTAGTACAGAGAAATGTTTCTCTTCACCAGTGACGGGAGGGACTGACTTTTTTCATCAAGAGCTTCAAGGTTGTAAGTGAAGTTACTCCTTCAGCTCATATGACAACTGCAGCCCAGCTCAGTGTTGGGTTGTACAGATTGTGGATTTTTTTTCAGGACACCAGTTATTTCTAGTTATGGAAATAATCTGTGGCTCTATAATGAACTGGCTTCTTTGCACACAGCAGTTAGTGAACTAATGTAAAATGGTAATTTTCAGAGTCTAAAATAGTTTCTTTCTCTGTGACTCTTTGCTAGACACCAAATGTCGTACTTTTCATTCTTTCTAACTTTATTCTTTCAAGAGCACATGAAGCAGAAATATTTTCAGAGCTGCCAAATATTAATGTGTTTCTAAGTGAAATTAGCAATGGCATAAGGAGCTCTGTGGTCTGAAGTTGAATTTTTGCACAGAATCCTAACTAGTCGTGTCACTGTGAGAACACTTTGTATTTAGGATTCATGAACATCTCCTTGGACCAAAAATGCTTTGTTATTTCACTGGCTATAACTCTCTGAAGGGTCTGTTTCAAAGATTTTCACTTGTTTTCAGGTTTTCCATCCTTTTGATGCACATTTCCATTGCTAAACTTGTTCTGTGATTCCCATTGCTCCCCTAAGATTTTCTTTTACTCCATATGAGCCCTTTTTTCTCCTTCCCTTGCACAAGGTTTCTTCTATAGTTACTATTATGTATACAGGTATTCCTGTTTGGTACAAACTCCTTTAAAGGTCACCATGAACTTTTCCATTCCTACTGAAGTCCACAAAGGCAGAAACATTCCTGGTCCAAGTTATCCAAGATACTTCCAGGACCCCAGGAAGCTCCTGGCAGTTGGGCAGTTATCTGTCCGTTTCCTCTGACGGATTGAAGAATTTATGCCAGTGTGAGCAAAACTGGTATTTACCATGGTATGACTGAGAGCAGAACTATCACTGGCGGGACTCCAACACAGCAGAACAGAGTGAGTTTATTGCGTAAGTTAACCCCAGCTTGCTGGTTGCTTAAAATGGAGCCCAAAGTTTAAATGATAAACGTGGAAAAATGGCCTTAAAATGTGGGGCTTCTATTTGCTATCATATGTAAATAAATGACAGGAGGACTTGAACTAAGAAGATTTGTAATAGCAAATGTAAATTTGTATTCATATTTTGAATTGGTTTTAGTTTCCTTCTTTGTTCTATTTTATTGAGGAATCAAGGTGCTGAACAACCCTTTTTTTTGCCTTAACATCTTTTCCAAAGCTTGCAGTAACTTTATCCCCATAAATGTCAAATTCATACTTTAACACTTTTTAGAGTCAAGACAGTAGGAATCAATGGCTTTGGTGCACTGGATCCAGTCCCAGAGTGCTCTGTTGTCCAACTGTGGGACACTGATGTAAGCAGATCAGAGTTTTATAATCTAAAATAAAAACTGAAAGAAGAGGAAATGTTACACTAAACTGTGTGAAATAACCACTTACTTTCACTGTCTTAAATGTAAAGCTGTTTCCAACACGTGTTCAAATCCTGCTTCTTCTAATGTAATAATGAGAAACGAGTAAGAGAGGAAAAGAATTGTGCTTAAAACATTGGCCTAGGTTTTAAGGAAGGTCTTCCTACTCTCTCTTCCTCTTATTACTGTATTTGAGCTCTCCTTAGCAAGCATTGACAGCACTGTTTTATATATGATTATAAATCAGTTTTAAAACTCTCTATAAATAGAGATTACTTTCACAGCACACACACTTTTCAAATATGCCATAGGTGCTTATACATTTCCCTGTGGGAAAGAGGGTCTGCTGTTTCATTGCTCTATGCTTTCTTACCAGTCCTTGTGGTAAAAATATGGTTTGTTTTTTCTAAACAAAGAAACAAATAAATAACTTTGTGTCTTTGTTACTCTTTTTTCCTTGTTGTCTTTTTTCCTTTTCCTTTCTCTTTTCCTTTTTTTTTTTTTTTTTGAGAGGTACAGAATAAAAAAAGAGCATAAGCAGTGATTGTTGGATTACAGGCTACATATGCACAAGGTTTTGTGACTGGTTTGTGATCTGTTTCTCACAGGACATATAGGGGGAAAAAAGAGACAGTATTGTATGTGTTGAGACAGGTGAGGTTTCAAGCATGTTGAAGGGTGGAAATAGGATTCAAAATCATCTTGGGAAATTTGACAGAACTGGCAAACTTTGCAAACAAGAAAGAAAGGAATTAAAGGTTAGCCCAGCAGAAAAAGGTCAGGTAGTTGTCTGGCATTTGTTTTGTGACCTATTCTAACAAAATAGTGATGCTGCAAAATTAACAGAAACATTGAGATGTTTATATCATCCGTATGACATAAAGTACCTCATTCTGTTCTGTTCTGAAGAAGCATCAGCTGAAGTATCAGGTCTAGTTTTATATGCCATGCTTGTTAGGAAAACAGGTCAGAAAAAAGCAATGAGATTTAACAAAAATCTAGAAAACATGAGAACATAAGTATATGAGAATGAGAAATATACGAAGACAGAAGGAGTTGGAGTAGGTTTGCCTACAGAATACTCAAAAGAAATACAAGTCTCAAAAATGAAGAGAATTATCTATTTCTTTCACCTCTTCAGTGTCTTTTATGTTGGTGGTGGCTAGAACAAGAAATAATAGGCTTATTGAATCAAAAAAGATTTAGATTAGTCACTAGGGAGGAACTGTGTAACAGAAAAGATTGTGGAGAACTGGAAGAGGTTGCTGAGGGGGGTTCTTTGGATGTGCATGGCAATCAGGCACGTATCTGATGACAATGTGTTAGCCACAGGTGAATCCTGCCTTGGGGCAGGCAGCTGCCCTGGACAAGCTCCTAACCTCGTCCCCATCTGGGCTTTCTCTTATTTCTGTGAACGTTTGATGAACTGGAAAATTGTTGGAGTAGAGGATTGATCACACTATCATGCACTCAAGAAGAGCCAAAGAACTGTAAGAAAGATTACGTTTGACTTGTTTAATAATTTTAAATGAACTGGAAAATATGTTAAGGGTTGCTAATTATATTTGTATAATGTCTTAGACTGTAAACTGCTGTGAAACTTCCATAAATCTTAGAATCAAAGTGGTTTGGTTGAAAGGATCCTTATAGTTCATCTAGTGCAACCCTCCTGCCATGGACAGGGAGACCTTCCACTAGCGTGGGTTGCTCAGAGCCCCGTCCAACCTGGCCTTGAACACTTCTGTGGATGGGGCATCCACAGCTTCTCT
This sequence comes from Myiotriccus ornatus, assembly GCA_036023395.1. NCBI lineage: Eukaryota > Metazoa > Chordata > Aves > Passeriformes > Tyrannidae > Myiotriccus > Myiotriccus ornatus. The sequence continues at coordinate 52,695,967 of JAYRBT010000001.1, forward strand.
GGGCAACCTCTGCCAGTGTCTCACCACCTTTACAAATAAAGAATTTTTTTGTAATATCTAATCCAAATCTACCCTCTTTCAGTTTAAAGCCATTACTCCTTGTCCTATGACTACATGCCCTTGTCCAAAGTCCCTCTCCTGCTCTCTTGCAGGCTCACTTTAGGTACTGGAAGGTGCTATAAGATCTCCCTGCAGCCTTCTTTTTTCCAGGCTCTCAGCCTGTCTACACAGGAGAGGTATTCTAGCCCTCTGATCATTTCTGTGGTCCTCCTCTGCACTTGTTTTAACAGGTCTACCTATATCCTTCCTGTGTTGGGAGCCCCAGATGTAGATGCAGTACTCCAGGTGGGGACTCATAAGGGCAGAGTAGAGGGGCAGAATCACTTCCCTCGACCTGCTGGCCATGCTGCTTTTGATGCAGCCCAGGATATGGTTGGTTTTCTGGGGTACAAGTGCACATTGATGGGTCATGTTGAACTTCTTGTCAACCAACACTGCTAAGGTATAAATACCTATGAGGAAGTTTTTAGGTGACAGTCCTGACACTTGTGATCATGTGCATTTGTTAAACTTGAGCTGACTCACTGGAGGGGTGTATGAGATGGAGCTCAGCATCTGCATTTCTGCATAACGTAATTATGAGCTTTCCTTGTCTCCACGGAGGTTGTCTGCCTGCAGCCCTCTGGCAGAGCGAGGTGCTGGTCTGTGACTGCTGTTCCTCTGCCCTGTGAGCCAGATCCAGTAAAAGAGCTGGAGGAAGATGCCTGAGAAGACAGGCTCTTGGGGCAATTCCTAACCTCAGTGCCCCAGCTGCTTGCCAGCGTGCCACACTTCTCCTCTTTCCGAGGACTGAGTGTTTTCGTGGATTAGACAGTGTGGACGAACTTTTCAAATCCCGGCTTTGGTCTCAGGTGTCTACATTCTGCATGTTCTCCCAGCATGAGTCAATTGCTGCCTATCTGACCCCAAAATGTTGATATATCCAATGATTCACGTGAGACATCTATTTATTTTGCTCTTGGAAAAGTTTGTGAGTCTTTTTTCTGTAACTTTTTTTTTTATTTATTTATTTTCAGTGAACACAGAAGATGTCTAATGAATCAGATCTTTGACCTTCATGTTATTTTTGGTGCAATCGCTCATGAGCACTGTTGCCTGGGAAGTTTTTCAACTATTTTTCCTCTCATGTTATAGTTTTCTGATACAATTTTTTGGTGCCCTAAGTTCACAGGAAAGAAAGGATTCCATTTAGTTTCCTCCTCCTTTCCCCCTTTTTCAAACAAGTAAACTGCCTGATTTCTATCCCATCTGATTACAACCTTTCTCTAAGTATTCGTCCAAGGATTGTATTTTCTCTAAATGCTTTTGTCTGTGAACAAAAAAATGAGTAGGTGGTGAAATTATACAATGGTGTACAGGGATGTGAAATCAGATAACACTGAAATGTCAGATTTAATTTCCTCTGCTAAGGCGCCAACAACAAGCGTGTTGGTTTTCAGTGGGAAATTGTTTGAGAGTCACAACAAAAGAAGTGGTGAAGTGCAAAACATTCTGTTCGCATGTGAGTCTCAGACATAAGCACAGGAGAAGATATTAATTCCTCTCCTTGTCTTGAGTTAAAAGCACTCAGGCTTTGCTGGCAAGCACAGCCCATCCCCAGGCTCTTCATGCAATGATGTGATTTTCGTGATTGGTTTATCTTCATGCTTAAAAGGATGGTTTCTGAAGTTTTCCCTGTTGCTGCAGGGGAAGGGATGTGGTAGGAGGAGGTGTGTGTTTGTTTCCCCACTTGGGCATTCAGCCTCCCGAGATGGAGGTGTGTCCCCTGGGAGGTTTGTGCTGGTCAGCACTGAGCAGTGCTGTGGTTCAGGGACATCCTGGCATCAGGGTGAGTTTTGGGTCAGGGGGATGTGCCAACCCAAAACTGCAGGTCCAGACCAAGCCAGAGAAACCCCTTAATCTGTAAAGCATCTGAAGATCCAATATATTCACTGATGGTTAGCAGCAAGTGGAAAAAATGTAAAGGGGGAGTTTAAATCGTGTCTAAAATTTTGGGCTGACTTAACTTTATAGACCCCAAGAAACAGGTTTTAGGCTAGCATGTGTTTGCCTTGAACTCTGAATTGGTACTTTCTTTGTATTATTTGATGCTTAGGTAAATCCAGAGCAACACAGATGGTATCTGCTGAAATTACTTTCTTTTTCCTTTGACAAGCTGAGATTCAAGAAGAATAGCTGCACTGAGGGAAGCTGCATGTGTCTCGTGATAGATATCAGAAAATAAATTAGGCATAAATCTGAATATTTGAGGCTTCTAAACAATTAGGGAGCTACCCAAAATCCATACAACTATATTTAAAATGAATAAATAGACTGGATTTGAAAGAAGTTTGCCAAACTGTTTTTATTCCGCTGCCACCTCGTATTAAGATTGACACAGCAGGCTGTTTTTGTAAAAAGCATCAGTGCTTGAGCCTGTGGATTTCATCAGGCCCCTTGGAGGGACCAGCAGGGTGTGAACAGGAGGTGGTGCCAAGCCTACTGCTGGGAAAGGCTGGGGGGCAGATTCACTGCACGGGGGGCACTGGGCACCACTGGCTATGGCTATTTTGGGTGCACCCATTTTCAGTTTACAGAGTTGTCAATTTTCCTGTGTGTCAGTGGGCTGGTTTATGGGGATGAAGCAGGGGACACAGGTAAGGGTCTCATCCAGGTTTGCAGTGAAGGTGGTTTAGTGTACAGGTTCATGTGAGCTTTCCTGCCAGGTAGGGGATTACATTATCATGTGCACACAGTGACAGACATGATTAACTGTCTTTTTTCCTGGAGTGAAAATGTAAAAGGCTTCTCTGCAGAGGAGTGCTGGATTTCAGATGGCCCACATGCGGCACTGTCCCCAGAGCAACCCGTGTTACCTCCCCATTGACTGGGATGCACGGGATGTGCCAAGCAGCGTGGGGCAGCTGCATGCTCTTGTGTAAAGGGAGCACTGGCACCACCTGACATGTCCTGCTGTGCCTCCTGCAGTGCCTCTGCATGGACGCAGCTGATGGACTACATCTGGTTGCTGTGGAAAGATAAGAAAACCCCTTGGCTTTCCTATAGGACACGGCATCAGACTGTAAAACGTAAATCATTGTGGGCTCAGCTGCTTGTAACCTGCATGCAGTTTGCAAGCAGGTTACATTCTGACAGTGCTCACATCCACCCCATCCAGCTCACACAGGCAGAACCGGCAAAATTTTATTTAAGGCAAATCAAATCTGCATAGGAGCCTTGCTCCAAAGCCTGCCCATGCGTTCCAGTGGTGCAGGAAAGGGTGTGCAGTGTCAGGCCCTGCTCCAAGAGACTTGCCTGCATCACCGCAGAAGGGGACCTCACTTCCAAGGGTTAATGTTATTTTAAGATAACTCTGCATTGCAGTTGCAAATCTGAGTGGCTGGAAACAACCTGCTGAACAGAAAAGAGCTCATTAAATATATACTGTCACTGATTTATAAGACAGTGCGGAGACAATATAATTACTATAATTATGTCAGAATCTTGCTGCAGAGATGCCGTTTGTGTTGGGAATTTTATCTTCTCTCTGTGGCAGGAGGATTTAAAAACCACGTACACCTGCCAATATATTTGTGCCACAACTAACTTAATCAGAAGCTTTTGTTTGATCGCTCTCTTTACAGACCATGGAGCTTGTTAAGTATATCATCATCTTAGAGATGAACAAGAGGTAGGCAAGGCTTTTGGGTAGCATGCTGCTTGCTTCATGTCCATGGGGGAAGCTAATTTTGACTGTAAAGGTGACCTGGCCAACTTTTTTCTGGCCAAGGCCATGTTGCAGGGAGAAGGTTTATACCAGTAGCTCGAAAGCTTCTGGAAGGGTGGTTTTGGTGGAAGATGCCTGCAGTCGCCTGAGTCTGCTACTGCAGGTACCCACAGCTGGAACAGGAGGGCTGAGAAAGTCGGCAGTGAGTGTGAGGTGTAAGTTCTTCTCTGGACACACTCCAGTGCCTCAATGTCTTTCTTTTAGTGAGGGGCCCAGAACTGAACACAGAATTTGAGGTGCGTCCTCGCCAGTACTGAGTGCAGGGGGGCTAACACTTCCCTGGTCCTGCTGGCCACACTATTGCTGATACAGGCCAGGCTGTCATTGACCTTCTTGCCCACCTGGACGTGTGTCATGGCTCATGTTCATCCAGCTGTTGACCAGCATCCCCATGTCCTTCCCCACTGGTCCGCTTTCCAGCCTCTCTTCCCCCAGCCTGCAGTGCTGCATGGGGCTGTTGTGACCCAAGTGCAGGGTGGAGAGAAACTAGGACATGAGGGTTGGTTTTGTAAGAAGGGAGCACCAGGATTTTGATCAGGGCACTTTGCTGGAGGATCCCAGAGGGTAAAAACCCTCAGCCATTCAGAGCAGTGTCAAGGTCTGATCAGCACCCACCACAGCCTACAGCTGGAGCCAGGAGCACCCCAAAACCTGCAAGTCCGAGGTAGGTTTTACACAGCACCTCTGCACTATAAGAGGTGTCAGATCAAGACTCCTTTCCCCAAGAAAACCATTAACAAGTCATTAATGGTTACAGCCATAACTCGTCAAGCTTAAATAAAAGGGAGAAAATGGGAATTTGACAGAGTTCTCCTCCCTTCTGAACACATTAACCTGTAGGAAAAGGTCTTCTTGCTTAAATAATAAGCACGTTGGACTAATATAAATCAGCAGAAAAAGAGGCTTGCTCTCAAGATGTTTTTAAAGTAATAATAAAAGCAGCGATTTTTTCTCAGAGATTTTGGTCCTAGGATCTTGGGCCAGAGAGGGCAGGGGATGGGGGGAAAACAAGGCTGAGCCCAACGCAGCCTTGCTATTTTCCTCCTTCAAAAAGTGTTGAATTCTGTGGAAAAGCACACCTCTGTCATTGCTGTTAATAATGTTTTTAAATAATTCCCTGTGTTTTTATTAAATGGAAGCCCTGAGATAAAGTTTTAACTAATAAAATGTCAAGCCAATTCCATGGGGAAAGTGTTGATCGCATCTTACACAAAGCTGAGCTAAGGCACAGGTGAAGTGACTTGATCAGTGTCTGAACTCAGCAGGGACAAGGATGTTTTGCATTTCAGCTCTCTCTTCATCACCGTCTTGCTTTGTTCTCCCAGTTGCTTGGCTTCTTTTTAAAAATCCCACAAAAAACAAATAAAATAAAAAATTGAATTAAAAAGAACTAGCTTCTAGCTTTGCAATAACAAATGAGCAAAAACATAACTTGCCAGCAGACAAGTTATTGGTCTCTGATTCAGACACATACGACTGTTTTCCCAACATCTTTTTCACCCTCCCTATTCTCATCAGCTCTTTCATCATTTCAACATCTTGTATGAGTAAGTCAGAAAATAAATATGTTGGAAACCCCTGTAATAAGAGACCTGAAGAGTAATGGAATGAGCGGATTTAAAGTTCTGCCAAGGGCGTGTGTATTTGTGCATCACATTTACCCATCTATGCTGACGACAGCACTTCCTGTGCATGCTCTCCTTCCACTTACTTCTTCATCAACTGAAATACATGCTTAGAAATGGCAGTGGGTGTAGTGAGGATGACTGCACCTATACCAGTATTAACACACTCCCGTTTATTTTACTGTGCTGCACATATACACATTTGGTGCTGTGAGCGGCCACAGCACTTTTGCGACATGCACTGGCTTCACCAAAAAAGTGCCTTTAACACGCAGGAACTAAAAAAGCCAGAGGCAGAAATGTCAAATCACAGCAGATGATACATTTTCTTTAATCTGCTGAGTTTTTCAGAGAGATGCTGGGTCACAAAGCAAGCCACAATACTCTAAGCAATTGCAGCTCATGACACTGTCACTTGCAAACAGGGCAATACCAGAGCAATGCCTAGAAGGTTCTAGCACATTGTATCATCTGCTATTTTATTCTCTGATATTCCAGAAGAACATTAGTCCTTCCTTTTCTTCTAAGTGTTCTATTGATCCCCCAGGGTTCCTGTTTACAGAGTTTTGTGCTTTGATGACCATGGTTTCTTCTCAGCTGAGGGTCTACTACTGCCTCGGAAGGAGGCCACTCCAAGCTTGTCATTGGACTGGCAAAAGGATTTACATAGGCCAATTTAATTTGCCACTTGTAAAAATACTGTGCTTCTCTGTTTCTCAGCTTCCCCTTCAGGTTTAGCTGGTGTCCCATCTAAAATGCTTTGGAATTTGCATGTGGAAATGCAACAGAGGCTGCACACACTGCAGCTCAAGGGCAGAGTGTGGAGAGACCAAGCCTAAGCTGCCAGTCTTAAGCCACCTCTCCGCTTTCACTAACTGAGAGAAGCCTCCTTGATGCCTCTGAAGGTGGATTCCACCATCCCCAGTGAGTGATGTGCAGTTTTAGCAATTTTTTTCTGAATTGTTTCCTCCATCCCCAACTGGGAGAGGGGGAAAGAGCAAGTGGCTGTGTGGTGTTTAGCTACCTGCCGGCTTAAATCACGATAATCATTCTGGCTAATAGCATCCCACTGTCAAGAGGCATGAAGGCAAGTAGTTATTTCCTAATAACTTAGTACAGATTATAAGCACGATTTTTTTATTTCCATTTTCTGGTCTTAAAGTTTTAGATCTGTTTGATTCCAGCAAGCTTGTCTGTCTTACCCTCTCCTGTACTCTGACACCCAGCAATTCCACACAACTGATTTAAAAATAAAAGATGTTTCTAATAGAGACTGGATGATTTGGAAAAGGGGAGAATGGCGGAGATACTGGCAAGTCCTCTGTGTTGTTTGTCTGTGTATGAATGGAAAGGTTTAAGGGACAGTGTAATTAGTGCCTAACAGATGATGCATATAGTTATTCAGATTATAAGGATGAGGTAGGTATATTTCCATGCAGCAAAAGCTCAAGAACCTGGCCTGCCAGATAGTAGATAGTCATGTGCTAGATGAGCCACACATTTTGATTGTTAATCCAAAATAGGATTAAAAATCTTGGGGGAAAAAAGAGCCAACAATATACAGACTGCCAATCATCCTAATCATTAGCAGTGTGTCAGCATGGGGATTCTGTCTACCACTCACCCTGCCTTCCATTACCCAGTAGCTCCATGTGATCAAGCAGTTCTCACAGCCTTGGTTTATTGCTGCCCTTCCAGGTGGGTGTAGTGTCAAATCCATTAGACACTCTCATTTTTTTATCCTAAGACCAGTCATGACAGCACAACTTACAGTCCTACATGCCCCTGTGTACCTGCATCTTCTTTTCTACCCGGGTTTAGAAAATACTAATCAGTCTCACTCCCAGGGGTTTCTTTATGTTACCTTTCTCCCCATCCTATTTTCCACACTAAGCAAGTTATTTCAGAGTAAAAAAACTATTTGTCATTCACTTTATTAATATTCTCAAGTTCTGGTTCAGCTTTTACTTGGTATGGCAGTCTTGTATTAGTTTTGCTTTTAAAATACTAATGCAGGATTTAAGTGATACTGTTTACTGACGAACTTTGAAGATGGATAGGGAGAGGGAACCCCAGGCCAGAGGCTTTCCCTTTACCTCGTGCTCCGGGGGGAGAGTGCCCTCTCCCTGGCCCCCCACCCCGTGGCAAGCTCATGGCCCCCCAGAGAGGGCACAGGCGCCGTCAGTCAGGCAGGACAGACGCAGGCAGAGAGGCATTTATTGTTCTGTTAGCAGCTTAAGTAGGTTTTGGGGGGATCACAAGTTAACCAGAGAGAGCACAGGATGTCTTACAAACAACCAATGATAACAAAGGGTTAACAACCAATAGATGGCCTTTCAGTTATCTCTTAGA
>JAYRBT010000001.1:52703869-52722746 GCA_036023395.1 Myiotriccus ornatus
CCAAGGTACAGATAAGAGTGAAGCATCTTGGGGAGAAGAAGGGTTACACAAAAAGTCACAAACACCATCTTGGAAGCGTGGTCACTTTAACAAGTTCAACATACCTTTATATACCACAAGTATATTGCAACAGTTTACAGAAGGAATGGAAAACTCAAGTATGAAAAGTGACTTCAAAGGGCTACAGAAAGACGTATCTGTCTGGTTTGGTGAGGAAAATGATTCAGCTTTTAAACTTCTGATAAAGCGTTTTCATTGTTTCGGGGATGGTCCAGCTCCTGTTTCCCTCTGACTTCATTAGTGTTTGGCTGAATCCCAGTTCCTTTTGAAAATAATTAATTGCAGAAAACCTATCCTTTCTAGTGTTATTCAGCCCCAACTGTATTTACCACAAAAGCAATTACCAGGGAGCTGGGAGATGGCTTTCCTACTCAGAAGGACTGGTTTGACTACAAGAACATCCAGGAATCAGCATTTCCCATGGCCTCAGAAATCAAGGGAATGCATTTCAGCCACAAAAGCCCATGTGGACATCCTGTTTTTCTCTCCACAGCAGATATGCTGTTCCCACTATTGCTGGTCCCGTGCCAAGGATCACGTGGCACTGTGTTGGGAACACGCATTTCCCAGAGCCACTTGTGTCACCATACAGGAATGCGCTGCTTGTCCCTGCCTCCAGAAGCTGGGTATTGGAAAGAGGTCACCTTTCTCCATCTCCATTTTTAAAAATGTTTTGGTGTGAAAGACTAATGTGTTAAGAGCACACACTGGTGGGAGCAGTTAGGTTCACACAATCACAGAATGACTGAGGTTAAGAGGGATCTCCAGATGTCATCTGGGCCAACCTCCCACGCTCAGGCAGCGCTACCTAGGTCCAGTTGCTCAGGACCATGTCCAGACAGTTTTTGAATACTGGCAACCTATGCCAGTGCTTGGTGACCCCCACAGTGGGAGTTTCCTGATCTTCAGAGGGAACAGTTTCAGTCTGTGCCCACTGCCTGTGGTCTTGTCACTGGGCACCAATGGAAAGAGCCTGACTCCATCCTCTTTGCACCCCACCTTCAGGGTTTTATATACTTTGATGAGATCCACCCTGAGCCTTCTCTACTCCAGACTGAACAGTCCCAGCTCTCTGAGCATTTCCTCATAGGAGAGATGCTCCAGTATCTTCATCTTCTTCAAGACCCTTTGTTCAGGTCTCCCAGTATGTCCCTGTCTCTCTTGTACTGGTGCTCACCACAATGTGGAGGAGCAGAAGGTGACTCTGCCATGATGAGTGCTGTAGGTTTTCTCTAACACTCACCAGCAAAGCCAAGAAATAGCTTTTACAGGTGACCACATACTTGACTTTAGAAAGGGATTGCACTGCTATTCCCTTTCTGAATGATCTGCTCTTGTTTTTTCACTCTGGCACAACTCTGGGATGGGATGGCATGGCCAGATCTGGGGGATGCCTGCTGGAGGCCTTTAGGGCAGATGGTGCCTGCACTGAAAACACTAGGTATTCTTGAAGTCCTTTAGAAGTCCTTTTTAAGAGTACAAATAATAACAGGGGAAAAATAGTGGTTTAAGACCATCTATAAACTCTGCTAGAATCTTTCTTTACCTATGGCCATAGTTACTATTCTCAGGTGTTTGAGAAAATCTATAAAACACAATCAGATCCCAATTCCATTATATTTAATTGTGTTATGGGACAGCTGTGTTGCAAGTGGACTACTGGTGCAGCTTTATTGCTGATCTATTATTTTACCATCTGGACCTTCCCTCACAATAAGTACTTGCAAGTATTTGGCTTCTTCCCCAACTTCAGGGAAAACATCTATGAGCTCTTTAACAACTGCAGAAGCTTCCAGTATTAGTTAGGGTACATAGACAGCTTCCAGACTGGCTCCTTGTGATTGTTTCAGGGGAGAGAAGGGATCCCACTTCTGCAGCTCTTCCTTAACATAGAAATGGTGGGCACAACCGGTTGGACACGCTTCTCATGTCCTGAAGAGTTTAACTGATAGAAGTCGTCAGGATATTTTGTCAAACCAGGTAAAAAAAAAAAAAAAAAGAAAAGTAAAGAGAGGATGATGCTTATTTAATGTAGTAACATGTATAAAGTCCAACATATTTCTTTAGATGTGGCATCAGCAATTTACAGTTTAATAAGAGAGGTCCTTTCCTCCAGCTCTTTGGAGGATGTGACTGATGTTTGAAAGCAACAAGAGGGTTATTTTGTCTCTCACTGTTGTTTTCTTCTGACTGTCTCTGGAGAAGGAGAGAAAAACCATACCATGGATGATCTCTACCACTGATTGCAATTGCAGTGCTGGACATTTAGATGCCATGATAACAACCACAGCAGAGATGCTCATTGAGATAAACTGGCCAGGTACATTTTTATTATGGGCATTAATTGATGAATAAGGAGCATCTAGCTGATAGTATCTAATACAAGAAATGCTGACATCAAAGAAGTTGTTTAGGACATATAATAATCCAAATAATGAGAATTTACTGGTGTCAGGGCCTCTTTCTTCCACATGAACTCATAAAACTCTGCTGAGAGTGGGAATGCTTTTGCTGAGGCAATAATAAAAATAATAAATGGGTTTACCTGAGCTCCTACAAGGCTCTAATAAAAACCTGTCTAGCAGTGTAGCTGTGAGAAACTGAGACTGCTGTATACTCAAGCTGCCAGGAAGGCCCTGGGGCAGACACCATCAGGCTGCTGCCAAGAGTTTCTTATATTGTTTGTGTTCACTGTTCTTGTGCAGCCATGCTTCATGCCAGCCCTGGGAGTAATGTGGCAAGGTTAGAAAGAGCCCGTGAGAGCAGGGGCATGACAGTGCACTGCAGCAGCATCATGTTGCATGGGTGGTCCCTTCTTCACCTGCTTTGCATTAGCTTTTGTTTCTGTGGACATACCGTGGAGCTGGTTGTGTGTTGATGTCCCTTGGAGTTACAGAAATTATCCTTTGGCAAGGGAGGATTTTCACAGTACAGTGACTCAAAAATCATTCAAGACCTCTCTCTCATGGATTTGCAGTTGCTAAAATGCTTCTAGTCCCTTGGAAATGGCTGGTTGACTGGCATTCAGCACAAAACCCTGCTGCAGACCTTGGTTAAAGGGGAGTCGAGGTTGCCTTTGGTACATTACTTTTAAGGTCACATGCTTCAAACTTCTGAAGACTTGGAAAGGACTAGCATTTAAAACTAAATTTCTGGAAACCAGGAATGCCAAATGCTTAGAACAGGGAATACTGTTCACGCAAACACAGCTAGCTTCTTTCAATGCCTCCTGAATTTTGTAGTTGTGGAGACTAGTAGCTTTGTCTGTGCCCCTCAGGACTTTACAGACCTTTTTCATTTCTCTCTCCACTCCCCTCTTTTTCAGGCTGAGCTGTATAGGACCTGTCCCACATATTCTGCTTCCTGGCTGATTGGTCTGAGTGCTCTTGCTCTGCCCACCCATGACTCCCCAGTTCCCTGGCTGCAGCTTTCCCACCCCTTCCTGGCCCCACCTTGCACCCCAGCCCCTCTCCCTGTTCCAGCTGCTCCTGGAATTCACTTCCCACTTCCCTTTCTCTCATCTTCCAGTGATGTACTCCAAAAATGGGACAGATATCTAAAAATGTGAGGAACACCTTGACATTAAGCTCACACACATCCATTTTTCCTGGAGCAAAATTACATGACTTTGCCTTTTACATTCCCATTCCTCATTGCAAAATCGCAGCAAACTGATTATAAATGCATCTGAATTATCATTACAACTCTCAAATGGAAAACCAGCAATGTATCCTGGAACTTATCCAGCAGGGACAACGTGCTATTTTCCAGAGAATAGTTCAAGCTCTTTCCAAACATCACAGGGCACATTTCTCTCATGTCAGTAATGCCTCCTTGGCAGAAATGAGCTGAACCATGCCAGTGGCAGCCATCTCTCCCATGAGATGAACCAACAGGCTGGGGAGGAGGGGGGTGAAGGTTTGAGTTTAATGGTCCCACCATGCCTTTTGGACCCATCTAGTTATAATGCAGTGTGCAGTGATTGTAACCCTGTGCACATCCATATTTCCAGGTTGGTGGTACCAACTGCTCTGTACATAGCATCCTAGAGAGACGAAATCTTCCTGTACTCTCTTCCAACACCACTTCCCTGAAGTCCGGGTCTCTCTATGCACTAGTCAATAGTAAACGTGGACAATTTGGTGAGTCCTGCGATGTGCATGCACCCCCAGGCATGTATGACTGTTTAAGAATCGGTTGACTTTATTAAAAACCTGTTCATTTTCTTCCCTTCTCTGTATCTCTCTCCCTGTCAAAGGAGCCCAAATTCAGACCATGAGAAGCATCGAAACACTGCAGGAAGAGGTGCTAGAAATTTCATCGACCTGGTGGAGACCTTAGTAAGTCTTTTTAAAGTGTCTGAATCTGATTGTGGTTTTGATTATGCACTCAGAGACAACTGTTGGCACATATACATTTGCACACAGTGCACGGACACGCATATTTATAGATATTAAAAATTATCAATATGTAACTATTAGATTGACGTGGTTACTGTTTAATCTGGAGATGAAGATTTTTGGTGGAAGCTGCTGAAAGGCTTGACACGTTGACAAACACTTCATATATAATGGAGTCACCCCTTGCTCTCGCTGCCTTAATCTCCCAATAAACCCTAATTTGATCAGATCTGAACCATGATTGGAATATGATTTTAGAATCATATCTCCAGCCCCAAGGAAGCTGTTGGATGTGAGCATCCTTGCAATGGCTGAGTTGCAAGGAGCCAAGTTCTGCCCTCCAGCTCTCCTGCAGTCCTTTGGTCCCAGTGCCTTGCAGGGCTCAGCTCAGCCTTGCCAGAGTCTTGTGGAAAAACTGTGTTACTTCTCAAAGCACTCAGCGCCGATCTCATAGGAAGTGTGAGCCTGCTACCCTTCTAAACTACAATTTTCACAGGTTTTCTTTCAAAATAAAACTAAGGTAAATTGGTGCATTGGCGTGGCCCCAAGGACAGCATGTCTTCAGGGAGTGCAAGGGAGAAAACGAGCCCCTGCCTGTGAGTGAAATTGTCCTGCAACCCCTGAGCAGCACGTCCCTGCTTGAGAGCATGGTGAAATGGGAAGAGTCATGAAAAATGTTTCTGGCTGGCATCACAAAGTCCTTCACGTAGGAAGCAGAAGGAATGTCTGTGCAGCCTCAGAATTGCTCTTGTTGCCCCAAAATTTGCCCTGACCTGAAGAGAAAACCCTCAGTCGTTTTTTTTTTGCATTGGTCATTGTATCCCAGGTCAAGAAACCATCTTCATTCCTGCTGAAAAAAAAGGTGGAAAAAATCATCAAGGTACTTTGAAACAACTGTAAACGCCTACAGGAGTCTAAAAATATGCAGCGCTGACAATGTGTGCAGCACCAGCTATTGTCTCTGTGCTTGAGGTTGCAAACTGATAATTTCATATACCAGCATTAAATTGAGGAGTCCAGCATCTCTACCCCAAATACAAATCATTTTAGTAATGAAACATTACATGTATTTGTCACAGTTATTCGTTGTTCAGTGGGAAATTGGCACGTCATGAGGAGGGTTGTCCTGGCCATAGCTGCCACCCATTTGGATTTTCCTGGCCATGTCCTCTCTTTCCAGCCAGCACTTCTGCTTGCTTTATTTTGGTTTATTTTCTCTTTGCTCAAAGCATCTAGATATAGGTTATATCATAAACTAGCTACTTGCTTCCAGGTAGGCTGCCATGCATCAGGAAGTCCTGTGTGGAGGACGAAGGGTTGGGGTTGAGCAGGGCTGGGCTGCTCCAGAAAGGGATAGAGATGGTGCAGAAATAGGAGACAAAGTGTAGCAGGGGGTGTGGGAGGGTGAGGCTGCTGGCTCCCCCTGCCAAGGGGGGTCTAGGAGGGATGAAGGTGGCATAACCTGCTGCTGTGAGCGCTGTTCTCTGGTGCCTGAGCTATTCATCACGAAATTTAACCCACAGGTTTCCTGTAGTATCTATGGTGTGCTATCTGTAATTGGGTTAAAAATAGAATTCCTCTTATTACAGTTGTCAGGGGAGACATTTGCCCCTTGTCTGGCAGTAAGACTTCGAGCATGTAACTTGTGAACAAGCTACAGGGCTTGTACAGCATCATCTTGTTCTTGCTGCTGTTTCTATGGCATCTACTGTAGCTGCAGCCAAGGAGCAGAGAAGGCAGCTGTGATCTGTGAAATGCCTCAAAAAACCCCAGGGTCAGCCCTCTGAGAGCCATCTTTCTGCTGTCAGACAGGCCACCTCAGCCCAGGCCCCGGACTTTCACGCACGGTGACGTTAATCATATTTGGTTCATGAATACATTTAAAGCTCTGGATCTTATTCCAGCCCTAAGGTTTATAGTGTGATTGTAGTCCTACTTCTGACATCCAGACCCATCTGTATCTCTCATGTCTGCTTCTGTTTCCTTCCCATGTAAATCAGAGCACTGGGCAAGGGCACAGACTTCCAGTATGGCATTAGGATGCACCCAGGCCGTGCCCGCTGGTAGGACAGACCCTGTGCCTGCATTTCCAGTTGGTTACACTGACATAGTTTGTGTCCTGACCACACAGAAGAGCTGTAGGATAAAACCACTGGAAGATGTCAGGTGTTCACTAGTAGAAAGTTCCTGTGATGGGAGCTGAATCACACCTTTTTTTTAGAGAAGCAATACAAAGAGATCAGCCTTTGGGAATATGCATGCAGAGGTGTTGCAGGCACGCCTTTGCTTGCAGTCTTGCAGCCAAATCTGTTTGCCCTTCTACAAGGTAGCTTCTCTGTGGGGTAGACTATAAGTGCTGTTCTATATGATTCTTGAGTCGGACGATAAAAATAGCAGGAGAACTCGTTTCTGGCATTGAAATCTGATATCAGTCCATCCCATCTGTTCATACAGAGTCATGGCCATGCCCCGACTTCTGGATAAGGCTGGCTCAGCTTGTGTCTGCCCACACAAGACCTGTGCCAGTGGCAGCATGATGCTGCCCGTGGATGGGGTCCTCCACCATCCCTGATAAGCACACCTGTGCCTGCCGGAGGTGCTGACTTCATCTGCATGATGATGTGTGTCGCACCCAGTGCTGGGCTTCACACAGGGGTGATAAGGCTTAGTTAATCATGGGATTGGAGGGCAATGGTTGCATAGAGACTTGTGATCCTGAGTGGGTGGTACTCAGCATGGGCAAAGGCAGGGCATTTCCAGCCAGCACGTAGCTGGTGGAATATTCAGTGTAGGGGCTGAGGTCTTGAAATGGCAATTAAGATCATACTGAAGACAACTCAAAGGGAGGGTTCTAAATTCCTTGCATGTTATGTAGGGCCAGTTAGGTGTGGGGACCTGAGACAGAGCACCACAAGCTGCTCCTTGCCAGCCCCAACCCACAAAGCCAAGGATGCACATGAAACTTATGGTCCTCTCTAGAGCTGAGGCTGCAGAACAAAAGTGTCTTTACTCTCTCAGAATCAAGAAAGCCATGCATAGGAAATCAGGAATCTCGAGAGGACTCCTCAGTGAAAGCCATGGACCATGACTCCAGTGCAGGCTGGCGTCAGCTGTCACCCTTGCACTGGCAAAACAAAACTCCAGGTGCTGAAAAATTGACTCAGTCTCATGAAAAGGCTATATTTTTAATCACTGGTAGAAACTGGCCTGTTTAAATGGAAAATTAGGATATACCAAAACTAATGGTCTAAACGTGAGACTAAGGAGGTGAAACATGCTCACCTGTGACATACTGTAAGTTCACAATTGATAAATGTCTGATAATAGGATGGGTCAAAAGTAAAAAGCATCACATTTTTATCTATAACAGAGATATGTATGGCAGAAGCCATAAGAGTGGTGTAGATTAGGATGCCCAGTGGTCACCACACTTTTTGAAAGATATTGTCTGTATTTTAAGTGCTGCTGGCAGGCTGGTGCCATGGATGTGGTGGAGATCTGGAAAGAGAGAGTTATATTTCCTGGATTTGCCACAAAATCAGTTTTCATCCTTAACCTCTCAGCCCCTCTTTGTGCTGTATTCCTTAAAATGGCAATAACATCCTCTGCACAGCTCTCGAGAGAACTGTGGGGTAAGTGCACTAATGGCATCGCACTCTCTGAGACCTCTGAATGAGAAATACCATATGCCATATCACTGTACTGTACTTGGGGACATGGTTTACTGGTGAAAATGGCAGTGTTGGGTTAATGGTTGTACTCAATGATCTTAGAGATCTTCCCCAACCTTAATGATTCTGTGGTCTATGGATTCTCTGTAAGTGTACCTTGTAAGTGCAAAGGACCGTGCTTCATGCTACTGCTGCTTTTCAGCAGGCTGATGCAGGGCTGATGGCTCCCTGTGGAGGGATCGTTGCAGGCTTTGTTATTTATGCCTTAATTAAAAAGAATATCAGCTGACACAAATTCCCTCTTCCCGTCCTTGGAAAGGATGGATGCTTCAAGTGGTATCTGCCCTGTTAATCAGTTCCACCTCTCGTCAGCCCTCAAATGCATCTCTGCTCTTCAGCTGATCAGTGCAAAAGCTCAGGCCACAGAATTTCTTCATCTTTCGATTTCACAGTATTAACGACTTTCCATCAGGCTGCTGCTTGGGCTGGCTTTTTAAATTAAACATGGCTGTTAATTGCATAGATGCAAATCTGAGTGCCACTGAAAGAAGAAAATATTGTGTATCTTAATATGATGTAAAGCCAGGGTATGTTACTTTATATGTACATTAAGTGTCCATATGACAAGTATGAAGCAACTGGGGGATGTATAGTTTTCTTGAGTGGAACTTGATGTGTTTGGGCTGCAGCTTGAAATCACAACAGAGTATGCAGGGAGAGCTGCCCTTTTTTTTTTTTTTTTGTGATACATCAGCAGAGAAAGAGCATGTTCACAGTGTGCTCCCAGTGAGACTTTGATTCATGCTTCTTTCCTCCCTCCTGCAGTACAGCAGTCAAGACACAAATCTTGAAGAACAGGAAAGAAAATCCATACATGAACTGGAAATCTACTGGCAGGCGAGCAGCCAAATAACAGCTTTTCAACTCAATTTCCATTTAGGTGTTCTCAGGCTAGCTTAGTAGAGCTCTGGAAATGTAGCATTCATGTGAAGAAGAGTAATAACAGTAATTCTGCTTGAAAAGCTCCCACGCCAAAACACTCAGAAAGCTGTACTGCGGGACAACGAAATCATGATGCTGTAACTCACACTAAAAACGTGGAGGGTGGGCAGTCGTGCTTCCATTTGGACTGAAGAAATACCACCCTTAATTAATTTTTTTTGTACTGTTCTTGAGCAGTTCTTGCTCGTGAAGGTGATGATGGCATGAAAGGTGTGTCATCATGGCCCCGCACTGAGGTCACCTGTTTCCAACGCTGACATTTGGTAAGTCTGCAGCTGCACAGTTCCTGCTCTTAGTCAATTAGCACAACACCTCTAATAGCAGAGGCAGTCCAGGGAGGTGACAGGGCAGGAGCACAGTGTTTTGCCTGTACTGCACACACTGACTGGTTCCTGGCCACCTTTTTCCTCCTTGGTATGTGCCTGTGTGTACACACACATACCGGCACACACATGAAAATCACAAATAAGAAGAGGACAATTTGCAGCCCAGGGAAACTGATTGTTTGTTCGGTGGTTCCGTTTCATGTATTGCAAACCTGAAGATCCAAGCTACAACCTGTTCTTGTCTTTACAACTCCAGGGCTGCCTCAGTGGTTTTTGAAGATCCTGGGAACAAATCCATATTGTCTTTTATTTTGATAAAAGCCCACATCATCAAGGACGTGTGCTTGTCCTCAAATTCACCACCCCCTGAGTGCTCCCCTTGCCTGCTTCTCATACCACCTGTGAACCAGCAATAGCAGAATCCCAGTCTTAATTATGAATATGGATTTATATGGGACTTCAGAACATTTCAGATACTCTGAGAGACCACGTAGATTGAGTGAATTGCTGGATCAAGACCAAAACCTTCCCAAAAATCCCCAAATGTCAAGAATCTGGAATTCCCTCTCTCTCTTCAGATTGTGCTCCTAGTTCACTCAATAAATAAAATATTTTAAAAGGAAGAAAAGAGGGGAGAAACAGAGAGAGAAAGGGAGAAACAGAGAGATTGTCAGCATTATAAATTTGTTTTAAAAATGCAGTTTCTTTGTGTTTCCTCTCTTTAACCCACAGTAGATGTTAATTTCTGAAGGATGCAAGTGTGGTTATTTTTTCCCATCTGGTATTTGCAGTCACAGTATTTTCTCTCTTCCTTCAATATCTGTGGAAACCCTCTGCACTGACTTTTCAACGATTCACCCAGACTTCCTGGCAGAATAGCAGAAGAATTTATGTATGTGCCTGGATGGTATCCACACATCCAACTGCCCATGATTCACAGGCTTGCCTCCGAGCTTTTTTACATTCCTCCTATGCAATGACTGTCACACAGAGTTGAAAATTAGAGCTATATATATGCATACATATACTGAATAAATTTAATTTTCTTCTGTCACTCTTGCAGTTCTGGTTTATGACGCATCTGGATGTGTCAGTTGACTTAAATGACTCTTTATGATTTTTTGTGTTCCGCTTCTCCCATAAGTTAGCTCCACAGCTGTGTCAGAAATGTTTTCTGATGACAATGCTTCATTTCAAAATTGTGCAGGTGAGCTCAGGAGCTATTTCTTTCTCTCATTCAAATATTTAAGCTGATTTAGCACTACTGACTCAATCTCTTTATTGCTTTGTGTGGGAGTTGTTGTCATCCCTCTGTAAGACACTTTGGGTTCTGTCATTTTAGAGGGACAGAGCTGCAGTCCATAATTTCCACCTTTGCTGTGGCCTTGAACAGAAAATAACCTGCTGTGAATTGCTTGCGCATAAACTTTAAAAGAAAAGACTCCTGCATATCACCTCAAAAGATATATATCAGATTTATCAGCATCTTCACCAGCTTGTGACTGAAGCCGGGGTTGCCTTTCAGTGTGGATAAAGTGGGACCTTTCATATATTTTCTGTAACATTTTCTATAGTATTTCCTTACTTTTGTCCAGTGAAGGAAAGCAAGAACTGCATCACCTGCAGCAGAAAGCAGGTGACCTCTGGGCATGCAGCCCAGTTAGTCCATTTTTGTGTCTCACTGTCAGATCAGTCTGTGCAGACTTGCTAAGACTCTAAACCTTTCCTGAGGGCACACAGCTCATTGACCTTAAATCAATTGCATTGGCAACAGACACTGGTTGTTAGGGTTCACCATGGTTCCCTGTATTTGGCTTTTATCTCTGGGTTTACTTTGAAATTACACTAATTGTTCCATTCCTATCTTTAATCGCCCTTTATTTCAACAACAACAGGAAGATTGGTTATGGCCTAAAGTTTCATCGGTGCCTGTTCTGCCTGACTCTGTGCTGCTGAGTAAGCCCCAGGTTTGCTTTCCCAGGGGCTGAGACACGCTGGGGTGCAGGACAAGGCTCAGTGGAGTGGCATCACTCTGCAGGAGGACCCACCAGCAACAGTGCACCTCAGCACTGATATTTGGTCTCTTAAGGGCTCAGCTGCATCATTCCTGGTAGAATCTCTTCTGCAAAACATGCATTGTGACCAGGACTTTTGGCATCTTCATGTTTTGTGTCTGGATGCTGCAAATTACCTTGGGTTTTTGGTCTTTTGCAGGGAGGAGGGGGTGAAGAAGGGATGACAGGAGGCCTTCCAGATGCCTAAAGCACCTGGTCAGTGAAGGAGGGCAGGAGCTGGTGTGGGTTAATCTAGGGAGACTTGGATAGAGAAGACAATACTGGGCTTCAGATAGTGGATAGGACTACAGATAAGAAGTCAAAACTGCAATTATGGAGATTCACCTCAGACACCATGAAAAAAATCAGTGTAAGTAAAGTCCTAGAGAGAAAGTAATGGTTGTGCAACACTGGTGCTGGGAATTAAACAAGGAAAACAGCTTAGAGAAGAGTTTGCACAGGGCACTACAGGTATGGCTGCTTTTGAGGCACAGGTGGGTTTGGCAGCTTCTTTAGGTCCTTCCGCTATAGGTGAGCTCATGCTTCAAATATCTTCAGTTCTTTAGACATGTACAATTCTTTCCTGGTCCCTGTAGCCAACCTGTGCCAGATCAGCAGACTTGCTCTTCCAAGGAAGGTGTATTTTTTCACTCTGAGTGTCACATCTTTACAGCCTCTGTATGCATGTTGCAGAGGTGATAAATACAACTGTGTTTTTTGTTATAAAAATTACTTTATTGTCCCCCTCACTACTTTACCACACCAAGAGAGTTAGCAGAGAACTCCTTCGTGACTGAAATTCACCCTCAGTCCAGAGCTGCTGGACACAGAGCAGGTGGCATGTAACTTACCGCTTCAAACACCCAGCCCCAGAAAGCACGTGGTCTTTCTCCATCACTGCCACCTGATCAAAGGCCACTCTGAAACTACCAGGCAGGATGGAGTAATTTGATGGGAGCTACGAGCAATCTAAAGCCATATTGGTATGTGGTTTTCTATGGCCAAGCTTCTGGTTCCTCTGTTGTGCACTATGTAATGCCTTAAACTTCTCAACAGTTGTATTGTCACTGACAGTACTCTCACCAGAGAAACACTGCTCTGCTCTACCGTGAAAGAAGAAGTGACTAGGAGCTCTCCTAATGGCATTTCATGTGCTTCAAGTTCTTTGCAAGAGAGAACATACCTAATTTTAGTTTAAATGGATGTTAATTTGACGAGTGGATTTGAATAACTGAGATAATTCTTGGCTTTTTGACATTAAAATTTATTAAGTGACAAGTACTTTCTGAACGCTCTTATTTTCTGAAAGGTTCTTTCTCTGTATAGCATCTAATGATAAAGCTCTAATGCGTAAGAGTCCTGAATTTGCAGGAAGTTGCAGTAAATGGCCTAATAGGTCATTTTCATCTCTGCCTTACATGGCAATAATAGAATAATAATAACAAAGGTTGCAAAACATTCCTACCCTATCTGAATCAGCTGGCTTTTTTTTTTTTTTTTTTTTGTATGGGCTGGTTATTCATTGAACAATAAATATTCATGGATTTGTCAGGAAAGATACAGAGCATAATTTAACCTGAGCAAAATTAAATGGGACAGGCAGCCTTATCCTTCAGCCGATCACAAAGGACTGAACTTGAGTGACAGGTTTGAGCGACAGCCTAAGAATGCCTGACAATTGCAGAAGTCATCAGATTCTTTAATAGCAATTGTAAAGGCTTCTTACATTGTGTCCTTGAGTCTATTCAGTGCTAAAATCCTGTATAGAAGGAGAACGAGATACTAATGCTGCCATTCCAGAGAAAAATTCAATGCCTCCTACTTTTCACTGTTGCCCTTGTCCCCTGTGTTCTCAGATGTACAAATGCAGATTTGTCTCTAGGAGAGCCTTTACAGCTCAGCCTTTGGAAACATAAAGCGTCTGAGTTGGGTTTCTCAAGAGGAAAACTGCAGTTCCTGTGCTACAGCTTGGCAGAAGGCACTGGTTCTGTACTTACATCACATAAAATCAGGGTGGTGAGGCACGGGAACAGACTGCTCAGAAAGGTGGTAGGTGCCCCATCCCTGGAAATAGTCAAGGTCAGGTTGGACGGGGCTCTGAGCAACCTGATCTACATGAAGATGGCCCTGCTCATTGCAGGGGGATTGGACTAGGCGACCATTAAAGCTCCCTCCTAGCCCAAACTATTCTATGATTCTATGAAATATTGCTAAATATTGACCACACGTTGCACTGCAGTTGTTGAGGATTTTCTGTTAGAGGATCCTGTACCTACACTGGCAGTAGGAGCTCAGCAGGTGAATAATAATTCCAGTCCCTGTGTGCACCCTCTCCTGCTCTTACACACACACATACATATGCACATTGATAAATTTATTTCCCTCTTGCTGAGGGACTTGCTGCCAACTTTCTCTCCAGCTTGCATCTTTTCCCACATACTGCTGACTTTTGTAATCCTTCCCACTTCTTCCCTGCCCCCTGTCCATGTCAGCAAGGCTGATGCCAAAGCTGCTGTCAGACAGCAGATATAGGGGTGCTCACCCAAGCAAGTAAGTGTTCCCATCATGCTCCCAAGAGCAGCAGGAAATTAAATGTTTCACCTTAGCTTGTGGAACAGTGCAAGTTTTCTTATTAGGACTCAAACATTAACTGTGATTCTTAAATATGAGGGATCTGATGGCTACCATTTATCTATTATCCATTATGTCTTATTTAGCTGATATATAACTGCACTGAGTTAGGTGAGCTGCTCTGAGCTCCAGAAGATGATCTCAGGCATTAAAATCTCACCTTCTTGTGGCTTTACCCTCCAAAATGTGTCCTGGTGAAACACTAGGAAACCAGAGGTGTACCCCATTCCCCAGGCTACAGAACCTCAAAAGAATAAATAACGTCCTGAAAACATAGGTGCAATGGCTTTAAAGCAAATCCCATAAAAAATCCTCCTCTAATTTATACGAAGGGCAACAGGTGTTATTTCAGAGAACTGGTTGAAATGTAGCACTACTTTAAAAAAGTATCCACTCAGTGTGTGTGTCTTTCCAAGTTTCTGTGCCTAGAAGAAAAATTTATTCTTTTCCTCTGTGGACAGTAGAATCCCTGGAGATATCTTCTTTCTGGACCAAAGGCCTCCACCCTGATCAGTATTTTATCCTCCTAAAGGCTTTTTCATTTCTCTGGAGAGCCACTTGTCTTCTCCAGGACAGCTGTTTCATCTGCCCACAGAGTTTCTTCTTCCCATAGAAAAGGTTGTTCTCATCCAGAAACACCCTATCTTTCTCCCATAGGAGCTAATTTTTCCAGAAATTCTTATCTGTCTTCCAGAAAGCATTATGGTCCTCCAGAAGTCATGATACATTCTCCAGAAGTGTTCTCCTGAATAGCCTTTTCTTCCTCCTACAAGGCAGCCTCCCCTTCACAGATGGAATTTTCTTCTACCTAGAAGGCTTGGATTGCTATCTTGAATATTCTCCAGTTTTTTCCCAAAACTCTGAATCTGCTCCCAAAAGGTCTTCATTGTGTCCTGAAAAACTGAATCTCCCGAGAGGCTGTCTCAGCCTGCTGCTTCTTGATGAGGTCCTGCCCGTGGTGCAGACCATGGTGGAGCAGCTGTGCCCCTGCAGCCCATGGAGGAGCCCATGCTGGAGCAGGTGGATGCATGAAGGAGGCTGTGATCCTGTGGGAGGCCCAGGCTGGAGCAGGGTCCTGCTGGAGACCTGCAGCCCATGGAGAAAGGAGTCCATACAGGAGAAGGGTTTTCCCAGGTAGGACTTGTTGGCCCCATGGAGGACCCATGCCGGTACAGCTCATTTGTGAAGGACTGCACCCCATGGAGAAGTGACCCACGGAACAGATGTTTGGGAAGAACTGCTGCCCGAGGGATGGACTCACACTGGAGAGGTCTGTGAAGGACTGTCTCCCATGCGAGGGACCCCATGGGAGCAGGGGAAGGATTCCTCTCCCTTAGCGGTGGCAGAAACAACAACTGACTGTAACCTCCATTCCCCGTCCCCCTGCACTGCTGGGGGGAGGAGGGAGAACATGGAAGGACTGAGAGTGGGGGGAATGTGTTTTTAAGATTATTTTGCTTCTCATTCTTTTGCTCTGATCCTGCTAGTAATAAATTTAAGTAATATACCCACTTTGAGTCTGTTTTGCCTGTGAAGGGAATCAGTAAGTGACCTCTCCCAGCTCTTAACTCACAGATCCTCAGCTGTTTTTTTTCTCTCCTCTGTTCAGTTGCCAAAGGGAAGGAGAGAGTGCCTTTAGTGGGTACTCGGCATCCAGGCAGGGTAAACCCACTACAGAGATGCAGTCAGGAGTGCAGGACACCAGCTGGCAACTGCAGCTCAGGTTCAGTGCTCATCACTGATAGACTGGGCAGTGATCCAGCCCAGCCCCTCTACTCATATCCTGGGGCTTGACAGAGAGGAGAGTGATGGGTGTCAGTGATGATATCACATAAACCACGACTGAAAAAGAAATCCGTGCTCAGGACTCAGCCAGCACAAACTGCAGCAGCACCTGAAAGTCACTCTGTGCTGTGCAGGGCACATGCCAGGGTTTCTCTAAAGTCAGTTCCTACCCTGATTCCAGGTGCTGCTGATTTGGAGAGAGTGACGGGCTGTGCCAGGACCAGCCTTTGGCACTGCACTGCTGCTCTCATCTCATATCAGTGGGTTCCTACCTGAAGGACAGACAGCTCATAAAAACATGGCAGAGGAGCAGCAACCCAGGGCAGGGAGAATCAAGGATTCATTTCTTCTTCCCTCCTGCCCTTCCATGGTTCTGCCGGAAAATTTCTTAGGGAAACAAATTTGACTCTGACATGGAGGAAGTGAAGCAGGTGCCTAAACAGAAGCATCCGGTGCCATTTTAGACACTGGACCCATCTGCAGATGGTCTGTTAGAAGATAACACATAGGAGACCTATGTCCTTTGGGAGCTGCAGGAGGAAGCTGAGGGAGATATCCCAATGCATACCAGGGCACAGGGCACCCAGATGTATGCGTGAGTCCCACCTCAAAGTCTGTCTCTAATTTACATGGCTTAAGTTCACTTTGGCTCAGACAAAAGCAGGAAATTATTTTGCTGTTATGAGATTTCCACCTCCTGAACATGCATCAAGTGATACAAATAAAGGTTTGAGAGCCTTTTCTCACATGGTACAGTAAAAATATTGCCTTTTGTTCTCTTACTGTGCTCTTGAGGCAGGCTTATAAAGATGTAGGGTAATTATATCAGAGTACATTTCTCAATTAGAATATCATTATTATCTCACAGAAAATAACTAAATTATATAATTTTGCTCCACAACTCTGCAAACACTCTTTCGGTTGTCATCAAAATAGTTTTCTGCAGATATCTCTAAGAGTGCAGAACTAATGGCTAACAAGTCAGAAGCTAGTGTAGATCCATTTCAAATGAATTAGAAGAAAAATATATCTTTACTTTTTAAGACTCTTGTTATTCTTCTCTGTTACCACCACCACCACCAAAAAAAAAAAAAAAAAAAGTGCTCCAAAGATATCCAGTGATTGTGGTCATGCTACTAGAAAACTTGGCATTTTTAAAACTCTGCAGCAGAGACACGACACTTAGAGAAGTGCAGTCCTTATGGCAGCTGGGTCTCTGATGGCCACTGGTGACTGTGATCCATTGTGCACCTACAGTGACAGAATTTCACTAGGTTTGGAACCATTATGGTTTGGAACCATTTGGAACCAAAGTCCGGTGATGCTGGGTGGCACTGGAAGGAGTCACTGGGCTCCTGGCACAGTATGAGCCATAACTGGTACTTTTCTTCATTTTCGTCCTGGTTGCTTCTCAAGCATAATAAAACCCATCCAAAAGTTTTACTACCCTCGCTAGCTCCCCTCCTGGCTTAGGGAAACCATCTGGAAGACATGTAAAGTACTTACACTAAATGTTAGACACATTCTCAGATTATGTCATTACAGTTCTATGACTAAACTTGTCAGCCAGTGGAAGTGCTACTGTACCTTATGTTATTTGAACAAAAACAATTAATGGAGCTAAAGCTGAGCATGGATACAGCCAAGATCAGATAGTTTTCAAACAAAATTTGTGATCCTAAATCTACCTGAAAGCTTGCCTTAGAAGAGTAGCCTGACTTTTAAATGGGTTGGTCTCACTAAAGTCACTGGGAAGAAGTGGTGGATAAGTGGATTAGAAAATCAGGTCTATCTTTAGAGTAGGTATTTTAAACTGGATTTGTGTTCCTAGTCTTTGAAATTTTGGTCATCTGAACACCTTCTCTGTGTAGGTGTCCAATGCTGTTCAGAGCAGCTTTCCATTGGCCTCAAGGACAGCTAGGAGGACATCTCAACAGCAACATTTCCATGTCTGCAATTTGGACCTGATTCCCAGACAGGAGTCCAGCAGAAGTGGACTTGAGTGCCTGCCATACCTACATCATTAGATGCCACCCATTAGATGGCAACAGTTAAATTCGTATATGCACAGAAATAATGAGAAGTTGTCGAAACAAACCTATCCCAAACACATCAATGCCAGAAAAAGGTGCAAAAAACTAAAAAAGACCCAACCAAACACCAAGCCCCAAAATAAGACCTTCAGTTGGTTAATTTAATGAATTTAAACTCAGAACAACTGTAGACAATCTGAAGTTTCAGACCAGTTTGTTTCAGACCAGTTGAAGAGCCTATGCAAGTTGTAGTCCTCTCAGCCTAATAAAAGACATTTTCTATAGGCAGTGAGAAGCTGTTTCTGACTCTTGCTGTTCTGATGGTTGTAAATCAGCTCCTATTTAATGGCCCATTTATACTCACTTGTTCTAAATATTTTTATTATTATTTTGCATAAACAATCCTTTATCCTATATTTACAAAGATTAGGTTTATACCTTTAGCCTTTGTCTTAGTAGGCTAAGCTAGATGAGCCCTGTAGAATCATCTGAAAAAACAGATTCCCTATGCCTCTGTCTTTTTTTATGGCTTTTCTCTTTTTTTTTTTATTTAATTTATTTATTTCCTGTTTAATGGTTTTAAAATTTCTTCTTCTCTACTGTTGTTATAATTTTTAACAAAAATATGTTACAATTTTTGGCAAATATGAATACTGACATTTTCCTAACTGATTAAATTAAAGTTGACAGTGTCAATTAAAATGACACACCATATGTTTTTATTATTATTATTCATTAATAATCCACGAGGATCCCACTAGCCTTGGCACTCAGGCTGCATGTTACTTGTACAAAATGGAGAAGGCTGCAAGTAATAATAATATATATAATGGCCCGCCTTCGCGAACGAAGAACCGGGGAAGGTCTTTACACCTTCCAGCCTGCGCATTGGATTTTTTTTTAGGTGAGTTACAG
>JAYRBT010000001.1:52722846-52768956 GCA_036023395.1 Myiotriccus ornatus
GACAACAAAACAAAACAAAACTATCCTTTTCCTGTGTTTTAGTTTGAGGTACCTAACTCAGATACCTGTTGCACAGAGGCAGGGTTTGAGCCAAGCAGACTCCAAAGAGAACACAGAGCACCCCGTGGGACACGGTCGTGCAGAGAGCTCTGTGGCAGGCTCTGCTCTGACAGCACTAAGCCTCATGCTGCCTCTGTGAGTCTTGCTGCTCATTTCAGCCAAAGAGGACTTAGAGAAGCGCTGCCTCAAGGAGAACACAAGACACCTTGTGAGTGGTGTTGCCATCTGGTGTGCTCAACGGGACATGGTGCTTCCCCCCAGGGCTGTGCTGGAGGCACTTGGAGCCCACTCAATATGCAAGGGAGCATGACAGTTTCAACATCGTCCCCACTTCTGAGAGGAGTCTCATTTGGGACATGCTAATTGTCGTGCAGCTCACCAGCCAGGTGCTGGGAATTTGCTGGTGTATCTACATGCCATATGCTTCCACACCTCCTGCTTGGACAGCTTTTCTACCCCCAGTTCTCCCCGGAGTCAGGCTGTGAGCACAGTGCCATCTGGTGAGACACCCGTGCAGCCCAAACAAATAATCCCCTCTCTCTCACAAACCCCTTCGGACAATGAAACCTTAAACTGAGTTTAAAAGCCCAGCACACCTCTGAAACGTAATTTCATCAGCAGAAGCAAAGATAGGCCTGTAATTTCACAAAAAATGGCTCATTTGCATGAGTGAGTTTGTTTGTTCCGGTATCAGCCAGAGGCCAGATTTACTATAACCCCAAGCTGAGATGGCTCCCAACCTAGCCTTCATCCACTGCAGCTAGGTCTAAAATTGAATTCTTAGGAACCTGAAGCCAAGGATATGGCAAGTTCTTGAATAGATCCAAAGGAACCCCAAAACATAAGATTTGTTATGCCATGACAATGCTGTATTAGCTGCCTGGAGAGCTTCTCCCATAAAGGTCTCTTCTGTGGAGGAAAGTCCTGGGGTCCCCACAGAATTCCCATTGGCTCTTGCTTAAATAGAAACTGTCCTGGAAGGAAATGTCACTGATGAAGAAAGTGATGTCTTTACAAAGCTCTTAGAGCCTGCTCTAGGTACCTTCTTCTACAACCATGAGAAGAAGCTCTGTGCATGGAAACACATGGCTGTGAGAAGTCATGGCTGTGAGCTGGCTGCCACTGAAAGGCCTTTTTCACAAGCATCCCATGAGCAGAAACTCCCACCTTGGGCCTCTCAGCTGCAGCCTGAGATCAAGCCCTGTGGGCAGATAATGATGATCAGGAGTCAGGGAGGTGATTCGTAGTCTGTGGGGCTTGGAGGGGTCCCATTTATCTCCTGAAATAGAGATTTTAATGTATTATCTAAATATACACATGTCCAGATGCAGAGCGGGGAGGGTTATGCAGGGAGCTCCAGCATACCCCTCCCTCTCCTGCTCCCAACACAACCCTACAGAAAAAAAAAAAAACAAAAACTTAACCAACTCCTGTCTTTCCTGCCTGCACAGACCACAGGGGTGACTTTGGGATCCATACTGCAGATAACTAAATGAGGCTGTCAGAGATACGGGCATCTACACATGATGCTGTTTTCCAGCCCCATGTGACAGTGCAGATGAAGCCACTGTAGATAAATATAGACTTTTAGAACTTTTTGAGGTGCCCTCAATTATCCATCTATCCAGGGCTGGCAGATAGGAGACACTGTGGGCCAGGTGGGATATGTAGAGCAGTCCAGATGGGATGCTTTCAGAGAACTACATCAAGCCATCACTCTCCCCAGACCCTAATGGAAGTTCCTGGGTAGACACCTCTATTTGACTGTCAGTTGATACATTAGTGAGAGTGAGCAAAGTCCTGTTTTTCAGTTCAGCGACAGAGTGATTTTCTTTCTTTTTTTCTCTTTTTTTTTCTCCCCCTCCCCACCCCGATAACAGAATCAGGCAACTCCAATGAAGACTGCTCACTCCACACATGTTGATACTGCACCAAACTCCATCCTAACTCATTTGTGGTCACCTAAATGTTCTGCAGTATTCCTACTTTTTCTTGTTATCATGGACCATAATTACTCTACAGTAAAGACATGTTTCTGTTTTTTACGAGTAGAAGGCTCCAAGTAGGGATTGTGGCCCTCTCTTTTTGAGAGTTAAAATTTTCAATTCTGTTGAACAGATACTGTGTCAAGTACGGTTTATTACCCTCCAGCTGAGGAGCATGAACGCACTGACAGGTGGCAAAAGGCATATTTGATGAGTGAGAAAATGAAATAAAAAAATAAAACCACACAATGCTATCTTCTGTGGTTAATGAAACAGCACTTTTTATTATGGCTGTATGCAATGGGAATATTAACTCTGATATGCAGAAGTGCAAATTAAACTGCTGATTTAGATTATAGTATTTCATGCATAGTAACTTTACAAACTTTTTTTTCTATTGTATGTAAAACCTTTGTGAGTTATTAGCCTTTTTTTGTCAACTGTATTTTATGAGTGAGAGGTTTATTCCTGCTGTTATATTAAATGAGGCATTTTGCTGCTAGGAGAGTTTAGCATTTTACTGAGCTGAGGTAACTCTCCCTTATACTCTAGCATGAAGCACAATTAAGACAGAAATGTTCAGTAGCTTTATTATGCCCCTGTGTGAGAAGCTAATCTTTTTTCTCCCCACTTCATTTTTCAGGGATTCCCAAAGGATTTTGCAAACTCTACACATTTGTCTAACACACTCTGTAGTGGCATAAACAGAGAATACATGGACCTCAACGGGGGCTTTGGCTTTTATACTTTTAGTAATTCCACTTTCTCTTATTAGAAGTTTCAAGAGCACTGGAATTTCTCAGTTAATATTCTGGGCTTGTGGGTAAATTTTGCTCACATTAATTTGGACATTTTGTTACTTTGGTGAGTAAGCAGGGGAACAGAGGATTTTTTTTTTTTTTTAAGAAATGTATTTATTATTTCAAGGAAAATTTTCTTTACACAGAATGCCACACAGGTTGGCCTCCTGAATTAGCAGTGGAAGACAATCCCTGAAGAAAATGGAGAAAATTAAATAAAGCCTTTTTTCCCCCCATAGGAAACAAGCAAACACTCCTAAAGAAGTAATTTCATTTGTAACTTTCCAAACACATGTGTTTTGCTTTAGCCTGGCTTCCTCTGGAAACACATCATGTGTATTCATTGCTTTGGGTTCTGCTGTCTGGTTGTTACCTCTAATAACTTGTGTATCTATTTGTTCATTTTGACTGAATTTAATAGAGTAATTTGAGACTCAGAGGTACAAGTAAGTGAGGTGAAGACATCTGGCACATTACCCTGCCTTGGATGGACAACGGCTATGGAGCCAGGGAACTACTCCAGTTACTTTTCCAAGATTATCCTGCAGCATCTGGGGCTGGAGGCTCACATGTGTCTGAAGCCACAGCTGATGCCTTTGTGTTTGGTAATCTTTCCTACGGAAACAAGGAAAATCTCATCCTATTCTGCATGTGTGATGAATATTTGAAGTGGAAAATCAGATCCTCTAAATAACCTGACTGAGTGAAAGCTGCACCACGAGCACTTATCCTGTATTAGACTTTATTAAAGTTACTCTCCCCATAGGTTATCCAGTGTATTTTGCCTTTTGTCTCTCTATTCCTTAGGCCTTGATTACATTATGATAGATTCTCCTGAGTAAGGAGAAGCATGAAGCAGACAGTCTAATATTTTCTCATTTTCTATCTTACCTCTTGGGCATTGCCAAGTAAACTGTAATGGAGACTGGCACATAAACATCCTTCCCCCAGTACAGTCTTGTGGGAAGAAGCCAAGGAACTGAAACATCCACAACAGCAGGCTTCACCTGGCTCCTAATTTATTGTGACAGCCACACAAAACATCTTCTCAGTGATGCACGTGAGAGTAAAGCACCTGGTCTGAACTTGTGTGTGTTGGCAGGCTAAAGTGTTTCACAGCATCTGCCCTGCACTGGGCTCTGCAGCTTTCAGATCAATCCAGGGGATGGAGATGTTAATCTCGTGGGTCTCAGAGCCCAGGGGAATTCAGATGGGGCACACAGTGACTTGCTGCACTGATACCACTTCTAGTCCCAGTATCTTCCTAAGGCTGCCTAAAATTTTCCTTCAGAAACACCAGAATCATGAAGTTTAATAGTAGTTTAAAGTGTCACTGTCAACACTGTCTCCACTTGCCACAGGAACTCTTGGTCCCTGTTATTTTTTGCCATGATCTTCTTGTGATGATTGAATGTTATAATTTCTGGGATCCCTACAGGCAGTCATTAAAATGCTGGTAAGTTGGTATTGATGGTTGGTTTCTGCTGCACAAGCAGAGTATTTCTCAGCAGATAAGTACACATTTTTTGCCTTGAACAGTGGAAGAAATGAAATATACACTGAATTCCTTTCCCATGGGCTGTTTATATTTTAATACACAAGGATAATTTATAAAAGAAAATATAATATTCCTGATTACATCCAGCATTTAATAAAACAGTCGAACTCTTCCAATTTGAAAAGAACAAAATAATGTAGAAAATGGCCGACTATTTTTATGTTGATTTTGACTTCTGAGTCATCAAGTTAAGAGAAGGTTCTGTGGCAAAAGTGCTCATCCTATATGGAGGGGTAAAAATCAACTGAGAATAAACACAAACTGGAAAGGAAAGACAGCATCTCTACATGGCCCTTTCCCTCTCCACACTAACCATTAAGTAGCCAGGAAAATCCATGACGAAGCACAACAGCTTCCAAAAAGGCACCTGGTGAAAGAATCCCAAACACATGTTATGGGGGGGATGTAGAAGTCCCTTCTGGTCTGAGAGAGGGCTGTGTTTGAGGAGAGCATGTTCTGGGTTGTGCTTTCAGTGGCAGTGTTGCAGACACTAACTGGAAGGCCATGGCTTAGAATGCGTGACCCTGTGGCATCACCTCATCAGGCACAGGCAACCCAACACTTACCTCAGGGTATCATGGAGGGTGAGAAAAGTCACACCAAAAGAGGGTAGTGATACTGGAGATGACTGAAATCCTTGCTGATGCCTCATGCCAGGCGCTGGCCTGGGAAGAACCATGGGAAGAGCAGCTTTCTCTGATGGAAGAAAGAGCTTTATTACACCGCGAGAAAGAAGAACTAGGAGCACAGAAAGCCAAACTGTCCAGTTCGGCCACTCAGCCAGCATGTCTCAGTCTGTTCCTGCTGTGTCTCTTCCAGCACCAGTGGAGAGCACAACAGTCTTCCAGAAGTGTCTCCTTGCTATCTTCACTGACTATACAGAGGAGCTGGGGCCCCTCTTTAAGTACTTAAATAAACCCCTCCTTCAGTGCAATTGAAAAAAAAGTCATACTCTCTCTTTTTGCCGTACTGCAAAACTTCATCAACCAAAATTTTCCAGGTTTTCAGCCTTGGATCTGAAGACACACCAGCAAAATTAATCTTTTTCTCTCTGAAATTATCTTGCTTTATAACTGCAGAATCAACTCTATTTGGGATTGTACCTCATTCTGCTTTTGCTGCTACCCTACATCCTGCATCTAACATTTCCTAGGATTTGCTGCTACCTCTTCACATGGAGCTGACAGTTCATGGAAGTGCCAAGCTGCAGGTTTGAGAGGCTGGACCTCTTTTTTGGGAGGCTGGACCTCCATTGCTTTCAGTGTTGATATTTCTCACCATTTTATCAAAAAGATATAACAATATTTTCTGGTCTTTCCACAGTGCTATGACCTGCAGTGGGTCTCCTTGAGCCACACAGCTCTCTCCAAGGCCTCACAATGTGTGTGAAATATGTGACCTAAACAGACAAACCAGAAAAACAAAGGTTTTGCTTGCACTACACTTTATATGTTAAAACCTTAATTTGGACTGAGCAGGCATGGGGCAGGCAGTGCTGCAGGCATGATGGAAGCTTCTTTGCCCCCTAGTCTTACCTGTGCTCAGAATAGGAGCATCCAGGGGATGAAGCAATGGAGAAGAGCTCTGTGTTTGTCACTCTGTGAGGCTGTGGCGATCAGGCAGTCACATCACCGTGTGGTCAGTGCTTTTTCCAGCACATGTGACCATGCAGCAGGAATAAGCATGGAGAGTATAAGAACCAGCATGTGCTTGTGTTTGTGCACATGCTGACCCAGCAGCAAGCAAAATTAGCCTTCAAACACCATTGTTTTCCTTCCCTTGGCTGACCCCAGTGTAGGTGCCCTTTTCTTAATGCAAAACCTTCAGCGCTGGGAGTTATACTGGTGATAAACTGTGCAAACCTGACAGCTGAAGGCAGAATTGTTCCTCCTGAGCCAGAGCAGGCACTTTGCCAGCTCCTTGCCAATGACTAATGCAGCAGGTAACCTTTTCTTTCTTGGGAAGCCTTTCCAAAAGGATTAAAAATACACATCAATCTTTATTAATGTTGTCACTCCTCTGACAGAGGTGCTCTCCCTCAAACCCACTTTTTCTCGTACAGAAACAAGGGCTTTCCAGAAAAATATAAATACCTATAATTAGACCAGAGATACCAAATTCTCACCTGCTCATGGGAAGGTGACCTAGCAAGTAACCACCTAAGGAATGGACCTCTGCTAGTGTGACACAAGACATATAAAAGAGCCAACAGTAAGTTAATATATGTTTGCCAAGAGCTCTATCATCTGCATCAATAGGGAAGTGGGTGAGCTGCAGGAAGAACTAAGTACTTACTGCTCAATACTGATTTGTGAATAAACGTAATTCCCCCCTCCCCCCCCAAATAAAAGACTTAGTGAAAGAAATTTCTTTCTTTTTTTTTTTTCTCCTTCCTCCAGTACAGTCACAGCTGTGTGGGGCCCTTTGCTTCCCCCTGCTGTCACCCTAAAAAGGCACAGGGTGGGCTGTGGCTCCAGCCAGCTGTGGGAGTGGGAAAACTAATGAGGATGGGCTCTGCCAGCAAGCGCTCCTGCATCCCACAGCTCCCACAGTGCTGCTGTGGAGAGCTGTGAGAGTGACAGCCAGGAGGAATAAAAGCCATTAAGTACCCCCGTGCCTCCACAAGCAGGGTCCCAGGGGGCTGAGCACAGCTCTGAGGTCCTACTGGAGAGGACTCTCCCAGCAGGCTTTCCCTGAAGGATTTTGCTGTTCCTCTGACTGGTCTCCTCATGCACAGGTGAACGGATTTGGCACCCACAGCACTCTCAGGTAAGAGGGGTTTGCTGGGAAGTGGATGATGGTGCTGGCATAAAAGCCAGTGTGGGGCTTTGAGATTCATTAGGAAACTGGCTCTGAAAGAGGACTTTGCACTGAATATTTCAGACAAACAAAAAGAAACCATTACCTCTAGCAGTACTTAGAGAAGACACTTTGTTCGGGAGGGGTTTGCTGGCCCACGTGCACCTTCTGTGTCCCAGAAGGGACCCTGTGGCAGTCGGGAGTGATTGAGTGGGAAACAGGGTCTTAGGAAGTCACAGAAACTCTGGCTGATGTGTCCATCAGCACAGAGTGAGGCGCCTGCAGATGGGAGAGGGCAGGGCTCAGTTTGAGAAGTCTGAACACCATAGGACAAGTGTGAAGGTGGCTCTTGTTTGGGCTGACACATGGTGGGACCAGCATGAAGTTGCTTTTTGGCTTTGCTGTGGGTCGGGGATGCACCAGTCCAATCAGTGCTCACCTTCTTTTGACTTGTATTACCTAAACACTCAGGATGAGAATAATAATCAGAAAAATAGTTTAAAGTTAAAACTAGTTGAAATAACAAAGGAAACAGGATGGAGGATCTGTGCTACAGAGATTTATCACCACTGCTTGTCAGGGACAAGGAAGTGAGTTACAAGAGGCACCAACGTGGGACACAGCCCGTGTGCCAGGTGGGCAAATCTGGCCACTGACTACCAGCAGGGAGGGCACTCAGTGAGGAGGTACTGGAAAGCATGAAGGAGGCACTGGGATGTTGTGGCTCTGCTGTGGCTCATTTGCAACCTGTCATTCAGGAAAGTAGCTGTATGGAGAGGTTCTAGCGTCCTGCAAGGGGCTCAGAAGCTTGTCCCCATCACTGGCTGACCCTTCTAACACAAGAGCAGGTCCCTTTAGCTTAGGGAAACGAATCCAGGGAAGTCCAGGGAAGGATGATGGGAGGAGATCCAGAAGTTGGCTTTGGTCTTTAAATTTTTCGTAGTTGTAGCTGAGGTTTCTGTTTTGTGACCTGCTCAACTCATTAGTAAACTGAGGGTACTCACAGTGGGGCAAGACACCCCCCTGCCTTTGCATGCCATCAGTCTTCATACTGTACCACTTGCAGTTTCCTGTGAGTTTCAGTGATGGTTTCCCTATTTCAGAAGGTAAAGAAAACTGCATCTGCCTGGATGTTGAATTGCACTTTAGCACCTCATGAATTGTCACACAGGAAAATATTTGTCTGTAATACCCACAGCAGCTTCTGCAGAATCACCAAAGGTCTGGTGTAGAGGGGCAACACTTATTTATCCTGCACATATAATGACTTCTCTGAGGGATTTCTCAGTCCTGTAGGAGACAAAGCCAATGTCTGAGGAAGGATTGAAATCATGACCTGGTAGTTATGTGTGTTATGTCCTTGTGTGAACATGTTTTGTGTGCAGCCATTATGAATTTGCTTTCTTTATCTCACCTGTTAAAGCTGCACACACAGACACAGAGCTCTGATTCGCAGTCACTTCTGGACTCCATCACTAGATGGTGATGTGCTTCCAGATACTGAATCCTCCTTCAGTTTGTCCTTTTTCTTCTGGTGTAAAATTGCAGTAAGTAAAGACAAAAACGTGGTTTAGCCTTTGCCTATGGAAATACAGCATTCCCAGCAACACACAGTTCTGGTCAAGATAATTTCATATTCAACTGATTTTTAATACAGCATTGGTTCGGTTAACATGATTTCTGTAAGAATTATTGCAATAAAAGTAATTCTAATCATGAACACTTATTAAAAGTGTTTAATATTCCTGATCTCTACATAACTTAGAACATCTTTGTTGGCAACCACTGGCATACTCAAAATAAATGCCCATTTTATGCACTTTCTAGGAATAAAATCTGCCCCAAAGATTTTGAAGCTTAAAACTACCAGTTTTCCTTCCTCCTTCTTGCTTTCCCTGAGCATGCAACAGTGCTTATTTCTTTCCTTGAAATACTCAGCAATAGTTGCAGTCCAAAGGCACAGTATTTGCTCAGCTGAAGGTTTGGTGGCCAGTATGAGAAGCATGTTGCCCCAACAGATGAGGCACTCATATGTAATTTCCATTCCAGCCCACCATACTGACTGAGATGTCCTCTGGGATTTGCAAGGCTTATTGCAGCAGTAACACCTATCAAATGAGGCTTGTGACACAGTATGAAGATGAGGGCTGGAGAAGGAGAGCTAAAATTCATGAGACACCTGATAAGATAACGCATACTAAAAACCTGGATATATATATGTTGGTGGCTGGTTGCTAAGTGCAAGGGTTATTGACCCAGTGGATATCTGTGAAAGCCTCAGCCTCTGCTACTTGCTTGGTCGCCAACAGGTAAAGCCAGACCTGCCAGGAAATACAAACTGTAATGCCACTGTGCAAGGAGCAAACCCCCTCCCATTCCCCATGGCAGCAGAGGGTCTTGTGCTGCTCACTGGGCTGGCAGGAGAAAGCAGGTTCCCAGGAGACAGCCAGTTTTGCTGAGTCATGACTAGGAGGGTTTGGACAGACTTTGGAGAGGGGTATGGCCACATATTAGCTGGTAAGACAACCCTGCCTTTATCTTCAACACATGCCAGGGGTCCTGTTGTCTCTAGTAGGCTCTGAGCCAGGCTGTGCCCAGCATTACATGAGAAATCCCCAGGGTGGGTTTCATGTCAGCTCAGAATAGAATGGTGCTAAGCTTAAAATGTTGCTCCTTAACCATTAGGAAAACTGAAGAGGCTATTCTGAGGTATGTGCAGAAATGCAGCTTCCCCCTCCCAGCCTCCTCCACACACACCTTCTTCTATCACACAGCTGCTGCTGGTGGCAGACTTGTGGTGATCCTGGCCAGAGACTGAGGCTTGCAGCGTGTGTGTGTGTGTGTGCGCGCGTGTGAGAGAGAGAGAGAGCTTTCCATATTTCCATTGACATTGGATGCTATTTGCTGTCTGGTGCTGTCTGACAACCAGCCTCAGATGCCTAGCTGCTTGCTCATCCCTCACCTCACCTCGTAAAAACTCTTCTAGGAGCTCCTTTCTAGTCCAGCTACTTTTCTATCAAAGGCATATTGTTCTCGGCTCCGTGTGGTTTGCAGTTTTCATTCTATATTCCTCTTCAGAATCTTTCTTGATCTTAAAACTGTTTTCATCCTCTCTCCTCCTTTTTTCTTCAATACATTTTTTGCTCACTAATTAATTTTTGCTGAGGTTTGTGTAGTGAACGGTACCCATTTCATTAGGTTTTCTCATAGCAGTTAAATACAGTTTGTTCTGCCCCAACTCCAGTTAAAGTTGAGACAGAACCTTTTATACTTTTCAGGAAGATGGCATCAATACTTACTTCTCCCCCAGCATCCCTGTGACCCCAGAGCTCTGGCATCACCACGAGCAAGAAAGCCCAGAGCTGCTGGAAGGCATACCTACCTACCTCTGGGTATGCTACACTGATGGCTGCTGTCTGCATTTCTGGATGCTTTGAGTTTTTGAGGGTAGTGAAAGCTTGCCAAGGGGTGTGAGTACTCTGAATCAAGATACTTAGTAAGGTAAAGACAATTCTCATAACCATATTAATTTCTCTGTCTCCACAGACACCCCAAAAGGTTCATCACGATGACCGCTGGCCTGGAGAAAGCCTGCCACCGGTGCATATCCAAAATTGCCAGCAACGGTAAGACAGTTCTGGGAGTAAGAGCCTTCTGTATTGAAGCAGCCCTGTTGCTAAGCCATGTATATAAAGGCATTAATATCGTACCAAGCCTCACCTGAATCTTCCAGTGTAGTTTCCTCTTCTTTTCTCCTTTCTGAGGTATTTCCTTTCCTAGGTAATTTTGGGTGCTGGTGGAGTGAGCAATAGTAACTCTGTCCCAACAGCAGCTGCCTGCTGCAGTACTTGAAGTATAGCAGACCAGCACAAAATTTCAGACAAATGCAAACACTACCATGTACCTCAATATGGGCTGCAGCAGGCAACCTAAGCAACATGATGTGTTTGCCTTCTGTTTCAAGTGTTACCTTACACATAGTCCAGCAGAAGTATCTGCAGGGAAAACCATCTGGAAAAGAGCAGCACAGCCAGCCTGGGGACAAACTCTCCCAGGAGCAATTCCTCAAACCAAAACTGCTGCCAGCATCTGTGCTAGTACAGTGACACAAGGCTGGGGACAGAGTACGGCCAGGAATAGCCAGCCCCCCTTTCACCCAGTGACATCTGGGAGAGGGTCATCTTCCCTCTGCTTGTCAGGTCCCTGGCACAGTGGCCACTGTAGGCACAGGTAACCCCCATAAGGAGCCACACATTGCGGGTTGTCAGCATGTTGTGGGTTGGAAGCATCAGTTTTCTGTATAGGGGACTTTGACATGACAGGCTGGGCTCACTCAGGTTTTAAAGCAACTGGTTCTTCCCACCCAGGCTGGAGGATGCAGAGG
The DNA here is from genome assembly GCA_036023395.1 of Myiotriccus ornatus. Lineage (NCBI taxonomy): Eukaryota > Metazoa > Chordata > Aves > Passeriformes > Tyrannidae > Myiotriccus > Myiotriccus ornatus. The sequence continues at coordinate 52,734,433 of JAYRBT010000001.1, forward strand.
GCTGTAATGACACCACAGCTCTCAGGCTGAGTGAATAGGCTGGTTCTTGCTCTCTGAGGAGAAACGCAGCAGAAAGTTGACCTGGGCTGGGGCTGTGCAAGCTGCAGAGTCACAGGAGAAATGCACTGCTGGTGCGGGTTTTTGTAAGACCAGGGAAGTAGTGTTGTTGGCAGGAGGTTAAAATTCAAGGGTTTTAAAGCAGCTTACTCCCACTGACTGCATCTCCTTTTCACTCTGAGTTTCAAGTGCCTTTTGCTTTCACTTCTAGGCAGTAGCAATTTCTAATTCCACTCAAATATGAGAAGAAACAAACCCCTTGACCACTCGTGATAATTGATACTTTGCCCACACTAAGTGCTGCATTTGCCAATGTAGGTGTTACCTTGGCGTTTTCTATATTCCTGCTTTTTGCTTTGCTTGAAAGGCTCTCAAAGTTCAGAATTAACTTTGATTAAGGCCCTTAACTCCTTGCTGCCTTACAACCCTGCAGAGAAAATCAGGCCAAGTGGACAGACAGCTCAAACCAGGCTCCCCTGCAGAAACCTGGCATAGGTAGTAAAGGAGAGGACATTTTCTGGCCCACTTGTTCATGCTGATCTTTGCCCCAGGGGAAAGGAGGGCTGGGGAGTGATGAACAACAAGGGGTGTGGAGCACATGGTGTTCTTGTTACACCCTGACAAGCCCCTGGGAGCAGAACTAGGACTCAGCTGGTGTGGGATCCCTTGCACCCTGCAGAAGGGACAAGCAAGGGGGGATCTGGACCCATTGGTGAACATCACAGTTAAAAAAGTCAGAAGTGGTATTTTCTCTGATTTTTGTTCCTGTGATTACAAGCAAAGTGCCACTGTTCCCTGTATTAAATTACCACTGGGATTTTAACGATGACAGAGAAAATTTTTAATCCTTCTGATGATTTTTTTGAAAGATAGGGATTAGTCCTGATCTCACCTGTGTTCTTCTATGCCAGAGGAACCCTCTCAGGTACCCAAAAAGTTACCCATGAGTATGGCAGCTCACAAATACCATTTCAGAAAATTATCTTCAGGTTTTCATCACATTTAAGTTTGAAATCAGCTCATCTATAGCTATGGATCAGCTAGTGCATCCACAATTGATTTTCTGTTCATTAAAATACAAATCCTCATAAAGTGCAGTGACACTTAATTTCACTTTTTCTCATCATCCTGTGTATATTTTTCAAAGAGCATTTCACCACAACCCCATATTTGTACCTATGATCTCTTGATATTTAAATAACCCTGAAGAGTAAACCCACCTGTAGAGCATCTTTGCATTCTTGGTGTAGCAATTTAAGTTTAGAACATTAGGGCAGTCTTTAATTAACTGGCCAAAAAAATAAAAGAAGGTTAATCCACTACCCTAGGTCTTCTGCAAAGCAAACTGGTGGCTCTATATGTAAAGCCAAAATTTTATTTTATTTTGTACATCTGGAAATTAATCAGAAAGGGCCAAATCCAGAACCTAGACCGTGGCATAACTGTAGTTTAGCAGCTAGAGGAATAATATGAAATACAGACAAAACACTCTGCAATATTGCCCAGCCCCCAGCGCACCACACCTACATCTAGAGGTATATCTACACCTACATCTACATTTACATCTGCATTTACATCTATACCCTCCCCCTCCTGAAGGTTCCCATATTATGGGCGTCTTGTTATTCAACACCCTTTCTCATGGGAGCAGCACTGCTGCTGTCAGTGCTGGAACCTAGAACATAAATTTTAGGTGATGTTATGGTGACACTGTTTATGTGGGTAACAAAGTTTACTGTTTCATAGTAAGACAACCTTGTCTAAGCAAACAGTGATGGGACAGAGCAGAGGGCCCTGAGCTTGGTTTTGGTCTGCAAGTCAGGTTTTTCACACTTCCCCTGCCTCATGTGACGGCTTTGCACTGGGACTAGAGACCTTCATTTGGAATGGCTGCTCCTTACACTGAATCCTCCAGCTGCTAAATATCTAGTTTGGTCACGGGATTAAATCACCCCAGGGATGGGATTCCTGCTAATTGTCCCAAGAGACTATGCCATCAATATGTCTCCTTGCTATGGCATTTAGACTCATGAACAAAACAACCTTTGTTTCTGCTCAAGTTCATCTCATGTCTCTATACTTTGGATCACTTACAGGTCTGGTTTTGAGTGCTCAAACCCTGCTGTTATTTTCTCTCTTTTGGCTGTTGGTTGGCCAAGCTGAACAGAGTTAATTCTTTTCCTTCACATTGTTCTGTTCAAGTCTTTTCTGCATATCCCATCTGAAACAGTGACATCTTCCTGTCGCTCAAAAGCACAGAAAGACAGCCAGTATCCACAGCTACCAAAACCAAGGGCAGACATATTCCTGTTTTGTAAAACATATGACCCTGTTGGAGCTGGTTCCCCAGAAAGATCCATCGAGACTTTCTTTGCTACCCCAGCACCCCAACATGCTGCATTCTTTCTTTCCTCTAAATCCCTACCGATACTGCAGGCGATGCCTACAGATACTGTGAAGGACTAAAACATAGATGAAAATACTTGCTACCCATCTGCACTGCAGCCTGTTATACTGTCCATGCTGCAGTACAGCACACTGTGACACTGCTTGCTAAGCTAGTGAACTACCACCTACATCTGCCTCGGGGCATCATCAGGCCAGGGCCCCTGGCAACTGACCCGAATTTGCTAACATCCAGACTGCTGAGAGTCAGCCCCCTTCAGAGAAGTGTTTCCACAGCATGTCCGAAGGGCATTCTGTGAGTTTACACCCAGAGTTTTGCTCATGGAGATAAATCCCAGGGTAAGCACAGAATTTGTTTGGAAGCTGGTAGCACATCACTAAAAAAAGAAATGCTTTTTTATCAGGAACCTGACAGGCTACAGAACAAATGGCATTTGGGAGTGATGGTAATGTAACCAACACTTCATTATTGTTGTATTTATTATCAGAGAGCTTGACACACACTCTACTGAGCAGCTTGCACTACAGCTGTATTAGCATACTACCTAAGAAGAGTAGGTAGAGATTTATACTCATAATTTACATCTGAAAATCATGTGAAGACTATTCTTACCCAAAAAGAAAGAAACTTTTCTCTATCTTCAAAATAAATAGGGACAGCTTGAGCTGACCTGAAACTTCCAAGTGCTTGGAAAACTCATGGCAGCAGAATAAAGTCTGAGGAGCCCAGAGGTGAATTGGTGTCACATGGAATACTGCCTCGAGATCCAAACTGCATGCCAGAAGGCAACAGGCTGTGTGCCCTGAGGCCAGGCACATAGTAACTGGGGACAGAAAACAAGGGAGTAGCAGGGGGTGGGGAGGAGAGCTGCAGCGCAGGGGCATGGCTATGGAAGATGCAAAGGCTCAGGCATCAGGTAGAAGAGAGACCATGAAGTACAGCCATAATGTTAACAGTGATTTCAAGTGCCTTTACTTCTGCGGGAAGACCCTGGCAGGAGCAGCTCAGCTAAACAGTGGATTTATGTAAGCTGACAGGCCTGATGGGCAGGACCCAAAATCTGCACCCACTGATCTGATTTTTGTGACCACAGGTTTCAAGGAATGCTCAAGATACACACTCTTCTCTTCCTCTGTTGTGATCCCATACATGAGCTCTCCCCTCACCCATTTACAGCACATTAGGACTTGCTCACTGATGGCTCCCACAGCAGGACTTCACCAGAGCCCCAGCTTCCTGGTGGTACAGAGCAGCGGGTCCTCCCGCCTGAGGCCCTGACACCAGCTTCATAGAGCAGATATCCTTCTGAGACATGCCTGGAAACACTTCCCTCACACCCTGATGTGTTTTTAGAGACTACTGGCACCTTTTTGCTATTTTTTTCCAGAAATGGTTCCAGGGGCTTCTCTGATCAGCCTGGGAGGAGATGTCATGGACATAAAAATGTCATAAGACCTACATGTGGGACTGCCTAGACAGCAGCATCCTCTCTACTGAGCAGTGTTACGCTGCAGCAAGTACCATTTTATTGAGCAATTCGTCTTCGAACCAGAGCGGGGCAGCACAGCCCAGACAAATCCAGGCAGAGAGTTTGTGTCCCAGCTGAGCAGCACTTCTGTGAAAATCCCACACGTTTAGGGGAAAACACTCTTTAGTGCTGCTAGCAGCACTGAGAGCGGCTGCGGAACCCTGCCAGTTGTGTAGGCAATTGTTGAAGAGTCTCACTTTGTTAAACACGGATCTGGAAGCCTTCCCAGACTATGCATCTGCCCATCCAATTCGAGACCTAAAAGACTGTAGCTGAATGAGGAGATAATGAGTAAATACCTTCCCAGCGACTGCTTTGGGAGGGGAATTAATGAACCATTATCTTTTTCTCTTGAGCTCTGAGTGGTCCCTACCCCGCACTTCTCCCCTCCAAAACCAAGCTATTGGGTAGATGGTAGACACAAACAAACACCGACACCTGTGTGCCAGATGCTCATCCTCACATATACATGGGCCCCCTGAGCCTTTTACATGGCTTACAGCAGCGTCCCTCCCCGGGGGTCAGTCAGACCACGTGCTGCACAATTAAGAAATTACACGATGCCTCCTCCTCCCAGGCAGCAAAGGCAGAAACAGGAGGCAGCTAAGAAACCGCAGGCAGAGGAGTGACGTCGCTCCGAGAGCTGCGCTGCAGTGACAGGACTTCTGGCGACGCCAGGCAGTCGATGCGATGCCTGCAGACCTGACGTGCTCTCCTTTGGGTGCCAGACAAATGAACTGCCCAGGCCGTGGGCACAATTTGCAGGTGTTGTTGGAAGCCCAACTCAGACACAGTATCGTTGCTTCTGAATATGAAAGAATAGTCTAGAAATGTAACAGCAAAGGAGCTAGCACAAAATGTGACCTGGTGAAAAGGGAGGCTCTAAGCTGAGTTGTTCTAATGAGAGACTGTCAGTAGCTGAAAGAGCTTAGTCAAGTGTAGGACACTATTCAAGCACAGGAAGAATTTCTGTACTGTGCAGTATTCAAGAGATAGGAGAGCCTGAGCAAAAATGTGTGTGTGAGAGAGAGGGAGACTGGCTGACAGGGAAGGGAGGAGGGGGTTGCACAAAGGAACAGAAGTGCTTTCTTCAGCTCAAAGTACCTTCAGTGTCTACCAATTCATAGAGATAACAAACATGCTACTTCTGAGAAAGATGTCTCTCAAGCACTGAAGTGTAAGATCCTCATTCTCTACAGAGAAAACATGAGCAGTGTGTGGGGGATGGTTTGTTCCCATGAAAAGTGTCTGCGAGTCAGAAAGCCTGGTGGATCTGCCCTGAATTTTGATACCTCTCTTAAGTCCTCTGTCTCAGTTTCTCCTTCTGTGAAATGGAGTCTATGATGCTTCCTTTTTTCTCTAAGGCAGCCTGAGGGTGATGTTTTGGCAGTGCTGCAGTTTCCCAGAGTGGCACTGTCTGCAGGGTGCTGGCAGTGTCCCCACTCCTGCACAGTGAGGAAGATGCCATTCGCTTTGCAGAAGTTGCAGTTCTCTGGCATGGGGAACTGCATGACACAGTTTGCCCAGGGAAGGGCTGGTCCCAAACCAACCCTGAATGCTTTCTTCAAGACTTTTTTCCACAAGCCTCCAAGGAGACATCCTGCTCCTTTTTCTTGTACATGCTCTTCTCAACCCCTCTGCAGTCTATGCCCAGCTGCCCTTCTGCGTCCTTAGGCATCCACTTGCAGGCTGAGCCATTCATAAAAGTGCTCTGCAGGGACAGTTGCCACAGAATGTCCTCATTATGTTTTACTCTCATTTTGCAGGGCACCATTTCACTTTGTATTGCCAAGTGTTCATGATTAGGCACAGAGGTGACAACTCTTGTAAGACAGTCTGTGTGCAAGTGCTCACACTGTTCTTGATGCTATTGTCTCTCGCTTTCTGCAAAGGTGAGCATTGATCATCTGCAGCATCAGGCTGTGCTGGGAAAATATCAGGGCTCAGACACACGAGCAGCTCTCTGGGGAGTAACTAAGCACCTCAGATCCATTCATCTGCAGGAATAGTCTGTGTGCACCCCTACAAGCACCCTTCCACACAGCTTAAGTTGATCTATCCCAATGACAAGTCCCACTCCTTGCAGCAGGGCTGCTGCTTTTGCATTCATGAGCCAAGCTGGGTCAGGGAGTTAGACCAGCCAGAAACTATTCACATCTGCAATAATGACAGTTTATTTAGCTATTAGCGAAAACTGAGTGGAATGGTATCAAAGCTGGTATTTGCTTTGCAAACAGATATAGCTCATCAGTTGCCATGGATTAGCTGATGCAAAGTTATTTGTTACTGCACAATCACCGGGCAGTGCCTCTGAAGCAGATGCAAGCTAAGGCAGCAGTGCCTGAGTCCTTGTCCTTGCAGTAAGACAGCTATAAGTAGTAGCTGCAAAAGCAGTTTGTGTCTCTCACTGCACTCTGGGAGTGACTAACCACATACTGGTCCCATTATCTCAAATGCTGCACCACAGAGACAATATTCCTACCCCATCAAGTGCACTGCATTTCTTGCTACACAACTGTATGGATAAAGAGCATCTATAAAGAACTAGATGGAAATGCTGGCCTCTAAAATTGAACTAGCTCAAATAACACTGTCTTTCTTTTCTCATTCACAGCATTCTTTATATTTGGGCTCCTCGCTTTCCTTGCCTTACCACTGTCCATGAGTTTTATGGGTAAGTTGGCTACTAAATTTGAAAATAGAAACCTCACAATTTGAAAACAGAAACTTCCTGGCACTGTATGGCAGGTTAACACATCTGGTGGAAGAAAGGAGTTGGAAAACTTAGAGTTTCCAGCTTCTAAACTGTGTGTTATTACTTTAGCTTCAGACAGAATCCCAGCCTACACTGCATGTCAGGGAGGAAGAAATACTTAAATTTTGACCCTGTTTATCTCAAATAGCCCTCCAGTGTGTCTTACCTCAAAGCAGGGTTCTGCCTGTGGGAGAAAGTTCAGAATCTGACACATGAGAAGATTTCATTAATCAGGATCCCTCTGTATTAACTACATTGCAAAAATCTTAGAAGTGTAATGTTGAAAGGGAAAAAGAGGTGCTCTAGGCTGCTATTTCTCCACCTTTTTGAAAGTCAGACCTGTTTTTTGGCTGATCTGTCTCTGTATAACTCCTCAAAGGCTGGATTTGTGAGTAGCATTTCAAGATCAAATATTTAAGAAAGGAAAATCCTTTGAGCTGCAGAATTTTATACATTTTTAAACTGCATAAGGTCCTTCTCTTCTTAAGCATCACCTGTTCCTTACCATCAACATAGATTTTTAGGGTTTTTTGATAGATTATTTTCTTACACTTCATGACTCCCTTTGGGCCTTTCACATCCCCCACAGTGGATTGCAAGCCCCGCTTTAGAAACATCAGTAGAGACACCAGTCCACCTCCACTTTCAGACAGGCTCACATGCTCACAGCATCCCTGACAGATGTCCGACTTGCCCTTGCTCAAGGAAATTCCACAGCTTCCCAAGGAGCCTATTTCAACATTTTATTGCTCTCACAGACAAAATATTTTCCCCCATATCCAACCTAAATCTTCCCTATGGCAAATTAAACAGATTACAGCCTGCCCTATTCACTGCAGTCTCAAAGACAGATTGGTTCCTGTCCTACTCAAGAGAACCTTCGAACTGTTTGAAGGCTGCTATTATAACCCTTCTCCGTTTTCTCTCTTTTTTCCTCAGAGATCTCAAAAACTTATTTCTTTCATCCTGACCTCACAGGTCACTGTTTCTACAGTTTTTTGGGTTTTGGTTTTTTGGTTTTTGTTTTTGTTTTGCATTTTTGCATTTTTGCCTCCTTCCTTTGGCCTCTGGCCAATGTAACTTTTTTTTTTTCCATTAAAAAAAAAAAAGGAAAGATGGAACACAGGACTCCAGCTGAGACCTGAGGAATGAGCACTGCCAAATAATTAGCTCCTCTGTTTAACATGCAGGATTTCTGTAAACACACCTCAAAATGAAAGATGTTCTCCCTGCACCGACTCATTGGCATCAATTTAGTTCATGGTGCATTGTAAGCCCAGATGGTTTTTGGCAGTGCTGTTTTCTATCAGACATTTCTCACTTTTTATTTGCACTGAAGTTTGCTGTCCTGTAAGCAGTGTTCAGCTTTATCGACTGTCATCTTGCAGATTTTGAATGTCTTTTTCCAGTACATCCAGATCACTTTGAATTCTAAGTCCTGTCCTCGAGAGCCCTTACAATCCTTCCAGACGGGTGTCCTTGAAGAGTTGTTCACCTTCTGCCTCATTATTGATGAAAGACAGTGCAAGTAAACTCTACATGCAGATGCTGTGGGCAAGATGCATCCCACCTAGACTAGGACTGTATGCATCTGTAACCAAGTTCAGTGCCATGTGCTGTCCTTGCAGGCCACTAAGAGAAATGGGCGCTCCTGGCAGTGAGAGTCCGACACCCTTTTAGATGTCTGCATAGGGACAAAGTGACTTCTAAGGCAGTCAGGACACCTAAACTGTTGGCCAAACCCACAAAAAAAGTGTTCAGTTTAAGGTTGGTGCTGTTCCCTTTATCTGGGTCCTTCTAGGTATCAGTGATGACTACAATGGGATTCTGATTAGGATGTCCTTATTAGGAATTAGGGAGTTCTAATGAGGGATTAAGGAGCAATTAGGAAGTAGGGAAACGGACAGAACTGTTACATCCCAACACTTTGGCTCTTATGCTTATCCATGACTTAAGATTGCTATTTATCCCTTAAGAGGATTTTAGCTTTAGCTTTTCCCCAGGCTGAATATGTCTGAGCTGTGAAATAGGGGTGGGAAGGTATAATTCAAAATGTGGCACAGCTTCCATGCATATTGACATTCAGACTTCTGGAAATGAATCTAGGGCTGGAATCTGACCACTTATAATTTCTCAGGAATATTTCATAATATCTTTAAGATCAGTGAGAAGTTGAAAGCGTATGCTAAGATATTAGCCTGGAGCTGTGGGTATCTCCTGCATCAGATAGAAAGCCTTTTTCTTTTTCACCACTTACTGAAATTAAGAGATAATGTCACTGTAATAGTGTTGTCAGAGAATATTGGTTTCCTGCAGCTACATATCTGCAAAAGCATTTCTAGGAAAATGAAATGTCAAGGAAAATGCAGATATTTATTATCTAGGCAAAAATCATCTGATTGTCTGATAATATTCTGTTACCATGATCTCAGAGAATAACTTGCTGATGTGCATCCACTCATTTTGGCTCTTCCTTTCTGCAGAGGAAAACTGAGATATAATATTTGCTAAAACTCAGAAAGTAATGACTGGCAGCTCTGGTAATAATTAGACACTAACATTATACACTCTTAAAACTTGATAATACTGTAAATCACAGTATAATTCAAGATACATAAAAAGGAACTCAGCAAATTTTCCAGACTTGTGACATCATTTAAGCCACAGATTGTTTAGCAGCTTTCTAACTCTTACTGGCAGAGATGATTGCTTTTTTCACTAAAAACTCCAAAAATACAGACTTTTTTTTTTTTTTTTTTTAAGTTTCTGAGACAGTAAAGGGTTGCTCCCAATAACACATTCTTGTATGTTTTCCAGAATACCTTTATACACAGTATTCCCCAATGGTAGAATCACATTTGAAAGCTGATGATGTTGTTCTCTCAATAAACAGTCTAAATTTCCCCCTGTACAATTTTAACCTACTAATACTCCTTACACTCATATCTACACTAAATAATTCCTCAGCTCTCACATGCTCCCAGTAGTTGTCTGAAGCCTATTCTCATACTCTGTCCCTTTACATGGGAACCAGTCTTGTGCTTTAGCCGTTGTTACCACAACCTCTCCTTACATTTCAGTCCTTCAGCCACTCATCATTTCTGTGAGTTTCTTCTGATTTGCTGATATACTTTCTGATAAAACAGTGCCCAAAAGCAATTCCTTTGAAATAAAACCCATGCAGCACCAGGATCCCAGTGTATTAATTTGGCTAATAGTGATCCATTATGGGCCACGCAACAACACTCCCCAAAATAGTGTCCTTAAAGAACTCATATCCTGTTTTCTCACAAGTGCTCTTTCCACTTGCTGGACTTTGTGTCCTGGATCCTACTGAAGTGTTGTTCGGTGGTGCTCCTGGGAAAGAAGATGCTTTCCTACTAGTTTTGGTGTTTCCAGATAAATCAAACGCATGCTGGGTGAGAACCGATTGGCACATTCACCGATTTCACTGTAACAAATACCAGTGCCCATCTGTCAACTGTAGGTCCGTATTTCCTATTCACACCTTGGGGTGTGTTTTTAAAGTTACTACTGTATTACTCGCTTTGACCTACCCTTTTGCTACCAGATCTGTCTGCAGTATTCTCCCAAAACCTACAGTGGACCACTGCCTATCATTCAACTCCTTCCCAAGACTGACTCCTGTCATGTTACATATATGAAAGGATTCCATAATAGATTTGTTGGGAAAGAGAATCATAGCACTATGAGGAAAAAAAAAAGGCTTTTTTTTCTCGATTTTTTTTTTTTGCCTCCAATCAAAATCTCAGTAACACACTAGAAATAGAAATTGCCTAGGTTCCTAAACTGAAATATACTCCCAGTTATCCCTGGCCAGCTGCTTTTGTGGCACGCTATTACAGGTCCAAGGACTCTGAAAACCCCAACAACAGTTTTCTGAAAATGATATACTTGTGACAATTTCCCTGCCACCCACCCCTGTAGAGCTGGGAGTCTGAGCAGGTCTTAACATTACATAGTGGCAAAATGGACCAAAAATTACAGCCTTTCAATAGGGACAAAAAGGGAAAGAGTCCAAAACCATCTAAGTCCAGCCATTTTCAATTATGAGAAGGCTGCTAATAAATACTTAGTATGGAAGAGTCCACTGGACTCCACAGCCCTTACACAGAGCAGACACAAAACACTGTGTACTATGACTAATATAGATCTACAGCAAGCAACCACATTCCAGAACACTTGTATTATGCAATGCAAAGACCACAGGAGAGGTTCAGGACATCAGCAATGTTCTGGACCAGCAATACCAGTGGATTTGGTGGGCAAATTGACAAGCTGAAGAGGGTTACAGCTATAGAAAGGGACAAAAAACCCCCACAAACAAACAAAACCAAAACACACTGGTACTTCTCTCCTGATTTCTCCTGTTCAGTGTGGCTCTGAAAATGGAGGCAAGACCTTCTCCATGAGGGGTGTTTTGCACTAAGACCAGCACACTGCTTTCAGTATCCTGCACTTAGATAACCCAAATTATTCAGCGAAAAGTCAAAATATCTCCTTGAAAATTACTTATACAGCAAGAGGAAAACAGAAAATTCTTTCTGCCCTCTGCAACTGATCAGTCAAAGCCCTGAAATATGGGAACAATAACAGTAAAATTATGGTGTAATGAACAGTTTAAAATTTCTAAAGATGCCACTGGGTAAGAGACTTGGGCAGGGGGATTCATCCCAGCTAGCTTTAGGTACCTACAGCTGGCTGTCTAGATTCCCTGTATAGCCATGGAGAGACAGAGGCACTTTCAGGGCCCATCTCACCTGACCCACTTCAAACGCCTATCTCAGGATAAATGAATTGAATTTTACAAGTATCTATTTCTCCCTATTGACTACAGAGTCTAGGAAACTAGTTCACATATGGATGCCTGCATTGCAGACATCTATATTTGGACAGATAAGTTTCCCTGCCACAGACCTGTATCACAAGCATCAGTCTCTACTGCCAGCAACATCCTTATACAGCCATACACTCCCTCCTCTAAAACTTATCCAGATATCTCTTTCTAGCAGCAGATCTGAGGGTTGCCAGGATCCCCACCTCCATAACAACCAATGCTTTTATCCTCCAGCAACCCAAACAGCCTGAAGACTTGAGCTTCTGCAGTTGCCTATCAGCTGCCTGGGAAGCTAAAATAGTTCCAGGTGCTCCCACAGGCACTGGCTCCCAAGTTCCGAGGCATCTCACTCAGGAACATGCCACATCCCTGTGAGCTAATGAGCAGAAAAATCCTGGGAGAAGTTTATTAGAATTCCTTATATTCATAGTTTTCATTTTCAGTGAATTTTCTACTGCTGATGAAAATTTCCTGTCCAGCTCAGTCAATGGTTCATTTAACAAACAGCAGAGACTAAATGACGTCTATACGTGGCTCCAGTCAGTAATGCCAGAAAGGCAGTAATGCTGTTGTTACCTTTGCTCTCTTTCCTCCTTCTGCTGCCTTTTGCTTGTTCATGGGCCTCACTTCTGTAGTAGGAGATGCAAATCCCCTTTAGTTCAGACCCCATTTCAGCAGATGCTGGATACAAGTCTTGGGTGTAAGCACTACACTAACAGCATCTATAGTTTGCACTGTACAGGTTGTTGCACTGTTTGATCACTTGAGATAACAAACATTCATTTTTGCTGTTCAGGAATGAAGTTTTTGGAAGATTGCCCAGTTCAGCCACTAATTCCATTATATCTGCTGGTGGGTGGCGTGATTGGCAGCTTAAAGGTAATGTGTCTTCTGTGTGCAAAAAATATTCTGTGTGACTAGACTTTGACTTGCTAGTTAAGACATAATGATGGCTCCAGACAGTCACATGCATGCAGTATTGAAGAGAGTTATCAGGACTGAATTGTGCACCCAAAGCATCCCTCAATCAAGTGAGATGCTAATGAGTTCAGCATTGTCCCACACATTGTGGTGTGACTTTCTCCTACATCACAGTATCTGTGCTACCAACCCTACTGAGGGAAATGACTACTTAACATGGATGCTTGTGGTAAATGGGGTCCTTTTTCCACAAGCAGTCCTCCAAGCATGCCAAACCTTTTGCCTTCGTTTTCACACACATAGACCAGACAAAACGTTAAGTTACTCTCCTAGCTTTGGGAATACTATAAAGCTACAGATGTTTGTACATAGTCCTTCACAAGTTCAGTTTACTCCCACTCTGACCCAGCCAGAAGTAATGACTATGCAGCAGAATTGCTTCCTTCCAGAGTAAATATATCCCTGCATCAGAGCAGGGCTTATCAGTCTAGGGGCAGCACTTTCCAACCACAATTACCTGTCTACTAGTGGACTGTGCTTACTTATATCTTTGCCGAGCCAGAGCCTGGCTGCTTGACAAGTAGAGACACCCTCATATCCATGTTACACCCTGGTCATTATAAAGCTATAATTCTGCATTGACTCCAGGGTGAAGGATCACCCTGTTCTGACTGTTACTTTGCAGACAGTGTTTACTGGCTGCTAGAAAGCATGAAGAGCCTCGTCACAACAAGCTGCAGAGCTACTTTAAGGCTTCCCAACTGTTTTTTGCTGTCCCTTTGATGTTTGTATAAAAGGAAGGAAGAGGGGCAGAGCTGATAGAAGAGCTTTGGAACTGGAGTGCTGGGGCATGAAGGGCTAAGAGCAGCAACCTGCACTGCTGGAGGAGCATCTGTACTGGTAGCATTGGCTGTTCTGCACAGCTAACCAGGGCAGCAGCAACCTGGCACCCAGCCAGCATTCCCAGGAGCCTGTCACCGGCAGAGCAGATAGGGTAGACCTGATGAGTTGTGGCCTAATGTTTCAGTACACACAGCCTGTCTCTTGTAAGGGAAGCTACCAGTCTTTGACTTGACAGCACTGAATCTTGCAGCCGGCAGACGCTGCAGACAAGAGCTATCTACATTCCACTTTGATAACATTTCTAGCCTCTTTTCTATGTCAGAATTGAAAGAACGGGGAAGGAATCTGCAGGTCTCTGCATTCCGTGCACTCTTTCACAGTGGTAACCAAACCACAGTACCTCACTCGGATATGAATCATTCCCACAAGGACCTTTGGTCAGTAAATGAGTAAATGGAGAAAAAAAGAAAGTGCTTAATCTTGTAACAAGGAATGTTACAAGTGACTTCTAGTTACAAATGCTTAGTCATTCAATCGCACCAGTGGATTTATCTATATAATCAAAGATTCATTTAACAGTAGTTTAGAAAAGATTACAGCAGAATTGAAAGGCAATTTTGATGCTAATGAATTGAAGCCTCCATAAAATCGTTGACTGTTTCTTAGCTATTTCTTGTTTAAAGACAGTTTTTCTCACTCTAAGTAAGGTGGTAAATGGGTTAGTTAATATTCATGCTGACGTCAAATAATGGTTTGAACTTTGCTTCAGTTGAGAACAGGACTTCTTATTTTGAATTCTGGCAATAAATTTGGTCAGAACTTGATCGGCCTAACTCCTGTGTCACCTCATAGTGCTTGGTCTGTAGCCAAATTCCCGTCTCAGCCCTGCTCTCTTTTATGTCCACTGGACTGCACCGACTTCACTGCGCAATACATTCACTTGACCTCTGGGGGTTAAAAGGTCAGAGAATGGGTGTAAGATGAAGTCTGAATGAATGATGTCCTGTGTTGGACATCATTTAATGGCAAAGTCATTCTGGCTCAGGTCTGTGCAGTTCTGTAGGCTCCTCACCTATTCCTTTACCACCTTCAACCTTTCAAAAGGCAGTGGTAACCTACAACTGTTCACTGAGGCAACTGAACCATTCTATAGCATCCAGAGAGGCCTGCTGAATTCATGTCATGCTGCTCCATAAATGTATATTCAGCAGTTAGTAACAATGTGAGCAACTGACAGAAATTGCTTCAATCACAGCTTGGCAAGGCAATATCCATAAGAATTAAATGTGCTTTTTGTGAACTGGTTAGATGCAGCTGAGATCCATAAATCTACATTGGATGTTTCTCTGACTTCCTCAAAATGAATACTCATCTGCCATTTAATCCCATTCCCATTGCTGAGCTTGGTGAAACTTGGGTACAGGCAGCTATCTATGTGCTGAGCTCACCCCAAAGCTGCATGGGGTTTCAGGTTGACCTACAGGTCCCCCTATGCAGAAACCGCAGACCTACTGGCCAAGCAGATTTATTCCTCCTCCTATGTGTCATGAGCCTGCATAAAATAAATGTTCACCTAAGAAGAAGATGCTCTGCTGGTTTGAACAAGTTTATCAGTTTGAGGGCTCAGCTGGAAGTGAGACAACCAGTGGAAACACCTTTTTTTTTGCCTGTGTTGGTGCTGGGGCTTTCTCACATGGTAGCAACATTCAGGCTAGAAAAACAGTTGGTTTTGTGACAAATATTTAGTCATTTATAAATAATCAAACAGTTTTACAGGGTAAGAGAAAACTCTTCCCAGGATGTCCTGGATTCTCTTGCTAAGCCTTGCCTCTTGAAAATGGGGCATGTGGACTAAAATCTGAACCAGACAGAACATATACCCAAACAGGTTTCCCTTGGCCAGTGTTCTGGAGAAGGGAGAGTGTAAAATGAGGGGTGCTCCTATAAATCTACCAAAACTAGGAAGGTCATTGAGGGTACAGAAATTTGAAAGCTTCTCTACACTGCAATCTACCTATGTTATTCATATTGCCAAGACTAAACTAGAAATTTAAGCATTGCTGATGAGTCCTACTGCATTTCTCTGTATACCAGACCTTCCTAACCACGTGGCATTGTGGTATTCCACCTATTTCTCTGTTAGTTCTAACTGAAGGCAGAAATGGAGCAATCTGAGAAAATGACACTTAATTGAAGAAAACTTGACAGCAGTACACTGCAAGTATCTGAAGCAATTCATTCGGGGTTTAGGTCGTAATCTAGATACTTCATAATTCACCTATATAGCCACAGAAAACAGAGCTGGGAGAGATAAATCCACCCACTACAAGGCAGGAACTACACTACTTAAGTTATTTAGCAGTTACTCTAATCTGTTCTCAAAAGTCTCCAGCGTGGGAGCTGCTGCCATCTCCCTACACAATCTGTTCTCAAGCCTTTACATCCTTACCATTGGCAATTTTTTTCCAATTAGTTGCCTAAATCTCACTGGTGAATAAACTGTAGGGAAATAATGCATTATTGTCCAGCGGGATCTGCCTCATTTGTGGCTCCTTAGCTTTCTCTTACATGATTTTCCCACTCTGAATTTTATTTGGCCCAAAGACTGGCAGTGGCCAGAAGGCATTCAGACTTTCTGCAGCCAATTCACCTATTCCCTTTTCTCCCCCAATACCTCCAGGTGACTCTCCTGCTGTATGACTCAACCAGGATGAGACAGCTGCTTTCCAAGTCTGTTGTGATTGATGATGATGATGATGACGAATATCCCTGGAGGCAGAATGCTCACAAGTACTACATCCATCTAACCCTCAGCCTTTTCCTCTTTCTCTGGTTCATTCTTGGGAACTACTGGGTTTTTTCTGTGTACCTGCCAAATTTCATTCCACCTTTTCATCAGCCTCAGGATTACTGTGACAAAACCCTGTACATTTTTGCTGTCGGTGTTCTCATTATTAGCCATACTGTTCTGTTTCTCCTTATCTTTTGTAGCTGCTGCATATTCTGTTTTTCCAGGCAAAGATTCTCTTCTGAGGAAGACTAAATGTCACATAAATAAAGCCCCAGATGTTTGGGCAAGAGTATACAACAAAGAACAGACAATAATACACCTGTATGTACATCTTTGTTGTACTATATGAATGTATGATAGCAGTCAACTGCAAGGGGAAAATGTAAAATATAATGCTGTCTGGAAATAGCTGTGCTGGAATACAGCGTAGTCTATGTAAAACTGCTGCTACAGATGCCAGGGTGCACTCTTGCTAACTTTTACATCCCTTTTTTAACTCTTGGATGTTCTATCTGGAGCAAGCTCCTGCAGATGGCAAACTCCTCTAAAACCAGGTCTCCTTATGTTGTATATAACACAGTACAGCATAGTACATTTTTGCCTGTAAAAGTAGCCATATTGTCTTCTTCACTGGGGTCTGAACATCTCCATAACCTTGCTGAGGTTTGCTCTGTCCCCGCATTACAGATGAGGGAGTGAGACAAAGAGACAAAGAGCTGTATTTAGGCCACTTTGCATGGTTCATGGACTTTGACAGTAAGTTAGCTGCTTGCTGGAGAGCAATTCAGGACACAGTCAGACCAGCCAGTAAGTAGCTATGATAGCAACATGAACATGTATAAAAGGCAGCCTGAATACGGCCCTCAGGTCTCTTCTAATCTTCGACTAAAAAGCATCTATATCTAACTTCGTGGCTAAAACAGGCACTATGAATATATCCATATACATCCAAACTGAGCCAAGGCTGCTTTGCAAGTCTTTGGCAGAATATGGAACTGAGCTACTGAATGTCAGATTGGTGCTTCAACCAGGACTCAGCATTTCCCAATCTGAGGAGACTCTTCCTCATACTTTTTCTATAGCAGTAATTTGTCAGTACCACACTAACACAGAGATGACTGTCACACCATTGTGATCAATTCCGTAGAAAAATTCATGATATATTTTAAATATAAAATGGTATTTTAAATATAAAAAACAACAGCAAGACATTGGCAGGGATGTTAGAGTTTCAGGCAGATGTGTTCACTACAGCAGGTCTCTGGTTGCGGCGGGAGTGTACATTTGATTTGTTCACCTGGGCGCTGTACATATGGGAATCTATACTCCAGTGGACAGATACAACACAAGCAGCTTTTGAGTCAACAGCAGCATCCAGCTTTGAAAGCACCATCATGCACAGATGCAACTGCTTTGTGACATGCAATGGAACAAGCCCAGAACTGGTTCTGGTAGAATGATTTTCATGTGTTGAAGAATGCAGTGTAAAAGTGCTCTTTCTGCTTTCGCTTTTATGCATTTCTGTTAATATGGTCAAAATGGAATGGCTCCCCTCTAGATGAGCACGAGGGTGGCCCCCAGCACCGGGAGTGGATGTGTGTTTTGTGTATTTTTTCTGTGAAAACCCACACAGCTGAAGCCCATGTTTTAGAGAAACCTAAAAGGGTTATACAATGCCTGTGGAAGGGTGAAATCTATAAAAGAACTCAACAATATGCCACAGATGAATAGGGTCTGCTCAAGCATCCTTCCTGGGACTGAGGCTGAACACAGCGTAACATCTGTGGGAACCACCTGTCTTTAAGCATGAACATTTATCTCAAAGGCTATTGTACAGGTAACTAAGGCTGCATTTGGTCCCTAAGGATTTTAATTCAGGCCCTGGCTTTAAGAAGTGTTTATTTCCAGAAAACTAATCTTAGAAAGAAGGTAGGATAAAGGCTGAAATAATCTGACATGAGGGCAGCATCAGTGTAGCATTCCCCTGCTCTGCTTCCCCCTCAGGAGAAGTCACAGTCAGGCTGCCTCGTTCAGACACTGATGGAACAGGAATTACTAACACTGCCAGCTGACTTAGGCCATTCACAGCTGTATGTAGGGAGATACGAACAATGGAAAACTCTACTTTTATTCAAGAGCCTCAGACTGGATCTGGGAGAAATCACTGGCTTTGTTTCCCAAAGAGCTGCTCCACCACACTCTCTCCACTGCCTCTCTAATGGTACCTTACTTTTCTAAAACATAACTGCTGCCAGTGGTGAAATGCTATAACTCTTTTCCACTCCAAAAGCTTCACTGGCTCAGCACTGAGCTCTTGGATTTCAGCCTTCAGTTCTGAACTGATCTAAGGGATTTCACCTTCAGTAGAGAGCATCTTTCACTCATTAAGATACCAAAGTGATTAAGAGATTGCCTATCAGCAGGCATAACTCCATCCATCACTCAAATGCAGCAAAGCAGCTGTTCATCATTACACATAAACTTTATCCAGAAGCTTGGAACAGGCATAAAACCAGAAAATTATACTCAATTGATAATGTAAAAGAAATTTAAAAAGAAAGTAACTCCACCCACAGGACTCCAGTACATACTTCCTCTTTCCTGCAAAATGCTGCTAGAATTATTCTTAATCACAAGGAATTAAGAGCTAATACTCCTGATTTTAAGTCTGAATTGATTCCCATGTCACTGTGCATCCAGTGACCCCACAGAAAATGATGATGTGCTCCTAGCTGAGCAAATATGAGATCAGTTTAGTTCAGAGAAGAAACACAAGCTAAGTCACATTGCCTTGTGTTTGCTGTGTTCCTGTGTGAGCATAGTTACAGCAGCTCAGCACATGTGCAATGATTTACCAAACTTCAGCCACACAATGGTAAGCCTGAGGCCTATGTCTCATTCATGGGAGGCTAAGACTGACTGATTCTCTACAGTCTGACATGAAGGATTAATTCTTTAGATAAGAGAACCCCGTGCATCCACTGACGTCTTGGAAAAGTGCTGCCAAATCACAGTGCAGGGGATATAAGCATGCCTTCTGCACTTTCATTGCTAATGCCTCCTTCAGCAGATTGGAATCATGCAGGTGTGGAGAAGGGGCACCTGGTTTTGGGCACGTGGTTACATACAACTGAGTTAAAGTGACTTACTAAGTTAGCACTCTCCTGACACACCATCAGCAGCACAGTTTCTCTTGAGTTGACACAATGGCAACCTAAACATATTAGTTTAGCTGAAGGCACTTGATCTCACTTTGGGGTAAGCCAGGGACATGTGCATGGACCACAGCATCTTAACTTGCAAGCACCAGCTTTTTAAATTGCCACAAATTGATGCTGTCACAGACATATGCTCAGTCCCTGGAGAAATAGGCGTGGCTCCTCAGCTGTGGGGGAATTAAGTCATTACAGCCCAAAGGTCAAGTAGCTGAAAATACAGTCTACACCTTAAAATGTTTACTATTTTGCCACTAGACTAAAATTACAAATTGAAAACATTCTCTTTTTTTCCCATAATAATATAAATTCCTTATGAAAATTGAACAAAATACACTCTTAAGCTAATTATTATGAACTCAGGATGTTAACTAAGATGCAGGAAACCAGTTGTAACTGTTTCAGTTAAACCATCTTCCCTTCTTGAGAAAGAAAGGTCTATTTCCAGCATTTAAAGGAAAAAATATACATTATTCCAATGGATTAGATAGCCTGCTCACCACTAGTCATGAGTACTACAGAAATCTAATAATATAAAGATACAAAGACAATTCTGTATGCACACACTGACTCTATACATATCATAAATGCAATCATAGCAGTCATGAAAATAAATTGCACTTATTACAGTTTATTGCCCACAGTATATTTGTTCTCCCACTACTCCACCTTCTTTAGCCATGAGTATAATATTCCAAAGCTCTAAAAGAGCAGCTTCCCACAGCTATTTTAGAAGCTGCAGACAGACAGGCAATGTTTTGTGTTCCTTCATTCCAAATGTCGAACACAGACGGCTTCTACCTGCTGACCCAAAGAAGAGAGAAAAGAAGAGCATCAGACATATCAAGACATCATCTCTTCAGAAGTGGAAATAGGAATGTTGTGCTGTCAGAGATGATGCTCTCATGCAGTACTTGCTCTGAGCTTCATGAGGTCCCAAGACATCAGACTTTAAAAGGTGACTGCGCAGAAAAAAAATAAAGAAGCAGAAGCAATTCTGGGTTGTGCCAAGAGCTGTTTTGAATGTCTCAGATCCTGAAATGCGAACAGTTGGTGTAAAAGAGCCTAAATGCTTTGACTCTAGAGGCAAAGGGCTACGAAGATTAAAATGATGATAACTAGTATATATGGTACAACATTCTAAACCAGACCACTTTCTGTAAGTTATCTTGAATCTTACCTCTGAGTATTCATCTTCTCCATATTTTAGATGATAGGGACCTTCCATCACAATGAGGAGCCATGTATATTCTATATATAATATAGAAAGGATTGTTATATCAGGACTGCAATCTTAAACTGTTGCTTCTTGGCATAAGTTTCTTCAGGTTCCTGTTTACTATTGGAGTAGATGAAAGTCCCACAGGTGTTAGCCACGGGAGGAAACAGAAGACATTTTCACATGGTACAATATTGAGGGAAAATAAAAAAGGCTGACAAGTGCCATCTAATATTGCACAGTACAAGAAAACAAAGTAGAAGGAAACTGCTAAAAAGAACAATGTCATATTGCAAGGTTTCTGAACAAGTTGTATGAAACTCTGAGAAATCACGTATATGTGTTTGTAATACTGAATTTCTACCAAATGTCTTATTTGAATAAAAATAAGTGTAAGTGCATGAGCCTATGTGACTGCAGTTTAAAAATTAAGGTACTTTACATTTACCAGTCATGCTAATTATAATCAACCCTGCTGCAATTTCACTGAGATGAATAGTTATATCAGAGACTGATTTCGCCCACAGATTTGAATCTAAGCCATACTGACTCTTCTGTATGATTATTAGCACTCAGGCAAGGGAAGAACCTGTGATACCTTTCCCCATGCTGCAGTACGGCAGCTCAAATGTGAGAGGTCCTCTGAAATGCAAATTGTGGGCCTGTAGGTCAACGTACATGCAAGTTTTCTTTTAATAAGGTCCTCTTGATGTCCAGATGAGTTAGGTAATTGCATACTGAAGGGAGTACAAGAAAGATGAAGAGGTACTTTTTACAAGAGCATGTAGTGACAGGACAAGGGGGAATGGACTTAAACTGAAAGAGAGTAGGTTTAGATTAGATATTAGGAAGAAATTCTTTACTATGAGGGTGGTGAGGCACTGGAACAGGTTGCCCAGAGAAGTTGTGGATGCCCCATTCCCTGGAAGTGTTTAAGGACAGGTTGGATGGCGCTCTGAGCAATCTGGTCTACTGAAAGGTGACCTTCTTCACAACAGGGTTGAAACTATATGATCTTTAAGGTCCCTTCCAACCCAGGGCATTCTGTGATATCCTATGGATTTAATTCTCAGTCCTTTGGAAAAAAAAAAAAACCCAACAAACCTTTCAGTACAGATATAAAATGAATATACAGGGTGCAAATAGTGGAGAAAAAAAATCCACTATGCACACTTGTTCACAAGTTTCTGTAGACAACACCTTTTTATTATCATTGCTTACTTTTGCTTTTTGTATCACTATTGAGCTTCTGCGTGGATTTTACAATACTAGTCCATAAATACCATTTATTTTCAGAATATATCAGAAAAAGAGTTGCCTCAGTATTTTTACTAGACTTAAAAAAAAAAATAAATTGTCCTGTAAAACAGGTGAAATAAGACTTTTACTAAACCACTGTGGTGCTTTTTTCACATGTGAGGGTTTGGCTCCACAGCTTTGCATGGGTAAGTTTCACATATCATTATGGGTTCTGCTATAACAGTATGTGTACTTCCTGGAGACACAAAACTTCAGTCTATTCCTTTTGCATTTGAACACAACATACAACAACCACATCAGCCCAGGTGTGACTGTTGCCCTGCTTGCCAATACCTCTTGGAGGATACATACTATTAGATAACATCTTCAAATTGGTAACAGCTGCTCTAGAACAATCAATGCTAATAAGCAGCAAGATTTGCAGAAAAATAAGAAATAAAAGAATGGAGCATAGCAGAACTCACCTGAGTCGATAAGCCCATGAACATTCCTGTCCAACAGGTGGTAGTAAGGGCAGTAAGTTCTACTAGAAAGAGCAGTTAGAAAAAAAACCAGGTAGCTGAAGAAAATCACTCTCACAGCCTAGCAACAAACACATATGCATTCAAGTATGTTGCCTACTGTAAGGACAAAGAATTTTTCAGTCATGGGAATAATAAAATTATCCTTTACTGACGAAAAGAATTATTTTCTAGAATGCATATCAACTACAAAACTCATATTATTTTTAGAAAAATTACATACTTAAGCATGCATAAACTATTTGATACATAGGAGATTAATTAGGTTAGCAGCAGGTTTAGGGCTTCTCCTAGCCAACTCTTTTTCACTTTGGGAGGACACTCAGCAGCCCCTCTCCTTGGCAGGACATACCTGACCCTGGGAAACCCTGCAGGCTCTCAGAGACCAGGGCATAAAGCAAACCTATACTCCTGATAAGGCACAGTATGAGACTCCTTTTACTGGCCCCTGAGCAAAAAGGAGTGATTAAACTGATGATATACTGCAACATTTGTTTCTTGGTAACAAAAGGCTATTTGGTCTGGGGGAAGCTCAGCTCTTCACTAGAAACAACACCTGATGACAGCAGCTGGCAAGCTTAGTGATGACTAGGGTATATAACAAAGAAAGCACCCTATTGTACACAAAAACACCACACAGGCCAGAACTTCAACTCCTCCCTGCGTTCAGGAAGAGCAGCTTTTGCTTCTCTCACCCTGCTACCACCATAAAAACTTCAGACACGTCCCTGAGACCTCAGGGCCTGAATATTCCTCTTCAACCACTCACCAAACTCTATGCTTCATCCAAGTAACAGCGTAAGTGTTGAGTGCCTCGCTGCAAGTTGCCAACTGCTCTTAATTGCCATTACACTGACTGGGGCAATGCTAGTTTCTAAAGCAGGAGTTTTCAAGTGTTCTGCCTCCAGAGCTGAGGCCAGCATGGCAAACACAGGGCTGGGAGTGGCTCCCACAGCAACAGTGGCTCACACACAGTTGCCACTTCCTTTGGAAACCTGGCCCCAGTTATAGATGCTGAGCTTTTCTGCAAATCTGGGCCTTAAAGCCTGTGCCTGTTCCCACTGCAATCAGTGGCTACTGAATCAGTTCTGATTGATTTAATGGGGGCAGGCAGAGAGACTTAATTAGAAAAGTAGTAGCTGCAAGGAAAGGAGAGAATGCACAACAGCCTGCCAGATCTCTGGTATGAAGCAAGCAAAGGAGGCAGTTGTTCTTCAGACTGAGATTTTGGCCTCTCAACAAAAACCCACAAAAAAAAAAAAAAAGGATAATAAAAGAGATTGACTAAATGGCCTCGAAGCTGCTTTAAACATCTTGTATAATACATAATTGTTTTTCAGCTCTTGAGTACTCTGTCTACCTTTTAGATCTGTCCCCTGGGAAGACAATATGAAACATTTTGAAACACACAGCCCTTGAAAGCAATCAGCATTTTCAACTTTTTTGTGTTGGAGGTAATTAACACATTGCTTAAAACGCCTTGCTATTTGACAGGTACAAAGATGGATCAAGTCTAAAGTGTGTTTTTCATATTAGTCCAGCTGGATGCCAGAGAGCTACTTTTCACCAGCTTGTTTTAAGAAAATACTGAGATTTTCAATTCATTACTGCATAAAAAGTCCTAACATCCAGAAGCTGACAGCCACAATACTCCAGAATTTTTGCTTTGAGAATTACCTGCATTCATGGAGGGCCCGCATGATAGGCTTGGGTGCTGTTTCTGCACTGGTAAATACATCTACCAGAATGCAGGATCACTAATGCCAAGCTGTGTAGTGTGAATCCTGGTGCAGCCTCATCCATAGATCTTGGGAACAAATTATCCCTTCAGAAAACTATTATCCTGATGATATCTGAGCTTGTTTTAGACGGAAGTATTTGCTTAATACCTATTGTGAGCCTCAGCATCAACAATAACTTGCCTCGTATGGGCAATAAGATGATCAGGACCTGAGAAGTATTTGATAGTGCAGATATACCTGAAGTGTTGCAGTCCTTAAGGGGAAGAGTTAATTTGGTATGTTTTATCAATGCTAAGCACTGCATTGTGTTTATTATCCAGGGTGAAGCCATTTTGTTCATTCAAATGAGGGAAATGTCAGGAGCTCCAGAGACTCGTGGCTCTCTTGATCCCCCCACTTCTAATGGGAGAGCCAGACTACACATATATATTAGTAGCTGGCTGTGACAGCTATCTGAGATGTTGTCTGACAATCCATGAGAAGAATTCTTTGTTTAAAAAATTCCGCCATGTTCAGAGCAGTGTCCTATTAGAATTTATTGCTAAGTTAGTAGCAATCAAGGAACCAGAAGATGTAACTTTCCCGCTTTCCAAAGCTCCAGGATGGATTCTAATTCAGCTAACTAGATGCATCAACCTAGAATTAAGTACCAAAGGCAACATATGCAGCCAAACTTTGGATGTGGGCAGAAATTTTGCATGTGAGAATACTGCAATGCAGGCCCTTCAATAGCACCACCCAACTCTTGGCAAAGGTACATCTTGCCTTTTTCCTGTGCACGACCCGGTATTGCCTCATCATCATGACAGCTGGGTTAGGAGAGAGCACTTACACAATCTCTACAGTCTCCTGCCTCTGGAACAACAGTACAAAAGCAAACACCACAGGGGGTGAAGTGAGGTAGCAGAAACATCTAGTTGTTAGGACAGCGTGCAACAGCTCCCTTCTGATGTGAAAACTGGACTTGATCTCTTCCAACCTTAATGATGGATTCTGTTATGCTGTTCAGACAGAGTGCTGTGACAGTTCCTTTCTGGGTGCAAGCTTAGGCCCTCAGTAAAGAAAAAGAAAGGGTTTCTAAGCAGAAATCTCTCCGTTGAATGTGCTCAGGGATTGTTGCACTTTGGCAAGGGCATAGTTTCTGAGCATTTACAAAATCTCCTTAAAATGGCATTTGTTAGAAGGGTATGGGTAGCATTACAGTATTTATAGAATATCCTCTGAGAAAATTCTGTTTGTACCAGGATGACAGTGGTACCCAACTCTACATTAAAACACCTTCTCTAATATTAATACAACAAATATGCTGTAATTGCCTATGACTACTTAACCCCACAATATTATTAGCTGCTCCCATTGTCTGGCTGCCATAATCTATTTTTTGACTCATAGACAGCTTCTGTCATGCATACTCATATTAGTTTGTACCTCAGGGTACCATCCAGCATCTTGCTGATTACAGTCCAAATGGTTTAGCCTGCAAGGAGTTGGGTGTATCTGCATACACTTCATTTACTTTCAGAGATCAGAAGACTGCAGGGATGCACTTCCCAATTTATGAGAATATAGGCTGACACTACAAACAAAACACATCAGAACCATCATCCCATTCTGCTTGTACTAGCCACAGTCTCACTGCTTAAGAAATAAGCAGGGAAACACAGAAATGACAAGGAAATAAAGCACAACCTGGTTTATTACATTTATTCACAGGAGCTGCCATTGTTTTGTTTGGGCTTTGCTAATGTTTTTCAAACTGAAACCATATTTCCTGTAAAGAATGCTGCTAATTCTGTGGCATAAGCAGCTGTGGAACAGTATTGTTCTCCAGCACACTGAGATGCAGAGAGGGTTATGAAGCCCAAGGTAAGACAGTCTCTAAATAGCATGAAAATGTGGGGCAGCACTGCAGTTTTCTTCCTGGATATTCGTAACAGCAGGTATGCCCACATAATTCTCTGTTTTTCCCCTGCTGAGCCAGGGTTTGAGGAAAGTAACCGTGCAGACTTCTCTCGGCTGTGAGGGAAAGGGAGAAGCTGAAGGGCGTGCTGAGCACGGGACAGGAAGGAGGAAGAGGGGACATTACCGCAGCCTGTATGCAGGACTTGCACGAGCCTAACATCTGCTCTGTTCACAGCAAGTGTGATTATCAATCATCATAGCAGTCTAGGCTGTACAGTTTTGGTTGCTAATTGCATGTTGTAGGTGATGATCACAAAACTATTTCCACGTACTCACAGACATCACAGCACATGTCCATAGTTTAGGCTGCCATTCATTTTCGACTATATGAAATAACGTTACTGCCACTCACACTATTGCCAAGCTGTTCCTTACTGGGACCAAAGTCTCCATTTCAAGCAACAGAATCAGGATGAATTGTTTAGGAATACTTTAGTCTCAAACTCCCAGGCATTTCGAAGAACAAGGTCAGGTAAAACTGACTCAGGCTATTGTTTTTTTTAATAGAGTCTTTCAGCTGTTTTAATAAGAACAAGCGTTTTCAGATTTCATGCAAAAGTACAACATGTAGCTGGATGGTCTCTGCATGGAAGAAAACATCACTGTGAAAATGTCTCTTTGCCCTCTGAAAACTCTTCCTTCATACACAGTACACAGAACAAGCAGACAGTGAGTTCAAAAGTTGTAACTTGATAGTGGGAAGTGCCTTTTGTGTGAGCCTAATACTCACACAATGTGCGGGGAAAGTGGAAGACTCTAGTATGAGGCCTTTGCCAGAACTAAGAGATTTAGAAAGAGACGTATGAGACTATCATACAGGATTAAAAAAGACAGAATATTCCTATTTGTCTCCTATCTCTGCTAGTGAAACCAGGCAACTTAAGCTCTTGAAAACTTAGATAGGGTTCTCTGCATATGACCCTACATACCACATAAAATACATGAATTTATCTAACTTGCACACTGAACTTTCCAAGTGCATAGTCCTTTCATGTACTTAAAAGCATAATTATACCTATAATGACAATTTCCTTATGGCTAACATGGGCTATCCAGATGTGCAACTCCAGGTTGATTCTCTTGGGCTTCATTGCTCCAAAGCACATACCACATGAACTGAAAACACATTTTGAATTTCACTTCCCCTACTGCTACAGTCATTCATGTACCCTTTCCTTACTGGTATACTTTACTCCATTAGTAGGAGCTGGATATTTAACGGATTTGTTATGCAAAATGCTACTTGGTGTGGCACAACATGGTTATGTTTCTGTGAGAGCATCCCTTTGACAGCTTTCCAGAGCAGAGGGTGCAGGCCCAGATCTGGAAACTCTGCTGCCCATCCCCAAAACACAGCACCCCGTTTGCAGTCCTGTATTAGTCGGCAGCAGCATCTGTCCCGAGCAAGCGCCCTGGGAAACTCTCCATCCTTCCTCTGCCACCACCTTCACCAGGCAGAGCCATCTCCGGCGCGGCAGGGGCTCGCTGCGGCTGTCCTTGATGGCTAAAGAAGAAGGGGAAAAACCAGAAGAGATAAGCAGAAACAACCCACAAGCTGCTGCTGAGGGTCAAGGTGTCACAGCTTTCCCCCACCGACACGCTTGCTGCCCGCCCTCGCACCCTCCCTCAGTGCGGCCCGTCCGTCGCGGCGGGGGCGACCGGGCGGGGCCGCCCCTCGGCCCTTACCTAACGCGGGCAGGGCTGACCTTATGTAAGGGCAGAGGCGGGGCCGGCACCGCTGTGGTGGCGGCGGCGGCGGCAGCAGGGCCATGTCCTGGTACCGCAACACCGCGTGGTTCGTGAAGGGGCTGCGGGAGTACACGAGGTACGGGCGGCGGCCCCGCGGGCGGGGAGCGCGGCGTGGGGCGGGCGCGGCGCCCGGGCCGGGCTGGGCCGGGCTGGGCCGGGCCGTTCCTGCCTGCCCGCGGGAGTTCAACCACCTCGAGTGTCGGCGTTTACTTTGTATTTTCAATCGACCGCTCCCCACCCCGCCAAGCCGAGACGATTCCCGCCCCTCTCTGTGGAGCTGCTCGGCCCACCCCACCCCACCCCACCCCACCCCACCCCTCCGCACCCCTCCGCGGGGCTGGCGCCGGGCCCCTTCCCGGCTGAGCTGCTGCTTTCGTGGACGGGGTTGTAAAGCGCTGGCACAGGCTGCCCAGGGAGGTGATGGAGGCACTGCCCCTGGAAGTGTTAAAAAATTATGTGGCTACAGCACTTGAGGACACGGCTTGGAGGTTGGAGGCGAACGTGGTGGTGGTGGTGGTGCTGGGGTTGATGGTTGGACTTGGTGGTCTTAAAGGTCTTTTCCAACCTTGATGATTCCGTGGAACATCGCTGGTTGCAGTGCCACTGACACTGTCTGTGGCCTGTCCATGACTACAGAGAGTAACAGGGCAAGGGAGGGCATTCAGCTGAGCTGTGAGAGAAAAGTGCTTTTCAACTCTGCCCTGTGGTTTGGGTTTTTTACGTTGTTTTTGGTTTTTTTTTTTTTTTTTTTTTTTTTTTTGGAAGGGCTCTCTTCTAGTTTCTCATAAGTGTGTCATGCTTTATTCAGGGGTGGCTACGAGTCTGCTTCGAAGCACTTCAATCCAGCTGATGTGGAGGTGGATGTGCGTGGGAGATCCTTCCTGGTCACCGGTTCAAACAGTGGCATTGGCAAGGCTGCAGCCAAGGAGATAGCGAGGAGAGGTGAGCTGGGATGCCATGGACCTCTGAGGAGCTGATACAGATAACATGGAAGGAAGCAGGTTTGGCCTTCCAGCATAAACACACACAAATCCGTGGAATGAGAGGTCATTCTAGTGGGCTCTTATTGCGGGTTACAGGTCTAAGTGCAATTGGTGCTGTGAAAACTGGCGTAATGAAACCAAATAAGTGGAGAAGATCTGCACAGTGTTTTTCAAGTGCATGTTTACCAAAACTATCTGTGTTACAGTGGCATCTAAGGATGTTGGTGACAGATCACGGTCTTTTTAAAGCTGATTCAGTACAAGTAGCAGCCTGGCTGAATTTGAACTATTTTGAAGAATTTGTGAATTTATCATACGATGAAAGAAAACAATTAGCTTTGCAAAGCTGAGATGGGAGAGTATAGAAGAAGCAATGTAGTTGTGCTTGATCTTAATGATAATACCTTGGATTTGTGCCCTTTGGTTGGTTACGTGTAATTATTTTTTTATGTGGCTCTATGTAATCAAGGAGGTGGTATGAACTGGACCTAACTGCTGTTGAAGGATAAACATAATCCCTTACAGAGTTGACAGAATAATTCCTGTTGTGCAAGAGTGATAGGAGTTTTGGCACGTAGAATAAAAAGGAGGAACTTGTATCTCTTTGCTCTCTCCTTGTGTGCTTAGGTTTCATAACTATCTTGTGAAGGAAAGTGTGACTCAGTTAAATTAAACTAATTCAGAACTATTAGCATCAAGGAGTCTTTGGGTTAAAGATTTCCATCAGTGCCAACGTGTGTTTGATATCAGGTTCCCAGTACTGCTATTATGCGTAACAGCTTTGTGTAAGTATTGCTTTGTCTGGTGACTGTTTTGCTCACAAATGGATATGCCTGCCAGGTTTTGCAAGCTGGAGGGCTGGCTGGATCCGCATGGGATTTGGTCACCATGTTTAGCAGAACGACCTTGGGCTCAGACGGCGTGTCTGATGTGTTGTATGGGCATTGCTGTTTCATATGAAATTAAAATGCCTTCCTGATCCTATTCTAAAATGGGTCGCTTTGAAACTCAGTGTCAGCTGTTGGGGCCCTGGCTTCTAGTTGAATCTCTTAAAGTACACCATGAGAAGATAATAAGGATTTCTGACTTAGCAAGAGAATAATCAAGCTATGTTGGCTTTACCTTCAAGCACTCAGACCTTTCTAACTAGTAATGGTCTTGATGACAACTTCTGTAGTCTGAGTTCAGCTTTTCTCTGAATGGGTGTCTTATGGCTGTGCACATTTGGGCTTTCCTCTGTGTCTTGTGAACTGCACTTCCGGCTTGATACAGTCTTCTCCCAATTACTCTGACAATTCCCTTGCGTTAAGTTCAAGTAATTTTATCTTTACTGTGGAAAATGTATTCAAATTTCCAGCCCATAGGTCACACCAGAACTTTCCCTCTGTCCTCAAAGGCAACAAAAAAGTTTATATTCAAAGACCTTAAAAATGCGTCTCTTTTTGTGGAATGTTTTTCTACTGTAGACTCCGAGAATGTTCCTGATCAACTTGAAGGCCAACTGCTTCTTCCATGCATTTAATTTGTACCTGCACACGTTACTTGTGCTGTCCTTTGTGTTTTGGGAAGAGCTTCTTAAACATCTGCAAATGCACATTTTTAACTGCCTTAAGGTCTGTAGTTGGAGCCCTCGTTTGCAGTGAACTCTGCAGTCCCTGTGAGAATGGCCAAAGAAATGAGCCTTGGACACTCCCCCTTCTGATTGGCTTTTCTCTCACTCATGAAATCTGTTTTTCCTGCGGCAAAGACTGTCTTTCGTTCTGATCTGTTCATATTCAGTGCCTGTTTGTGCACGATCCCTTCCATGGATGGCATTTGTGTTATGCAAAATGAAGATTAACTGTATTAAACATCAGTTAGTGTCACTTGTATTGTTTTCCCAAATTCAGGAGTCTTCTACTGCTGCCTGTGGTTGTGCACTTGGTTAAAGTAACCCAGACAGCTCTGGAAGTGCTGTGGAGGAGTCAGACGCTGTTAAAAAACTTCAGAAGAGGCTTGTTGGCCCCATCAGCTGCATGCCAAGGATACTTGCCATTGTGGTGCTCAGGGGAAAAACCTCCCTCATAAACAGAAAATCTCATCATCAGCCCCCAGACTGGGCTGTGCAGAGTGAGTCTTGGTGTTTTGGGCATTAGAAGAGTTACTGGGCAGTGTTGTTTCTATTATGCATCCTTTGGGAATTGCATTCCTTGAGCTTTCTAGCGGTGAACTGTTAGCAATCCTTAAGAGACCTTTTAAAATAAGTAAAAGTTAAGAGTACAGATATTCCTGTGACTAATGCATGACTTCTAATGATCAGAGAATACAAGGCATAAAAATAAAAAAAATTATCCCTACTTTAGTCCTATTTTTGAAGGCTTTCTTTAATGTGGCTAAGTGACGAAATCATGGCAAGTATCCAGGTCTCTGGGAACAGCCTTGCCCTGCGTATTCCTTTCAATGAAAAGTTGGTTGGAAGAGACCTGTAGAGGTCACCTTGTCCAGCTTGAAGCAACTGTTGGCAACACTAGATCAAACCAGTCATTGCTTTGTCTCGCTGCCTGAAACCTGCAAGAATGCAATCCTCTTGGGACAGCTTGATCTCTTTAGTAGAAAACTAATGAAAATTATTTTCCTTCATAGATGACCTGAGCCTCCTGAACTGCCATTTGAGGCCATAGTCCTTGTCATATCTCCATTGCTGAGAAGAATTCTAATACCTGGCATTTTTCTTTCCTTTTCACAGAGCAATTCTGGTCACTTGTGTTGTTCAAGCCCTTTACTGAACTTTCTAAGTCATGTATCAAAAGAAGCATTTATTATACAGATGCCTTAGCTTCAATCTGCAGTATGGCTCTGGTATTTCATCCACTACATATGATGTACAGATCTGACAGAAAAAGGTTTGAGCAGACAGTACTTGGAGTGCAGTGGTCTTTCCCATACATGCAGCCTTGTGTGAGGACCCTGTTACAGCATGATACTTTTTTCACCTTGCCTGCCTTCACAGGGACCGAGTCAAGCAGAAATCTCCCCAGTTAAAATGCTGATGTCTCCCCCAAATGCAGTTAGTAATTAATTATCAGACGTGTTTCTTGTTTCAATCCACCAGGTGGCACGGTTCATCTGGTTTGCCGAAATAAGGAACGGGCCCAGGTTGCCCAAGAAGAAATAGTGACAGAAACGGGCAATCAGGTAAGTTGCCTTTCAGTCTCTTGTTTAGTCTTAGAAAAATTGTTAATATTAAAGACCTTGGAGGGCTTGAGATACTGTTTTGACATCTTATTCTTGTGTTTTTAATAGTGTTTTCATAGGAATGTGGAAATATCTCGTAGCTTATCATTCATATAGTTTGAAGTGATTTCATTTCATTAGATCATGTTTTCTGTGAAAAGTAACATCACCAGCAGCATGCTGTTTTATTTAATGTTTGTTGTTGATATGTTTTGTGATGTCCTACTTACTATTCCTAACTATGTGGCTGAGGCTTTTAAAAGTTAATGTATTGCAACACTTGCAACAACATTTATGTGTCTACGGCATTGGATCTGAAGGTTTTATGTGTCTGAATAACATGCCCTTGATTTGCTAAGGTTGGCTGCTCTGTTAAGTCCTGTGTGTGGTCCTAGTTCCATGCTCTACATGCCTTTCCATCTCATTTTCTTAAAATACCTCTTCTTTACCTCCTTTCTTTTGTTACATATTCTTTTCTTTTTTTCTGTATATATCATTCTACAGTACACCCCTGTAGCTGTCACTGTTGTTTTTGCTAATTATTCAGGAGTGTGATTATGGAGAAGTGCATAGGTCATTAGCTTTTGGTTTTGGCTGGGATAATTTTCTTTATAGCAGCTCCTATGATGCTGTGTTTTGGATTTGTGACCAAACCAGTGTTGACAGCCCATGTTTTAGTTATTGCTGAGAGTTCATGCAGCATCAAAGCCTTTTCTGGTTCTCACACTGCTCCACCATGCGCAAGCTGGGGGTGCATGAGAAGGTGGGAGGGGGGACACTAGGACAGTTGACTCCAAGTGACCAAAGAGATCATCAGGAAAAGCTGGGGGAAAGAAGGACTAAAGGGGGACATTCACAGTTGTGGTGTTTCCTCAGTCACTGCTGCACTGGAAGAAGTCCTGCTTTCCTGGGGATTGCTAAATGCCTGCCTGACAATGGGGAGTAGTGAATGAATTACTTATTTTGATTTGTTTGCACACACAGTTCTGCTTGACTTATTAATCTGTCTTTATCTCAGCCCACAAGTTTTGTCTGTTTTGCCTTTATGATTGTCTTCCCCTTTCTACTGGGAGAGGAGTGAGTGAGTAAGTAGTGATATGGGGCTGAACTACCTACCAGGGTTAATCCACAGCACTTGGATGGAGACCTATCTTCATTTTAGATAATGTCTTGGCTCTTATACACAGTATTTTGATTCCAGTAATAGTTTTTAATGTGGATCAAAAATTCTGAAGATATTTTATGGTTAGAGATGTCATATTGACTAAATTTCTGCTCTTAGATTTCAGCTCCGTAGTGTGATACAACCAGCATTACACTTCAGTTCTTTAATGGAGGTGAATTAGATCAGTCGTTATGTAGAAATAAATACTTCCCAGCTGTCTATAGCTGTGTAACCCCATGGCTGTAGTAAGACTGGTGATTATCTGTACTACCTCCCTTGCTTACTGCAGTCAGACAACCTGGGAAAAGAGGTGAGTTTGACCTCTGAAAGTTCCTTCATGTTCTGTTTTCTGTCACCTGGTGAAACAGAACTTGAGGCAAATCATGTTCTTCCTTTAAAGGCAGCATAATTACTGCATTCCCACTCTTTGGTAGCCTGAAAATCTGTAGTTTCTATAGTCATGAAAGATTACAAGGGCACGGCAGGACTTGTTTGTGACCCTGGGGATAGGGCACTTGTACAGAGAGCAGCTTTCAGTGAAGTGTTAGATGAGCTGTACAGGAGGCCCTGTGGGACACATGACTGCAGTGGGAAGAGCGTTTTAATAAGGAGTTTCCAAGAACATCCTTCTTTATAAGTACTCATTCAGAAGCAATCCGTTACGATAATATAATGCTTTATCTACAACTTGACAAGCCGTATCCAGACTGAACTTGCTCTTCCTGATAATTTGGATGGAGATCCTGTTATATTATATAACAAAGCTTCATTTATAATGAAGTATATAACCAAAGATTTTTTCTTTTTTCTGCAACACATGCCTGAGTTCAGTGCTGAAACAGAGTTACTTCGCAGGCTCCTGCACCTAGACCTGGGAACTGGAAAGTTCTCCTAATCTGTTGAAGTAGATCTAGTCACGGAGATTAGGTTTCACTTTGAAAATGGCTTTTCTACCACTGGGGACTTTTATAGGGAACAGGCGTGTCCTTTTCCTGAGTCAGTGTGACAGTCTTGAGCAGATAAGTGTTGAATTAGATCTTTCTCAATCTCTGAAATCCCTTGTAATACTGAGCATCTGCCCAAAAAACCTTAGCTGTTCTCTACCAGTAGATAACAGTAGCAGCTTTAAAAGTAGAAAGCTTTTAGAGAGGTATCCAACTCGAAACAGTAGAGCAGTGTCAAGTTTTTGGTCCAGAATGATTCACAGAATGAATAAGGTTGGAAGGGCCACCAGTGGGTCGTCTGGTGCAATCTCCCTCACCAAGCAGGGTCATCCTAGAGCACCTTATTAAAATGAGAAAATTCTGACCCTAACTCAACTAAAGAGCTGAAGAA
>JAYRBT010000001.1:52769056-52904822 GCA_036023395.1 Myiotriccus ornatus
CACCAAGCAGGGTCATCCTAGAGCACCTTATTAAAATGAGAAAATTCTGACCCTAACTCAACTAAAGAGCTGAAGAAATCCAATGGCCAGAGAGAGTCATGTGCTTTTTATCTTCAGGGAAGCAGAATTATAGGCAGGGAATAATGCCATATAATTTTTTTCAGCTTCTTCACTTATCTCATTTGCTTGTATAATGAGTATTTAAAGAAACAACTTGGAAAGAGAGGAGGCCCTTTAATGATTATTTGTTGTTTTGCATGAGAACATATCCTCTGCATAATTTTTTTAAAACAGCTTTCCCTGGGATACGTCATAAGACTGTCTGTGGTGTGTCTTTGAGACTAAGTGCTATCTAGGAGAAGAGTAGGAGTTGACATGCCTTTGTATGCAGATAAATGCCACTGTGCTTATACTATGTAGAACACAACTCTGTATAAAAGAAAATAAATTGCCTGTAGCAAACAGCAAAAGGTTTTTGAGGAAAGCATTATTTCTAGCTTTAGTGGTTTAGAAAATTATAACTTTGCTCTGTGTCAATATGTCAAGGTTTTTTTATTTTTTATTTTTTTAAATTCTATTGCATATTGCATTCCCAATCCTGGCCTTAGTACTGCAAAACATTGCAAGAGTGTTGTGACGTGGGATGACTAACAAGGACTTCGCGTCTTATGCAGCAGTTAGCATGGAAGGAGATGCAGAAGGCACCTGATACTCTGAGACAGATGGAGTGGGTGCAGTGATGCACCTGAAAGCGCACTCTCCCACTCTGGTTGGAGCAGCTGTGCCTGGCACATGGGAGACTGGCCCAGACAGAGCTCCAGAGGAATTATCTGGCAGATGTTGGGCTGCAGGGAGTGACTGGTACTTTTCCTTGAGCCTGGGGCAGTGCATGA
Organism: Myiotriccus ornatus; assembly: GCA_036023395.1. Classification (NCBI taxonomy): domain Eukaryota; kingdom Metazoa; phylum Chordata; class Aves; order Passeriformes; family Tyrannidae; genus Myiotriccus; species Myiotriccus ornatus. The sequence goes on from JAYRBT010000001.1 coordinate 52,769,950, forward strand.
TGGTGGCTTCATCTGTTGGGCTCTGCTGTCACTAGGGTGCTGGGCTGCCAGGTGAAGCAACAGCAGGAGATGAGCAGGCTGCTTAGCCACAGGGAACAGAAACAGGAGATTGACAGGGTCTTTACAGAGAGAGCACATGGCATGGAAGGAAAGATGGCTAGAAGCTGTGCTTGAGTAAGCAGAGAATAGAGGCTCCTAAGATGGGAAGGAATGGAAGCTTGTGAGTGCTGGCAACAGAAGGCAGGCTTGTTCTCTGCCTGCAGATGTGCATTTATAGGATAGGTATAGTGCCATGGTAACAGATGAGGAAGAACAGGCTCTGTCAGGGGAAGTGTTAGAGACACATGATCCTGAACAGTTGTTGACAGTGGGAGGAAGTGGTGGGTGATAATGGCTGAAGGCTCCTTCCTATGGGGGATGGAGACACCCATCTGCAGTCTTGATGTCTTGAGAGGTTTGTCGCTTGCTGGGGACTCAGATCTAAGGTATTGTGGAGAGTCTGAGTCTGGTCTGGACCTAGGACCGATACCTCCTGTTGCCCAACAACATGGGCACCCCTGACATTGTGAGGGGTGACCTGGAGTTCGTCAAGAGTGCTTACAGAGAGTCAAGGGCATGGAGGCCCAAGCAGTGGTCTCCTAAATCCTTACAGTGAAAGGGAAGGGCTTGAGTAGGAGCATATATACCCTGCAGGTCAACACCTGAATGTGCATCTGGTGTCACTTTGGCCTTTGTCACTTCGTCTGTGGCCTTTATGACCTCTTTGACCTCTGAAAAGTGAGCATTACTGAGCAGCAGTGACAAATTGGAGCGAGAGTGTCTTTGCCAGCAGGTTTGTTAAGCTAGTGAGGAGGGCTTTAAACTGGTTTCATTAGGTTATAGTGACCAAACCCTGAAGAGTAGTAGTCACAGGGACAGTGACTAAATGTCTAGCGGTCTAGGGGACAGCAAAACAGAGCAAGCTCTCACAGTTTTCATCTGAAAGCAGCATGACTGGGAGCCCACTTCAGATGGGTATACATGAATACACGTAGTGTAGGAAATGCAGGAATCCATGCGTGATTGCAGACCTGTGATCTTGCTGGGATTAGAGAGAAATGGTTGGCATTACTGGAGTGCTGAAGTAGATGTATTCCCTTGCCCTTTGTGCTGCTTTTGGCTGGGATAGAGTTAATTTTTTTCACGGTGGCTAGTATGAGGCTGTGTTTTGGATTTGTGCTGAAGACAGGGTTGCTAATACAGAGATGTTTTTGTTACTGCTGAGCAGTGATTATGCAGAGCCAAGGCCTTTTCTGCTTTTCATACTGCCATGTGGCAAGGAAGTTAGGAGTGCTTAGGAGTTTGGGAGGAGACACAGTGGGGACAGGTTGACAAACTTGCCAAAGGGATATTCCAGACCATATGACATCATGCTCAATTTATGAAGTGGGGAGAAGAAGGAGGAAGGGGGGGATGTTTGGAGTAATGGCATATTGTCTTCCCAAGTAACCATTATGTGTGTTGTGGCCCTGCTCTCCTGGACATGGCTGAACACCTGCTTGCCCTTGGGAAGCAGGGAATTAGTTCCTTTTGAAAAGCCTACAGCACCTGGTATTCCCAGGCAGTCCCCCATCCAAGTACTAACTAGGCCCAACCCTGCTTAACTTCGGAGATCAGATGAGATCAGGCATTCTCAGGGTGGAACGGCCATAGGCATGTTTTGCTTTGCTTGCATGTGTTTATTTTGCTTTCCCTATTTAACTGTCTTTACCTCAACCCATGAGTTTTCTAGCTTTTACCCTTCTGATTCTCTCCCAGTCCTGCTGGTATGGGAGTAGCTGTGTTGTACTTGGCTGCTGTCTGGGGTTAAACCATGACACCCTTTTAGAAACATAACCTGGAAAGTCAAGTAAGGGGAGTGCTCTCTGCAAAGTAGTGGCTTGAATTCATGAAGCTTTGCTTTTAGATGGGTAATTACTCAGTTAAGAACTTTTGGGTAAGGCACAGAGGTCATACCAGTGTGGGTGACATCATGCTGGGTGTCTGCTACAGACTGCCTGATGAAGTAGGGGAAGTAGATGGAGTCTTCTTAGAGGTCTGAGGAAGCTCCATGGTAACAGGTCCTGGTATTCATGGAGACCTTGAACCACCCTGACACCTGCTGGCAGCACATCAGGGCACAAACAACCCAGGAAATTTCTGGAGAACATCAAGGAGGATTTTTTTGATATGAGTGTTGGACAAGCCAGCCAGAGGTGATCTCTGCTGGACTTGCTATCAGTAGCAGTCTTGAACAGCTGCCTTGGTGAAAGTGGTTATGAGATTGTGGAATTTAAGATAAAGTCAGACAAGAAGGATGAGAAGTAGAATTACAATATTTGGGTTTAGGAAAGAAGATTTTTGTTTTGTTTTTTATAGATCTGCTTGGTAGCAAAAGGCTGTGGAAAAGCTGGTTGATCTTAACTTTGAGGAGCTTTCCCTTGGGAAGTGCTTCCTGTTAACTGGTAAAAGACAAACCACTCATTTTCAAAAAAGGCAAGTAGGATTTGGAGATCTACAAGCTGGTCAGCCTCACCTTACTCCCCAGGAAAACTACAGAGCAGGTCCTCATGAGAGCCATGAAAGACAGGAAGGTGATTGAGGAAAACACAGTGTGAATTTTTCAAGGGCAAACCTGGACTGACTGTCCTGATTGCTGTCTTTGGTGAAATAGCTCTGCCTACGGACAAAAAGGAAGCAGTGCTCTCCTTAGGTTTGACAAGGCTTTTTACGTGCTGTCCTCGTAGCCATTTTGGAGAGATGCAGTTTGAACTGGTGGATGACAAGGTGGGTGGAAAACTGTCTGGAACATACAGGCATGTGATGGGAGTGTGTAGGGAAGACAGTACTAGGCTTCTCCTGGAGGTCTGCAGTGAAAGGACCAGAGGCAGCCAACACAGATTAGAACAGGGGAAAAAATTCTGATAAGATAGTAGGAAAAACTTTCTCTGTGAGGGTGATCAAGCACCTGAGCAGGGGGCTCAGGCAGGCTGTTGAACCTCCACATTTCCCAAGCAGCCTCCAGAGGTCCCTTCCAAGCTAAATTATTCTCTAATGCTGTGACCTTGAACATTTCTTTGGAAAGTTCCTTTCAGCCAAAGAGGAAGCTGCTGTATGAATTGTTTAAACTGAAGTTTTGCAAGCTTTGCAATGTTTTTCTGGTTCTCTGTTGTGCCTGACTGTCTGTCACATATTTATCTAAGTAGGACTCTCTCTTAATAACTTTGGCATTAAAAAGCTGTGTCTCAGAAGCAGCTGAATCAAGTGACTAAGCATGTTTTAAGGACTAGAATTGTATTTCCTGGTTGTGCATGTTAACGTGTTTTAGTTGTGTTCTGGAGACAGTATTTTTTTCATACTGCTTAAATACGTTTTCACCTAGACAAGCCTAAGCAGTGAAAAGGGTCTCTTCACTGTCCCTGTTATTTGTAACTTAATTTCTTTTCTTTTAGAATATCTTCTTGCATATTGTGGATATATCTAATCCCAAGGAAGTATGGAAATTTGCTGAAAAATTCAGAAATGAACATAAATTAAATGTGTTGGTAAGTTTACATACTTGAACCTTGTGTCTGTCTTTGGAGTGCATAGCCTATGAATTTGTCCAGCAGGTCATGTAGGTGTCACATTTTGTCGTTCAATTCTCTGCTTAATTTTTCCTAAATGTTTTTTCAGGCATCTCCATGGTCTGTTTGCTCTTGCCCATTCTCAGTTCACAAAGATATGCTACAAGAAGAGAGAAGAGCAGTACTTTTTCAGCTGCATCATTTGAGACTCTCATCACACACTTTGTTTGACTTCCATGACTAGTTACTTTGTCCCTCTTAAAACTAGACCTTCTTAAAGATTAAACTTTTATGAAAAGTCTAAAGACTAGTCTAAAACAAGGCCAGGAAGAGAGCAAACAGTTAAACATCGTTGGTAAGGGGCCCAGTACCCTTTTTCCCCTTTATTTAGCAGTGAAAATTTGCCCAGGGGGCTGTTCTAAAGCTGAGGCACCTGGAGCAGTTCTTTTCTTGCTTAGTAGATGAGGAACTTCTGATAAGAAAGGGAAAATAGCTTTTGAGGAGTGGCAGTGAACGAGCAGGAAGGTGCATAGGGACAAATCTTTTTTTTTTTTTTGAGGTAGGAAAGAAAAACTGGAGCTCCCTTTGGAAGATAAGGCAGGGAAAGAAGTGTGTCTGAGCCTATGCTGGTTGCACACAGCTTGCAGGCTTCTGGCTGTTCATGAGGATGTGCTTTACAGTGCATCCCAGCTATGTGGTGCAGTGCTGTTTTTGGCAACGTGTGAGTCAGGTGAGGCATCTGGGCAGGATTGCCAGGTAGACAGAAAAGCTGGGGTCCTACAACCAGGACACCAAGTCACTATGAAGCACCTCTGCTAGTGAGCTCTGTTCTTCTTAGGGCTGACCAGGATGCAGCAACCTGCTGACCTGGATAACCTGCCAAATTTGGAGCTCATTTGAGGGTGGGAGTTCCTGCGGGTCATTCCACTGCGTGTTATACAGTTTCCTTATGCATATTTATGTTCCAATATTTGTTCTACAAAATAAAAAAAAATCCTTGCATATTAATTCCTGTGAAAAAAGAGTTTAAAGACTTGGAGTAAGGCACTGAGAACTGCTGGCTCTTAGTGTATACATCTGTGGTGAGCCATTTCTCTGCATATCCTTTCTTTTGTGAGAAACCTCAGATCAGCCATAGAGTGACTTGGAATGGCATGGTTTATTGAAACAGGTTGCAGCTTTGTGTTGCAGTGTCAAAACCCTGCAAACTAACATTGACTGCTTGTACGTGTGGCTTTCCTTGTAGATATTTGCGTAGATTATTTTTGTTTAAAGGAGTTGTTTTACAGATCAACAATGCAGGATGTATGGTGAATAACAGAGAGTTAACTGAAGACGGACTTGAAAAAAACTTTGCAACGAACACTTTGGGTGAGTATGGAATGTTTAGTTCCGGAACATACTTATTTTGGTTACAGAAGCTTGTTTTTATAGCTGGATTCATGAGGAATGTATTCCTGCTTAAAGAGGGATCGTACCATTGCTAAGCCAGTGAAAGAGCAGGGAAGGAAAGAAAGAAATATTACAGCTTGTTTGGGGTGTCATTGTTTTTAATTTCTCAATTTTTCAGTTGTTTTGCTGTCAGCACCTTTATTTATCATAGCAGCAGTGGACAACTGCAGATAAGATTTAACTGAGTAATTCAAAATTTGCTAGGAAACTTTGTTCCAAGCAGTGCTGCTAATGATGCTCTTCGTAATAATTGTGCTTCTGTGGCTTGGATAGAGTTTGGAGCATGTTCAGGTATTTAAAGAGACATTCAAATGTGTCAGTAGGCTTGCGCATCCCTGTTTGCTGTGACAGGGCACTGTGTAGGAAGACTGTGCTGTGTACAGTGCCCTGGACTCTCTCAAAGAGATGTAATCTCTAGTCAGGTGATGGAGCAGTAGTGGGCAAACAAAGAGCCAGCAGAGAGAAGTGCTGCCTGCTGCTGCTGATACCTGTAGGGCTGAAAGCTGCACCTCTTGCAAAAAGAGATATAGTGCTTTCATCAACCAAGAGTCCTGACATTCTTTCTCTGTGCATTGTGGGTGGCTCTCTCAAGAAATTGTCTTTAATGTATTCAAAAGTGATGCATTAAAGAGGAACTGTGGTGCTTTGTGTTTTCCTCCTGTTCATCAGCATCTGGAATGAGGAAGAAGAAAGCTTATGCTATAAAAATAAGGAATTTATAGAACTAGCGTAACCTGGAAACCGTTGTTAGTTTTTACTCTTAACCTTTTTCCTGTGTTGCTTCCTTAAATCCTACTTATTTTGTAAACTAACATTTTAGCTATAAATGTCCTGTGCTTTGCTGATATGGTGTATACAGCTTATTTTTTCTGCTAGTCTGACTAAATTAAACTGACAAATCAAGTATAAAGGCACAGATTCATTTTCTTCAAACTAATCTTCTGCTAATATCCTTCTGTGACCACCATGGTCAAAAAATTCATAATTATTTTATTTTGCCATCGAATTTCCCCTGACTGCAGAAGTACAAGAATTTCTACACTGAGAAATGTATTCACCTTAAATTAGTTTAACCCTCTTGTGGTTTTTCAAACAAAAATCCAGCACTGTGCAAAGGTACAGTTCTTTCAGAGAGAATCAGAGTGCAACAAATACTACAGTCTGAATGCAAAAGCATGTTTTGGTTTAGTTTTAAACATTGAGGGAATTAACTGTTGATGAACTTTACTAGTGCATCACTTGAATTATATTTTTTCGCAAAAGTAGAAGCAGCAAGTTCTGCTTTCCCAGCTGTAAATCAGCCTCACTAGTGATGTATAGCTGCACAGAGGAAGCCAAATTATGGTTGTAGCAAACTAGGAAAATGCCTGTATTATCTTTTGTGAATATTACTTAACAGATCTCCTTTATTTGTGTATCACTTGCTGCATGGTTGTATAAGAAGTTTAAGGAGATAAGACATCCTCTGTTGTCTAGCTTCTTCAGAGTTCAAACAAGGACTGGGTTGTTTGCTTTGACCAGTTCTCTCTAGACAACAATAAGTATTAAATTTTGAATCTTTTAGAACACAGTGGGGCTTGGTTGAACTGGAAGAGGCTGGCTGTACAAGAGGAAGCTTCTGTGCTTGAAGGTCAGACACACCTGAAGGACTGATGCTACAAACTGCATGATTTTTTGTTCAAGATCAGAGATGGGGTAATAAATCGTAACTTCTGGAGTCATAGTAGGAGAAAGCTGTTTGGAGAAACACCTGTCAGAGTAGATGCTGTGTTATATTCCCAAGCACAAGATGCCTTTGGGTGTGCTTTACTTTGGAGAAGTTATTTCTGTATCAGTAACTATATGTGGTAATAGGTTTCCAGAGAAAAACTTGGCTAAATTAGGTACAGCTGGTATATGGGTTGGCTGTAAACTAGCATGTAGTCTAAGAGGACAAATTACATTCCTCTCTATGTCGCAGCAGTACTAAAGCCTGAAGGGTGATGTGGGCTCAAGACCCCTGTTTAGAACATCTGCAGTTGTTCCCCTCGGTAGCAGCATGAAAACACTTGAATGATCTCTGCAGAAACAAGATAGAATAGTATCAGTATCTTTTGCAGATCTTCACATTCAGGATGTTCCTTCTATGTTTCTTTCATTGTTTACTTCTACCCTGGATCTTAGCTCTGGTCTAGTAAAGGAGCATGTAGGTTGTAACTGTCTAATAATGCAAGACTCTGAAATATAATATGCTTTAAATCACAACAGAGTCTTTGAATTCTGTATCTGATATCTGATTAACACTTCTATAAGCTGTAAATTTACTCATTTAGGTATTTGAAATGCTGTGGAGCTTTTAAATTCAGTCTAGAAATATTTCCCTTGTAACTGATCTGTTAGTCCATTTTTGAGCATAATGGATGTTAAGAGTTCAGTTGTAATTGATCATGTGCCTTGTGAAACACATTTTATATCCTGCCCTTTTCTTGGGCATATATGGGACAAAAAGGACTGCACATGTACAGAAATAATACTGGTTGGAATAGGAAGTAAAATTCCTTTAATGCAAAACACTGTTGGCTGGCTAATTGAGGACAGCCACTGAAATAGGAGATGTATAGTCCTCTCTGGTGTTTTCAGAATATGCAGGTGGGTGAAGGTCGGAAATATGCAAAATACAGATTGATAGTTCAGGCTTTGTATGGCTTGTCTGATATTCAGGTTCAAACCGTAAACTGCTTTGAGCAGACAGTGGCAGCTGCGTCTGTGCTAGTGCCTGTAGCATCCTTAGAATAGGGCTCAGGCTCAAACACTGTGTGGCTTGTCACTGTTCTGTTGTTGCTGTCAAATGAAATACTGTTCCTTTTTTCCCTGCTAGAGCCTCAAGAATTGTTGACTGATTGCTGGAGCTCAGTGAAGGTGTAGAGAGCAGAATAGCTGTGGAGCACTTAGACTCTAATGTGGGAGCACTAGCCAGACATGAATCTGAAATAGCACTTTGCTGATTGAAACACATATTCAGTGAGAAATGGCGTGATTGGCTTGGGGTGATGTGGGCAGGTTTCCTGGGGAGCTGCCAGTCCTGATGTGCAGAGTTTTATTTTTGTATCCTTTAGTTTGTGTGATGTTGCCCTTATATTTCTTCCTGTGGGCTGACCATATACTCAAGGTTGTATCTGGGAGCTGGGCAGCAACAAGCAATCATTTCATCTGATGAGACTTGCAAACTTCTAAGACAACTTTGGGTTTTTTATTTAATTTTACTAAATGCTGAACCCATGACAATTTGTTTTAGTATAACTCCCAGGAAAGACTATTAAAGATGGCCATATTTAGTAATTTTGGAAAAAAATGTCAGCACTGGCAAGTGGAGGCAAAAGCAGCATGTCCTTATTGAAGCACTGGACATTTAGCTGAAACAGTTTTTGTTCCTCTGTTTTATAGGCTGCCTCACTTTACTTTTACTCAACACATCTTCCTGCTTGGCATGGAAAAATGGCATATATGTTACGTTTTTATTGCTACTTACCAGCCAAGAGGATGCTAAAACACACTCAGAGATGAATAAATGATGCTCTCAGTATGCACCTTTTCTTCAATCTAATGTGCTCTCATGTTTTAATAATATAGACATATACATTTACTCTCTGTGCAGGAAGGGATAGAGCCAGAGGAAATAAGATGTTTATCTATCACAGTAGCAGTACAGCCCATCTATGGCAAACTCCCCAACCTGTATGGGTATTTGCCAGTCTCTTCCCTACACATTTAGTGTATCTAACTGGTGTTTCATGTAAGCCAGTGGAGCCTGATGGACTGTGTTCTGAATTACTTGGAAGTCAAACAACTTGAATATCAGCTGCCAGTCTGCGACAAGTTCAGTGCCTGATCTTTGGCAAGACAATCTCACCTGTGAAAAGGAGACTGTGATACCAATTTTCTTCCTAAAGAGCTTTGAGACTTACAGATGAGAGATGCCACCTGAAAGGATAAGGTTTAATATAACTGCACATCCAGTAGCTGCACTGAAGCCTAGGTTCCCAGGACACAGAAGAACCCTTATTGAGCTGAGCTTTGTAATTTGAGGAAAACGTAAACCTTTGTTTTGTCTTTCATGTTTATTGACTCTTCCCATATACTCTTTTATTGCTAGTGCATTGGAATTGGCCCTCAGAGACTGCACACTAAAATCTTCATTCCTGAGCTTGTACTCAGGAAGAAGACTCAGGGATCTCTGAGACTAAGAACTGCATAAATTGTAGGCTTGAAAAGATAACCAGGTCAAGGAAGAATGTCAGTTTGTTTGTTGGGGTTTTTTTGTTTCTTTTTGCTTGGACTCAAATCAGCCAGTTTAACTGATTTTTACCAGATGAATGAGCCATTGAAATCTGTATAATAGAAGTTTTTTGGTGGTTTGCTTTTTTTTCTGTTCCCACTTTTTTTCAGAGTCAAAATAACACTGTTCCTAATAATACTGCAAAGCTCAGGCAGATGATAAACTTCGTTGAGTATGGTGCTGGCTGCCTACCCTTCTCTTAATGTTAGCAGGGTAAAAACCTCTCCAGCAATTTGCCACTGATTGCCAGATAGAACATCAAGCAAAAAACATTCTAGAATCCACCAAGACACTTGTGTCTACAATAATGGCATCATCAATTAATTTGATGTTATAAACAGGTAGTGGCTTTACAGTGTCACTTCTGCTGAAACCATAATTTTCTTTAAAATTGATTTTTAAAGTACAGGTTTTAAGGTCACATTAAATCTGTAAAGCAGATTGGAGTATGTGTTGGTGTACTGTTGTTAAATGTGATACCCTGTTGATTTTTCAGTCTGAAATATGTGAATCCTAAGGAGGCTTCCAGGTTTTAGCAGACTAAAGCTCATTTACAACTCCAGCAGTTTGGAAATCTGTATTCATAGTGTTTGTATTTTCTGTTAAGGCTATTCTTTGTTTTGCTTAGTTTCATGTTCTAGATTTGTAGCCTTCTGGGGGAAAGATTAGTGACTAATACACTGTAGACTGCTGTCCCTTGCACTAGGATAGCTAGTTCATGTTGTGAGATCCACAATGAAATAACTGTTGCAAGAACATCCAGAGCTACCTTTCCTCAAGACCTGGAAGTAGTGTTTTCCGTAGAATCCCTTCAGCTTCTATGTCAGGTCATGGGAAAGGTAGCGTAATTCTGTCTAGGAATTTATGAAGCAGACAGGCTGATTTTATAGTTTTTTGGGCTTTTTTTAAAAAACAACTTACGATATGAATTGAATGTTTATCTCCATAATAGTGCCTCATTTTCTACATTTACATCATTAATGTTTCACTCTGTGATTGTGAAACCACTGAATTAGTACTTATTCAGGTTGACAGAGTAGCTCACTCTATGGAGTCAAAAATGGCAATTATTAATTAGAGCACAATATTGGATTACTCAACTAAATTGGGAAGATCTCAGAGCAAGTGGAGCAATTACAAAACAGGCCACAAGGTGACTCAATGTTTTTGGTGTTTTTTTTTTTTTTTTAATTTAACAAGTAAATATGCAACTTAAATAAACATGAATGTGATCAGCACTTGTGAGGGAGTGTGTATGAACAAAGTGTGTTCCCATAAAATGCCATGCTCATTACTTTTATGTGGAATGACCATGTGTAATGCATAGATTGGCAACCCACGCTGACTACTTTACCATATGACACAGTTGGTTTAATGGTGTGTAACGGTGGAGCTGCTCTATAGGAAAGTTTTAATTACACTGTATTATACATAATTTCCTATTATGTGAGTTCAGCTTCAAGAGATAGAATTTACAGGAACTTTTCCAAAGAAAACCTGATGTTGAGAGGCCGTTTATCTTTAAAACAAGCTGTACACCAATCCCAGGAGCCTTTTTACCTGGAGAGAACAGGACAAGCAGGTACTGTGTCGAACTTCATTGCACAGAACAGAGCTGTAGCTTGTCCAGTAGGTTTTGCTGGTCAACTCTTCACCTCTGCAGAATTCACTGAGGGCGAGACAAAATCCTATATGTGAGTATAATGGACTGGACTCACCTTCTGCATTTTGCTGCTTCTGAGCAAACTTTCAAAGGGAAATGTTGTATACCATTTCGCTAATTTTTTTCTTTTTTTTTTTTTATTCCACCCCCCATTACGCTGGTGAGTGGGAGACAGCCTTTTGGGCCATGTAGACAGTATACCTTCCTATGATGGTGTACAAGTCTGGCCTCTGTCACATAGTCCTAGATGCGGGTGTTGCAGCCATATGTCCAGCACTGCCTATGGGTGCACTCATAGCTCCCTGCCTGCTGCTGGGTTGGAGCTGTGTGTGAGCAAGAGGCTGCTGCTCAATTTTCTTCTGTAATTCAAAGTAGCCTACTCCCTTCCACAGGCACTCAGACCTGTACAAGAAATGGGCCGTAGTCCAGGAGAACTGCTCAGCTGGAAATGTGCTGTGCTCAGTTGCTGTGTATCCCAGAGGGCTCTCAGTTCCTCCTCTGTCATGGATACAACTGCTGCGGAACAGGCACTGGGAAACATGGTGGCCTCAAGGCTGAGCATCTCCATTCACGGAGTATCTGCTCGAGACAGGGACATGTTTTCTCCAGAATCCCCCAGGAGTAGTGGCAGTCCCTTTTTTTCTGGGGGAAAAAGGTATTCCTTTGTTTCTGGCAGAATCATGAAGGTCCTCTTAGGGAAGGAACAGGATCACCAAGATACCCAGTGCTTAATGCTTTTAGTGCAAGGCACATCTCCATTGATCATCACCTTTCCTTTATGTACTTTTGTGTTAAACTATTAAATGAAAAAGAAACCTCAAAAAATCTGTACAGTTTGAACACAGTGATAATTAAGCATCAGTCACATTTGATATGCCTTACCCTTTTTAACTAAACTGCATGGGAGGAGGTTTCTCCTTTAACAGACAAAAATGACTTTTGTATCAAGGAAAGGTACTAGAATGCTCAAGTGTTCATTTTGGAAAGGTTGATATCCAGTAGATTGGAATAAATAATCAAGTATTGGCAAAAGGATATACAATTTGGATATTACGTTGATTTCCTTAAGTAGGGGCAGAGATGAATATAGTTTCTCCTACCAAGTCAATCTTGGTTTTGCTTGCAAAGTTGTTTGGTTTTGTTTTTAATCAGAATTTTTTTTTTCCTATACTGTTAATAGAATCCATGTTTTTATAAGGACTGTGTCAGGCAGTGCATTCATTTGCAGCTTCCCCTTTTACTTAGAAATTAATTTCTGTGTTGCTGCATGCTGCGATACAGCTGTGCTTGACAAAATACCTGCCGTGAGGTACATGGCTGTGCCAGGCCTCTGCACTGGCTCTATTGAGTGTCCTTCCTATCTGACTTCAACTATCGAAGTGCGTGCCAGCTTTTGCCTGAATAAAAATGTGGAGGTTTCAAGTGATCATGGTGGATTCCAACCCACAATAAACCTTACTGTAAGGTGTATCTATTCTGCTATTACTGTTCTAAATTTCTTGTGCAGCCTGTTTTGCCTGACAGACCAGCCCAGGCAAATAAGTAAGTATAACATCCAAGTATATTCATTAAGGCAGTAAGGAGTTTGTGTTCAAATCCTTAAAATGGGGACGGTAGTTGGTGAAATATTTAGTAGTGGGTGAAATCAGATGCTTCAGCCTTAATGCCTGATGCATCACATCTGTGTGTGTTTTGAGATGCTGTTGCTTAGCATAGGAAGCTGGGATCAAAACTGCTCTGTTTGTGCTCTGTCTCAAAGCAAATGAGCAAGTGGTTTTGTGGGGCAAAAAGATGGAATGCTCTGGCTTTGTGGCATTTACCGAATCCTTAATAAACTTGAGGAAGAGAGGAGACACTGGCTTTGCAGTTAGTTTGTGGTTTTAAATGAACACATAAACTTCTGACAAGCTGTAGTTGCTCTAAGCAGGATTTCTGCCATGGAACATTTCTCTCATCCAGCTGGAAAACAAAACAAAACTCGGTTGTTAACGGGGCAACGTTAATGCATTCATCTTTGCAGCTCTTTAGAATTAACAAGTCAACATGAAGCCCCTTCAAAGTGTAAAGAAATCTGCAGGACAGTAAAATCGAGCATCGTCATAGCTGGTGCATTGCAGCTCTGCCTTTAGGAGATGCAGCTTATTTAACCAAGACATGATGTTACTTTGCATTTTGAAGAATCCATAGCAAAACAACGTGTAATCCAGGCTCTCAGCTTGTACTGAAGTGATTTTTTTTTTTCTTTTTTTCCTTTTTTTTTCTTTTTTCCTCCCGTCGCGGCAGTCTCCCATGACAATCAGTGGTAGTTCTTGTCCTAATGATGTCATCGCTCAGTCTCCCCGCCACCACCAGGGGAGGCGTCCGGGCTCTCGTTATTCACTGGCAACTGCTTGCATTTTCTGCTGAAGAGAGGCTGCATTTACTCATCTGCTGTGCATTTGCTTTGTTTGATTTGCCAGGGTTTTAAATATATTATGTGCCTATGGACGTGCCCCTGATTATACAGAGAAAACGAAGACTGCTGTGACTGACAGGGGAACTGAACAGTTTGTTCACCAAGCATGTAACATGCTTGATTTTGGTTGTTTGTTGTTTTTTGTTTTGTTTTGTTTTTTTTTTCATTTCTGTGTTTTAATTGGGTGATCTCATTGCCTGTGAGGAAGAGAAGTTATAAAAACATGAAAAACATGTTCTCCGTCGCTCATGGAAAAAAATGCATTTATCACTGGCATAGAATTATTGAACGAGAGCCATTTGTAAAGGCATGAGAAGGAAGTAGATGCAGAAACACTAAACTAAATGGGGCTAGATTAATTTTTAATTAAACAGAATTTTTTAAAATATATTTTTAATGGAAAAAAAAAATCTCTGAAGAGATAAAACCAAGCAAAATCTTTGTGTTGCACTTGAGTGGGTGAAACATCACTAGGTGTGTCTGTGTCTGAATCAAATACACTAACAGTTGTACAGTGTTTGGAATAACAAACTTTGCTGGTCATGGTAACAGCTGTAATGGAATATATTTGTGTGGTGTGTACAAATCTATGCTAAACAAACATGATTAAAGCAGGGAAGGACACAGTTAAGTTTCCCCAGGTAATCTTAGCTTAGCCTTGGGCAAGCAGCGTTAATATTTTCCCCCCCAAGGATTCCTTATCTTCTATAATGGTCATGCTGGGGATTTAAGGGGTGGTTTTTGTGTGCAACACAAATCAAAGTGTCAGTGTACTCAGAGTGATTTCACAGTGAGAGGGCAAAAATGGATGACTCTTAAGTGCATATGCAGTGCCCTAAGAAATGCAACTGTGAAGCACAGTTTTCTTCTCTCACTTGTGACCTGGCCTAGATCTGTGTATGTCTGCCACACTGGGGAGGGGGAAATGCATTGCCTGTTTCTTCGCTGGCATCACCTCCCCCCATCAAGGAATTCTGTATCTGAATCATTTTGCCTTCAGATTCATGACTGAATGTAGTGAGCAGTTTGGTCTATAGGTACAGTAAACATAGAAGTGTACAAAATAATGGCTGTGCCTTTTGCTAAGTAAATGGCAACGTGAACCAGTACAGGTTGAGCTGGCACATTGCAGGTAAAGCAGTAAACAAAATCATTGTCAAATTCAGATCAAGTTTGGGTTTTGGGTTGCTATAGAAGGTGGGGGGAGAAGAAAGCATTTTTAAAAAGAAAAGTTAATGCTGGTACCTGTCTGTCTTTTAGGAACATACATCCTGACAACTGCCCTGCTGCCCCTCCTGGAAAAAGAAGTTGATGCCAGAGTGGTGAGTCTGTGATACTGTTTAAAAGGGGTGTTTTACTGTGCTTACCTTCTGGTTTGTGACAGCAGTTCTTTGACTGTGCTAGCAATGCAGGATTAGTTATAATGCTGTAAGCATCTCTAGAATCCTCTTGGATTTTGCTAACAACCACCTCTTTCTCCTGCTTGCTGCTCTCAACTCTTCAGTGGAAATCAGAGTAAAACATTTCGTTTGGAAACTTACCCTTTTACTTTCCTTAGGGCAAGTTACCTCCTGCAGCCTGGTGCAAAATACCTTCCACAGGAGTTTAGGCTTAAAAGAACTTTACAGATCTTGGTGTAAAATAAGACAGCAGGTGCATTTTTTAAAGTTATATTTCCCAAGTTTTGTATGGCCTTTTGTTTTCTAAGTTGTTTCTGTAAATGCTAAAAAAACCAAAATACAAATAGTGCTGTTCTATTTTCTTTCTCCCCATATGCTTTTCAAAAGGAAGAAGCACAGAATCCCCCAGATGAATCAGCACCACTTTGAATGAAAATCACTTCCTAAAAAAAATTGTGTTTCTTCCACCTCATCTTCAGGTATGCTCCACACATGAGCACAAGCATAGTGCAGAGTATGCAGAGGAATCCTGGTCCCTCTGGACTTCCAAATATGGCCTGAAGACCACATTTCATGCATGACTGCAATTGTAGGGGGTTTCTGGTTTTGCTTTTCATTCATTTGCTTTTCGTTCATTTCATTACAGATAACTGTCTCTTCTGGGGGCATGCTAGTTCAAAAATTAAACATATCTGACTTGCAGTCGGAAAAAGGGACATTTGATGGAACTATGGTGTATGCACAGAACAAGGTACAGTCCATGGTATTGAAAGCAAATGAGTGCCCAGCACTTGTTTGCTAGGCAGTTCAGACTGTCAGCTTTGCAAAAACCTGTTGTTCACTGTTGCTTTCCCATTGCATCCAACCCATGCAGAGGCACATGGGCAATAATCTTCAGGAGCGTGCTGGCACGCCCTTGTGAGTGCATACATCTTGCATGAAGAGCATGGCTGGATTTTCATTTGATGTGATAAAAGTCTTAGGGGGGGAAAACTGTCTTTAGCTGATGAACCCTGTCTGCCTGCTTAGTTCTTGCCTACAGTCTGCAACAAGTGGATGTGGTCAATAAAAAGCAGTGCTACTGCTTTATAAATAAGCTTGTGGCCAGGATGTGGATGGCAATGACCATGGTGGTCTCTGATGAAATTATCCAGTAAATCCAGTCAGGATGAGCAAGGGTGTATTGCTGCTGTACATAAATGCTCTAGTATTTACAGCACGTTTGATGTACTTTATTTCCCTGGGAACCACTTGGGTGGACAGGCTGTTGAACTCGATGCTAGTGTGGCTCTTATTGCTCTATCCTAGAGACAGCAAGTTGTCTTGACAGAACAGTGGGCAAAAGCTCACAGAAATGTCCATTTCTCCGTAATGCACCCTGGCTGGGCAGACACTCCAGGTAACATCTGCTTCACATTCTGACTATATTTTTTTTTCTTTTCGGGATTAGTCTGAAAGCAAAGAGAAATTAAACTTCCTGGTAGATTTTTCCAACAGGTGCAGTAATTTCTTTTCTCCAAACTGATGCTAGAGGTAGTTTTGTATCCCCTTGGAAGCTCTATTCTGCATGCTGTCTGCTATCTGTGTACATCCAGAGAATAATAATGGGCAATGAATATTTCCAGCCCTGCACAAATGCACAGCAGAGCCATAGTTCTTTAATGTAACCTTTAAGTTACATTTGTGGTGAAACTGTTAAATAGACAGATGGAGCTTCTACCTCTCTAAGTACCAACATGCAGACACTGGGAATTTGTGAGGGCATGTAGGAAAATGGAGAATGCACCCCTGTGCAAGCCATGTTCCTCTACTCTTCCTCTAAACATTTACTGCTGTCAAGAAGCAGTTTGGCCAGACAGCTCTTTGTCTGAGCTGCAGCTGTTCTTCAGTGCTTGTGCCTCAGTAGGTGGGCCAGCATCAGTTATCCAGTATGAATGTTGCATTCCCCAATACCACCCTCAGTGCCCATGCTTGGGATGCAGAATAGCAGTCCCATCTCTAGGTCTTTTATAGGGATGCAGTTTCCTAGATTTGCTTCTCATGGCAGAAGCATTTACCCTATCTACTTTATGCTTGAAAATTGCCTGTTCCAACTAAATATCCTGATATTTCTTTTTCTTTAAAATACATTTCTTTTTGCACTGCCTTTGTGGATTTTAAACCGAATGAACCATAAAGTTATCCCACCTTTAAGTTAAAAAACTCTCCAACCCCCAAAAATAAACACCTACAGGATTGTTGGACACAATAAAATGGAAACAGAGTTTAGACAGGAATTATGCAGTTGGTCTAGATACTGTTCACCATACAGTTTTTTAATACAATGCTGCAACTGGTTTCATAGAACTGAGAAAATAAGAGCTAAACATCCCATTAGAATACCTGTTTTTTGAAATTTCTGTTTTGCCCATGTTTGTAGTCTTTACAGTTTAGAATGGAATTGGCACAGGAACCTCTCACTGATGCTGTTCTCAGCTCTACTAGTTTTGTCCCTGTCATTTGGCCCAAACAGACAACTGATGGATCATATGGCAGCTTAGCACTGTTCTCCCACAAGCCATTGTACTCCCAGCTATGGGGAAATACTCATTTTCTTCCAAAAACTGCAAGGTGCCTTCTCTTCTTCCTTCCCTCAGAATTGTAATTTTAAGCTGTTCTGTTTTTTAATCAAAGAATCCTTGCATAGCAGACCACCATTTCATTGTTATTTTCTCTAGCCGTGAGGTCGTCCATGCCGGATTTCTACGAGAAGATGAAGAACTCCCTGCGCACAGAGGCCCAGGGAGCTGACACCGTGGTATGGTTGGCAGTATCAGCTGAGGCAGCCAAGTTACCCAGCGGCTTGTTCTTCCAGGGTAAGGAGGCAGTGTCTTACATTGCATAGCAGTGGAGATCCCTCAGCTGCCTGAACTGTAGGATCCCTGTCTGGCCTGGAAGGGGATGAAGGCTGGACCAGGCAGCTTGATCAAAGGATAAAGCATTTCTGAAAATCGTTTCAAGACTAAAGGTTCAAGTGAACATTGTGTTAAGCTGTGATCTTGCTGTTGTCCTCTAAAGTAGCTGATAGAGACTTCAAAGCATTTCTTTAGGGGGGGTTGGGGATTTTTAAAATCAAAATAGCTGTATGTAGGACTGTGCCAAGGGAAGGTGAATCACAGCAGTCAAACAACGTCTTTTATGATGCTAGAAAATGAACATCCTTCTCACAGTGCACTGGGAGATGGCTTTGCTTTGACTTGTTCTTCCTACCATTTCATGCTAGCTAAAACTGCCAATTCCCCCTTTCTCTAATGCTGGGCTCTGAGCACAATGACATGAGCACAATGGCATTTTTGGCACTGTGAGCACAGGGAATGGAAAAGTAGGGTAGAGCCTTTCTTTTCTCCCAGGCAAATGACAGGCATCTTTGTAGGAGCTGGAAGTATAGGTGCCTCAATGGTGAAGCAGGTCAGTCCAAAAAGAAAAAGCTCGGGGTAATTGCTTACAGAAGCTCAGTAGTTTTGTTGGATGTGGCACTCAAATTCACCAAATTTCTATACGGAGCATGCAGGAAGCTCAGACTTCCAGAACTGGGTTGACTTTGTTCCTTCTGTCCCACAGACACACAGAGTTGGCTGACAGAAATTTAACCAGACCTTTTTCATGTGAGCATGTGGTGCATGTGGAAACCACATATCTCAGCTGGTCAGCCTTCTTTGTAGAACTAAGCTTTGCCTTTTTCTTAGTCTGATCACCTTCTTCTGGTCCTAACGCTTCTGCTCAGTTGTTCTTTCTCTAGATCATAATCCCACCAGGCTCTTGACTTTGGCCTTTTTCTACTCCCAGCTTTAGGGAACACACCTCGGCTCTTTAGCTATAGCTGTTGACTTTTGAGAGCTCTTGTCCTGGCATGATTGCTCTTAAGGCTGCAAGAGAGGTCTTGTGCCTATCAAATAGTGGTGAAGTCATTTATTTCTCTCTGCTACTGTCCTTTGGAAGCCACAGCTTTGTATGGGTACTTTTCAGGCCCTTTCAGTGAAGGGTTTGGTGTGCAAGGGCACTTGACTGTAGCCCCTGTGCTTCTGGTCCTCGGCAGCCATTTTCCAACTCAGTCACAGCTTCCCTCCATTTCCTCCATTCTCTTTTATTCTGTTCGCTCTGAGACCAAACCAAAGCCAGCATTTATTTTTTTTCCTGATGAAAAAAATAAAAGGAAGTGAGAACATGACTAGTACTATCAGAATTATCTGCATCTGCCAAAAAAATAAAAAATGTTCGACGGAGACTTGCTTTCCAAATACGAGAAGCATCCTCTCTGTGATGCTGAACTTGGCTTAGTTTGTAGTTCCCAAACTTCAGCACAGTCTACTAGAAGTGCTGTGGTTAGGTAGGAAGCAGTTCATATTCAGTGGAGAAGGGAATGTTCTCTGCTTGTTTCTCTCTCCTCAGTTTTCCATGAGAAGTTATGTGGTGTGTGCAGCCAGTTACAACATTTGCTCCGAAGAGAGCAAACATCTCTGCTCTCCTGGGAATCCTTATGGCAGCCTGATGAGTTGGCAGAGAAATCTGCAGCCCAGGGTTGCAACAACTTGTTCATTTCATCTCAGCTGGCTGCTTTGGAGGTTGGACTTGCTAAATAGACTAACCGTGCTTCACCAGTGCTCTGACTGTTGTTCCATAGACACCTGATGACACTGTCATAAGGTTCCTGGGCTCTAGATACCATGTTTTTGGAGGGAAAAATCTCTTAGAATGAGTGGTGATACAGCTATACTTACATAGAGGGAGTGAAGAGTATGAAACTTGGAAAACTAAGCAAAGCATCAAACTGAGCAAATTTGTTCAGACATCTTGGATACAATGTTACTTATGGCAACTGATCAATCAGTTCAAGTTTCTGGGCATTTAGAAATTAACCATTATTTCTAAGGATGAAAGTAAGCATTTTAAGCTTGGAAATAATCCTGACTACTAAGTCCCAACTGGAGATTTGAGTAACACTAGAAACATTATCCAGGAGGCAAGGAAACCCTGTCTCATGCTGCAGAAGTATCCTCTCCCTGCAGCAACAGTCTCCAGCTATTGCTCTCTGCCTACAGGTGTTGCACTAATGACAGGAGCAGGTGCAAACCCACTGTAAAGCCACCTTTTTCCTGTCCTGTCCCTGGCTGCAGATGGGATCTTGCTCCACCGTCTGTCACATTGTGTTAAGGGAAAATAACTCTAATTCCAGACTACAAATTGAATTAGTTTAATTTCTAGTTTAGGAGGTATGCTTAACATTATTTACAGGTTCCTAAAAGGTATGTTTCCTGGCTTCAAAACCATGAAGTATTTTTAAGCAGTACAGAGCCTAGCAGAAAAATACCCTTTCTGCTAGAAGAGAAAGTTAAATGTACCCATCTGGTTTTTTTTTTGCCTTCCAGACAGGCAGCCAGTCGCTACACACTTACCCCTGGCAAGCACCCACAGTCCACCAGAGGATGAGGAGAAGCTAATGGAAGTGTTGGAAATGTTCTCCCAGAAGTTTAGATCCAGTTCTGCAGGAACTTAGTGCCGCTGCGGACACAGTGTAACCACAAAGCTTCTAATTACACAGTAACACCTGCTGTAGTACCCCTGCTGTTGAGGGGAAGGACGATGCCATAGGCCTGTTAAAAATGAGCTGGGTTCAGGTGTCCTTATAATGGGGGAGAGTGGTTCCTGTGTCACTTTTTTTTTTTCTGCTGCTGACTTTCTCCCATGGTGAATATGCACCTGCTGTCTCAAGACATGCTAAGGTTGTGTTCTTTGAATTGGAAGAAAAATTGAGAGGCATTAAAATAAAACCCAAGATCTTGTAAAGTTACCCAGAATAATTTAAAACATTCAGCACAGAGAAATGCAGAGGAGTGTTCTTTCAGTAGCCTTTGTGAAAGACTTCAGGAAAGAAGGGGGAAATGTTTTAAACAACATTTAACTGCTGTATTTGACAGGTTGGTGGCGTCCTTCACTGCATGAGGATGACTGGGCTCAAACCTGTAACTGGGAATGCAGAAACTCTCTTGCAGTGTCTGCTTAGTTTAAATAGAACAATTCCCCACGGCCTTCAGTTTCTATAAATCAGTGCTGGTATGCAGAAGAGATCTGCTTCCTCATGTTTAAACAGCAAGAATTTAGGAACACTGCCAAATGCCTTCCACATTACTTTATGGAGCCAGGGCTGAATATTATCCTGTTTATGTCAAGATACCATGAAGTAGGAGGTTTCAACACATAACACACCCAGACAGGGCTGGATCCAGCAGGGAAATGGCTGTATGACTGTAGGCATGAAAAGAAGTAACAGGCTAAGCTGTATATGCTTGCCATTTCTGCAGAAGATTAAAGGGAATTGCTATATCATTATGGATGGATTAAGAGGGGGAAGGGAACACTGTGGGGCACAGGTTTTAGGCATGAAGTTTGCCTCCTGTTGAGAGGGTTGTATTTTGTCTGGATCTGTTTACTTCCAGACCCTGAAGATGGGATTCATCTTACCTTCTTTGTGGACATTTGAATTACTCACTGGGATTCTCATTGTAAAACGGGTAGAGAGAAAACAGGCTTTTTTAGAGGGATTTACTGAGTCTAGTTTAAGAAACATCACCTACAGTCCTACATCTTTCTACTACTGGTGAAGACAGTCAGCTCAGACTACGACACTGAGGTGGGATTCATTTTGTCTTACTTATTTCAGATATACTGCAAAGCAGTGGTAACACATTTTCTTATGAACTGTGTTTTATAAGCCCACTGCCTATAGACCCCAGCCAACGGGCCGCACTGTGTCACACACTGCTCAGAGCAGTGTGGTAGGACAAACAACTTAGACACAAATATAACACAGGTGTTCTTGAGCTCTCTGCTGTGAGTGGTGGCTAAGGTCCTGCAGATGGGCATGGGAGAGCTCCTTATATCTGCTTTACATAATTTTATTTCCCCAAAGCTACCCTTCTGGCTCATGGCATTTACTCATTATTCAAAGACCTTCCCTAAAGTATCAGTTTAGGAAAAAACTTCTCAGCCTATTACCCATCTCCTTGGAAATAAAGACTTTACTTTCAGAGAGGCCCTGAAATAAGCTTTCCTGTGATAAGCAGTGCTGAGACAAGTGAGGCTGTCAGAGCTCTTCCTGAACAGGCTGGGTCAGCATTCAAACTATTGCTTCACTTATAACTTCATTTATAAACTGAACTCCTTCTTACACTACAGTCAAAGAAAACAACAGCAAGGCTTGTACAGAGGTTTATTTCCTACGAGTCTGGTATTAACATTTTCTATAGTTCCAGCTGTTAAATACAGTTACCCAAAACAAGAGTATAGCTGGAAGCATATGTAGTAACTACATTTCTTAATCCAGTAGCTGCAAGGCTAATAAAAACATTTGCATTATCAAGTAGTTAAGTCAAGTTGCTTCTCAGCTCTGCAGTACAGAAGAAGTTTAATGACTGGTATTTAAATAGTTCATAAAAATAAAAAAAGTATACTACATGTATATCTATCTATATATAAAACACATTTTAGTCCCCATTCTGCACTGATATATTTGAATGGCCTATGTTTTTCATTTTAGTCACAGCTTAAAAACGAAACCAGAGTTCAGAAAACTGCTTTAATCAAAGTTTGGTCACAGTGTAAAAGAGCAACATGCTATGGTTTAAGAGCACTTGTGATTTAAAAAGAACTAGAACACAGGAGCAGCAATAAGAAACAAAATCCAGAGTCTCACACACTTTGGTATAATGGTCCTGATGATGCTTTATTTCAGCCCCCGAGATTCCACGAGAGCAAAAGCAGCATGTGGCTTGTAAGCCAGTGAGAGGCTTTGTGTTAATGCAATTCAGAATGACTTGTACCTTCATGAAAGTAAATACATTTAGTGCCACTTATAAAGATTTATGGGCAAAAGAAAAGTGGCATCCAGTGACAGATGAACAGAAAGAGAAAGTGGCACAAATCCTTGCTAAGCAGTGCATGCTGGGGACTTCTGCACACACCTGGTTTATAGGAGCAGAACAAGCACAGTAGCTGCTCTTGCTGCCTTTCCCTGTCCACGCTCAACCCAACAGTTCTTGTGGTAGCTTTGAGGCTTATATGAGGCTAACCTCAGTTGTTAATTATTCCCATTCTGATGAAAATTTTAGAAGGTCAGTGTATTGGGCAATTTTGTCAACTTCATTTCCTCTTAAGTTTCATTTCTGGGGTGATGTTTATTCATTGTTTAAAAAACAAACAAACAAAACCAACCTGTGATTGATTAAAAGTATAAACAATTGTTTGTTGTTTGCCTTTGAATAGTGGGGCATTTTCACATATACCTCACTATTTTGGTGTAAAATGCTGTTCCTCCAGCTGTTTGCATTTGCTCCAACACATGCATCAGCTTCTGTGTTCCACTCACTGGGAACATGATGTGAGCAGGAACACTGCTTCCCAATAAACAAGGCTCAGGTGGGATGTTGAACATGCACTGCCAGGCTCAAAGAAGGGAGTTCTGCTGTTGACTTCAGTGTAGCTTGACTTAAGTCAGTGCTGCAAACCTCAATGTAAAATTACTTGGTGGGGGACAGTCCCAGCCATTTCAATTGTCAGTCCAGTCACTATTTGTATTTTTATAATGACAAAGCCCTTCTAAAAGACATGGCATTGAAGCAGCAGTAGTTTCATTAACCAGTGTTTAACTTGGTGAGTGGATAGTGAACATGGAGTTACTCTTTCAGGGAACAATGTCATGGTAATTGACTCCATTGGAGGAGGGCAGCTATAAAGCAGTTTAATCCATAAGTTCCTCTATGTGTTGCTCTCTCACCCTCCCTTCAAAAATAAAGCACCCTATCTCATGACACAAGATCCTACTTACTAGAATTAATGCTGGTCAACATCCACCCACTGTCTTTTTAAACAGGCTGTTACCACTCTGACTGGCAGAGCGAATCTTCAGTTCTTTCCTGGCTCAGCTCACAGTATTTTCCGTTTGTCTTAAGCTTACATCTCTTGCTTTGTTGGGAGTGGTAGTTCTGGGCACATTGGGGCAGATGCATTGACTGATTACAGGAGATAATTTTGAAATGCAAATAAGACAACTTGAAAACTCCCTATTCCTGCAGTCATCTGAAAAGCACTGATCTAGGCAATCAGAGAAAGAAAGCTTTGAAAAGGCACTGAGTCTGATGAAGAGCAAGTGCAACAAAAACACTTCTGGGACTAAAAGTGACCAAATCCAAGAACTTTAATTTGTGAAGTAGGTCAGTATTTATGCTACTATCTCTAGAGGGATCCATCAGATAAACTTGAGGAAAAATGATGTATTCCTGTGAAGGAAGTGTGTTTTTTCTCAAAACCTAATGCTCAGTTTTACAGATATGCAGCATCAGCCTGGCCAAAGGTCTTCAGCAGGATAGGTTTCTACCCTGCTGCTATGAGAAACAACTCAAACCTTTGCTGTACCAGCAGTGCCAGTGCTATTTCACAGATAAAAACATTGTCCAGACAGAGGAAGAGCAGTAAAACCTGCACTGATTAAAACTTTAGGGGAGAGAGGCCCCAGGAAGTGCCGTTTTCCTTGATGGTTACAAATCTTGAGCATCTTCCCTTTACTTTCCAGTTCAGAGTCCACAATCCACAGGGAGCCTTGAAGTGATGCACAAAACTGTGCAATTCCTCCACTGCCCCAAACACCCTGCTACCCGTGGGTTGCTCAACCCCTGCCAGGCACTTGGAGTGAGAATTTGTCATGGCAAAGGACACGTCCATAGAACAGTTGTCAGTTTTATGACTATTCACAGAAGAGGCAGGTGAATTAGTCCAGTCAAAATGAAACAAACCAAATTCCCTATTACACGCATAGAGAAGGAAAAGTAATAGCCAGAAGCTGATAGAAATTAATTTAGTGGGGTTAAGATATTACAATTTATTCAGCTATGTTGGAGACACATAATGGAACAGAATTGGAAAGTGTTGCAATAAAACTGGTGAAAAAGATGGTCAAATTGCTGAGCATCATTCCTACAAAACAGTGACCTTAACAAAAGCCAGTAAGAGTTTTCTTTTTTATATAAAATCCCTCTAATCTGAAAGACAACAAAGCCTACAAGATATTGGTCAGTATGGTGAACTTAAGTTACCAAGAAGAGTGAGAAGCAATGCTTGGCCTTTGGAAAACAAAACCACACCTAAAACTAGTGCTAATGACAAGGATGTAGCAAGTAAGTTTATGTACTTATTTGTGAAAATTTCTTAATTACTTGGCCATGGCAACCCGACAGAATTTTCTTGAGATGGGACAAAATAAGGGTGATAGCAACGGGTCTCTCATCTGAAGGAAGCCCTGATCTGTTATAAAATATTAGTATGTTATTAAATGTAACATACAATTTAATGTTTAGGAACTGGAGAGAGGCACAACTATCTTCGTAAGGCCAAACACCTCTTCTGCACCATCTCAGTAGTGATGTGTCCCTTCCTCACCATTTTAGTGTTGAAGTGCTTACAGATTTAATGCAGTTCTCCTAACACTGCGTGAGTGAGATACTATTTGGCTGTTAAACCAAAGAACAAGAAATTTAAGTCAGATCTTCATTGACTCAATCTATGAGAACAACTCTATGTTCTTTGTGGCTTCTGGATCCTGACCAGGGCTGCTAGTCAGCTTACAGTGCTGGGATGAGGGATGGTTTGGCTTTGTACCAAATGAATATTCTGATGAATATTCATTACTGGCTTTTTTTTTTTCTTTGTATGCTAATAACATTTTCTCTTGGTATCTGTTCTTTGCAAAGACTTTGCCAGGAGACTGCACTCTTGTTTTCATTTTTGTTTGAGTTTAATGTCCCCACTTGGCAGCAATTTCTATTGAACTCAAATCTCTTTCTGTTCTGAGCAGTAGTACAATGTGTCCTTGCAGCAAACAAAATTTCAGAGATGGCCAAAGACAGATCAAAAGGAAAAATCCCCAAACTGGGAAAACGCAATGAAAAGTCACATGTGACCACACAAAGTTAATCCAAAGAAGTGCAATGAAGATGGTGAAGGGTCTGGAGGGGAAGACATATGAGGAGCAGCTGAGGTCACTTGTTCTGTTCAGCCTGGAGAAGGAGACTGAGGGGAAACCTCACTGCAGTCTACAACTCCCTCAAGAGGAGGGGCAGGCACTGATCTCTTCTCTGTGGGGACCAGTGACAGAACCCACGGAAATGGCCTGAAGTTGTGTCAGGGGAGGTTTAGGTTGGATGTTAGAAAAAAGTTCTTCCTCCAGAGGGTGGTTGGGCACTGGAACAGGCTCCCTAGCACCAACCTGCCAGAGTTCAAGAAATGTTTGGATGATACTCTCAGGCACATGGTGTGACTCTTGGGGATGGTCCTGTGCAGGGCTAAGGGTTGGACTCAATGATCCTCATGGGTCTCTTCCAACTCAGCATATTCTGTGATTCTGTGGTCTTAAGTTCCAGAACTTCAGGTTATTGTCAAACTAGGGACCACCTTTTTAATTCCGAGGATCAAAGATTTCCTGCCAAAATTCACAGGATGCAGTTTTGAAGAGAAAAATCTGTCTTTCTCAATATTACACAAGAGGTCATCACTGAAGGGACAATGCCTCCTGAAAAAAAGGGTCAAGTTTGTTGTTACTGTTACATACAATTGTCACGCATAGAAACAAAGTCTTCTAAGTCCTAACTGAAAACATCCTGTGTGCTCCATGTGGTCTTCTGGAAAGGACATGGCCTGTAAAACCACACAGAAGCCTAATAGGCCTGTTTCCTCTGTGCTACAAACCAGAATTTGAGTTGCTGTTACCCAGATCCTGTTGGGACCAGCAAGGACAGACATAGGTAATATTTGCTAATTTGTAACTAATTTGTTAGTAGTTTAGATTCAAAGCAAGATACTTAGATACTTTTTTTTCCTAAGCCATAGAGTAGACAGAGATGTTAAGTGGACTTTGAATCATAGAATGATTGAAATGGCAAAGAACCTTCAGAGGTCATCTGGTCCTTCTCAGGCAGGGTCACCTAGAGCTATTTCCCCAGGATCATGCCCAACTGGCTTTTGAATATCTTCAAGGATGGAGAACCCACAAACAACCTGCCTGGCCAGCCTTTGTCAGTGCTTAGTCTTCCTCACAGTAAAGTGTTTTCTGATGTTCAGAAGGAACCTCCTGTGTTTCAGTTTGCACACATTGCCTCTGTCCTGTCATTGGGCACCAGTGAAAACAGCCTGGCTCCATCCTCTTCACATCCTGCCTTCAGGTATTTATACACGATGAGATCCCTCTGAGCCTTCTCCAGGCTGAACAGTTCTAGCTCTCCCAGAGATGCTCCAGTACCTTCATCATCTTAGAGGCCCTTCACTAGACTCTGTCCAGTAGTTTCATATCTCTCTTTTACTGGGGAGCACAGAACTGGACACAGATGGAAAAAAAGTTGCATATTCCTTTCTAAGAATGATTTCCTCAGCAGGCACAAAGCAAATTTTTTTTCCCCCTACACTTGTTTTGCATCATCCTATTTGCACATCCAGCCATGCCCCTTCTTTTCAGCAACCAAGCCCACTCAGAGGGAACACATCCGTTCTTTTCCCAGTACTGGAGATACTCATGCCACCCTCTCAGGCAACGTGCAGTTATCATTACTGATGTGCTAGGAGTCAACATGCTGACATTCAGGTGATGGCCTCAAGTTCAGGAAGTCACCTGGGCTTCACTGTAAGAAGGAGCTATAGACAAGTGTGCCAATAGCTGAGCACATGAATGTCACCATTCAGCATTATTCTATGTTAGACTGGCTGACTTTTAGCCCTTTGTACCACCCTGTGTCAACCACATCTAAACATGATGTTAGTCTTCTTGTAAATGGGAGGATCATCAGTGCTATCATTGCAAGCAGTTGCACACATTCTTCTCCCTTTGTACCAATATTTTCAGCTTTAAAAGACTGAAGTTTGGGGCTCAGGTTGTCCCACCTGGGTCAAACCACCTGCTCAGGCACTGTGTGTGACTAGTGCCTGCCCCATCACCTACCTAAGCACTACAGACATTGTTCATTGTAAAGCCAAGAATAGCAGGGAGATGCTCTGAAGAACACTGCTTCTTCCCCCAAGGAAACACAAGCTAAGTGAGAAATGAAAATCACTTTTTCTGATGTGAAGAGCAAAGGGAGGCCAGCACTGTTTGTACGCCCCTTGTCATAGCAGGAGGTATCACTAAAAGCTGCTGCTCTTCAGCAACCCTGGGGAAAGGGGACTTAAGTGTGTGTGGTTGTGGTGCTGCACAGTTTACACCTGTATCAAAAGATACTCTCCTTCCAATCCTCCAATAATACAATTCATAGAAAGAGCTCAGATTTGTTATTCAGCAAGTAAAATGAAAAGAAAATGACCAGGCAACAGGGATCCCTTTTTGCGTGGATCTAGTAGACAGAAGAAAGTAACAGAAGAGGAAGGCAGGTGTTTAAACTCTTCCAATGTCAAATCCGTCTTGTTTCATTTGGAAGGTGAAAGAATTACTGACTTAGAGACATCTATTTTCCCTTCATATCTCTACATTATAGCTTTTAAGGGCATAGCAAAGGGACAAACTTCCCTTCCCCCCTCAGCTTCACTTTCTGCTTATATAATTTTGTAAGCCCAGATGAGTTTGTCCTGAAAATGCAAGATAAGGAGATGTTCAGCTTAAATTCAGATAACCCTGTAGGTAGTTCAGTCAGAAAGAACAGCCACGAAAATTTTGCAAAATGGATTTATATATTCAACATCCACTCAACAAGCAACACTGAAACCACGACTCCTTGGAAGACAATGGGGGAGTGGCCAAGAGTTTACTGCAGAACAGTCCAAGCACATGTAGCTCCCAAGTTTAGTCTCTTTCAGAGTCAGTTCCTCACCTTTGTTTGAACATTATGTGTTCAGGACTAGGTGCTGACCCAGAAGCAGATCTCAGCTTGCTGACCCCACCACTCCATCAGCAGAAGTATAATTCGTGCTGGAGTCCCAGACTTCTTGCAAATGCTGTCTCCTCAGGAACACAGGACTAAACAGTCATTTAAATCCACTTTGGTGTGCCCGTGTTTCCGTCACCATGAGATACACTCCCTGCACAGCAAAGCAAGCCAGGTCTTTGGCCAGAAGGCCCTGAGCCCAAGGTAACACAAAACATCAAAGTGCAGCAACGTTTTGTACATCTTCTCAAGCTGGAATGAAATATTGGCAGGCAACTTGCTCATCTTGCATAGCTTCAACAGCCAAGAACACTTCAGTCATCAGAAAACATGCACAAGGTGTAATGAAAAGCCTTCCAAGAGGAAACAAGCTTCTAATTTCCAGGAGAGAAAGTGGGAGGACTTAGAAAACAATTAACATTCAAGCTGAAAAAATAATATTTTTAGTACTATGTGAATTATGTTTGAAAATATGCTTTAAAATAATGCTGCCTAGAGGGGAACCATCAACAGGCTGTATGACCAGGAAAGCCAAGGTGGCATTATTTCAGAGAACATGACTGCAAAATGCTTCATCACAGTTTATAGGATGTTTAAAATGAGAATTTTCCCTGAAAATACATAGCAGTCCTGTGACATGCACACAAAAGTCCACTCACTCTTTACTGCAGCAGTTCACTGGACCAGAATTAACGCCATGGATTGTGTTAGCCTTTTTTTTAACTCAAAATTGAATTACTGTTGGGTAAACAAAGGAGAAGCTTTATTTTCTTTTGATGTTTTCACTGAAGAATGAACACCAGGCTTCTCTACGTGGCACTGAGCTCTGTAGTGGTAAACATCATGGCCTCCCCACTTTACAGGGGAAAAGTCCAGTATGGGGCAAGACTGAGGACCACCAATGTCCTGTGTCACTGCAGCTACAGACCACAAGTCCTGCTGAAACAGTGGATATAGGAAAGCCCTTGGTCTGGTCTGCGGTTCTACTCTCTACACCACTTTCTTTGAAGTGCATCAGCAATACCATGCTAAAATGTGAAATGGATTAATAGAACAGAGAGTTGACTCTTCAGAGAAGATCCCTTTGGAAAAAAAGGGTTTTTTTTCAATCATTCGTCTTAACAATGTCCTTCTAACAAGGTAATTTTGGTCAATCCAGGTTTTTAAATACTGTTTATTTTTAAAAGAAACCATAAAATATGACAACAGGACAATGGGTGTCATTCAGCAATATCAGTTTTGGGTCTATAGAGGAAATGAATAAAAACCATCAGCATTTTAAAAAATAAATACGACAAACCATATGGAAAACAGGAAAAACAAAATTCATCTTCAATAACACAGACAGATAGAAATGCTGAAATGTTGCTGTGCAAGGTAGAGGTAGAGGTAGAGGTTAACCAGACTTTTCCAACCTAGACCGGTTTTGGATCTGCCCCCCTCCATGCACACACTCCCAAAAGTTTCTGTTGCCAATAATTTCATTTGAATCAGCCTGTCAGCTTCATCAAACTCAAGTCTACGTGTTCCTTGTAATGCTCTGAGATGGAAAACTATTTCAGTTTTCTGTAAAAATTAGTTGCTGAGCAACCTGCCCCCTGATTTTGCAACTTGTGCAGAGAAGGAAGAGGCAGGAAGATCACACAGACCAATAAAATGCTCTCTGGATGATGCCCACTAGGACAAGTCGATAGTAGAGCCCTTTTAGGAATTGCAATAGTCCATCAGCTCCTTGGTGATGCACCTAGAGAACATGCAACACTGCGCTTGGAGTTCCTCCACTGGAGAGAGCATGGTCAGCAGAAATATCCCTAATCAATAGGTACTTGCTGTGGCAGAGCTGATTGCCTAATACAGTCTATTAACACCGAAAACTCACATGGTAGGACACAACCCAAGGACCCTCTGTACAAAGCAGTAAGTGTCTTGACATAGTGAAATATAAAAACTAAAAATTGCACTGCAGAAAGATTTCCCAAACGAACTCAAGACAGCTGAAGTCAGATCGTACAAACCGTTAGTTAAAAAAATACCTTCTTGAATATTTTGAGAATTGGAAAGAGTCTTCGTGCAAATGTTCAGTCTTGATCAAGCAGAGGACATAAAATTGTAAACGCATTAGTTCCTTTCTCATCTGCTGTATGCACCCAGCGTTATCTATCTTCTGCAGTATGATTAGAGTTAGGAAATCGGTTTCTTCTGTAGATATCACCTTTCAAGTTCCATTGATGTAACATCAAGACACTACTGGTGTCATATCCCACAACTGTTAATACAATGAAGTAAAACAACATAGTGAATAATGGTTAAAACCAATAAAATACAGTATAAATATAATCTTTAAATAATTTGTACCTTTTTCTTCTTTGCTTAAGAGGGACTACATGGTTAGAGGTGGACACAACAAATCTGAAGAAGTTTGATTTCATTTTCCAGCACTCATGTCAGAGTGGTGGAGGCTGACCAAAGACACTCTGTATGTCACTATGTTTTATCCCTATGAGTCAGGTTCATAGTTGGCCTTAAAAGAAACCAAAGAACTCCCACTACATTGCTAACTTGAATGATCAGCATATTCATAACACATTGTGAGGATTTTTCTTTTTTAAATTAATCAAGCTGTTATAAAATTATTCATTATTTTAGCTATTTTTTTATCTAGCCACACTGGTATTTGCCATGTTGAAAAACAGGTGGTCTTCCTAGAGGAAAAGCTACAGTGAGAACTTGCCCCAGGCTCCTTCAGGCAATAACTTTATAGACTAAGATCTCCTTGGTACTTACTGGGCAGAAATCCACCAGTTAGAAGCCTCTTGTGTGGAAGAAGGCAGGCAGGACATACCTGCGGCCACACTGGAGAGTAAGGGGAAATAAAATACAGGAGCACATTCCTTGCTCCTACCTTAATAACCTTGTCTGTCCCCGAGGTCAACAGCCATCCCCTGGTGGCATCAAAGTGTACGTGAACAATGTTGTGCTTACTGTCGTGGAAAGTAGCTGTAGGTGCCCGCCTGAAGAAAGAAATCCAAAAATCAATAAGAACTGTAACTGCAGGATTTCCCCCAAAATTTTTCTCTATTGAGGAAATAACTATCTGACTGCTGCTGTAAGCCATTAATTCAGCAACCACTCTGTAAACTCTACCTTGAAACCTTTTCTGGCATGAAAGGAACAGCGGTGAAGGGCTCCTCTATCCCTCCTGGCTTGATAGTCACCCCAGAGGCTTAGTTTGGTGAAAAAGCCCAGGGATCACCATGCCGGGCTGCTCCCTCCTAGAGCCTCACATCCGCCCAGGCCCTTCCAGATGCAGGTGTTTTGTCCCATTCCAGTGCAAGCTGGCTCAGTGTCCACACTTACTCTTCATCCGTTATGGACTCGTGACAGCTGTCGCAGACCCTCACTTCGAACTCAAACCCCATCAGGGGGATGGAGGAGCGCTTGGAGCTGCATTTGCCGCATACGGCTTTTCCACACTTCCGGCAGTGATGCTGTAGGAGACAACATGCAGAAAGACATCTTAAACCACAAACCCAGATCAGGTCACTGCTCAGGTCCCACTGGTTCTACCATCTCATTCCAGCAAGACCCAGCCAAGGCTGCAGCAAACAGGAAATCTTCTCAGACTCAGGAGAACATGGTGCACCTTTTCACCCCTTTCCCAAAAGTCTCTGTCTACAGCCCTCTCCTGCCGAGCAGGAAAACACAGCAGCATGTTTCAAGCAGACCAATAAGCCTTTTCCAATACAGCCTGAGCAGTTACACATGTTTACCCAAACTCCTTGAAAACAGCTTTGGTTCCAGCACAATCTCCGAAAATCAGCCGCAAATTTCTTTCTATAACACATTAGACTAAAACAAGCAAAATCTCAGGTGGCTAAAGCCATGGAAGGCCCCAAAACAATCTACTCAGCCCAAGACTTGCTTCTGCTATTGGGACTGGTTGGAAAAAGAAAAGCGTGTTCCTTGCAACCCAAAACCCAGCCTCATCAGAGGTCAGTCCCACTACTGAGGATTCAGTGGAAGAACAAAGTGCAAGTTCTCAAAGCTTTAGGGGGAAAAAGGGTTACCACAATCTATTATGAGAGGAAAGCCTAATTGCAATATGTTAACCCATCAAAGGACACATACAAACCTGCCTGAGGCCTATTTTCTTACTGTCCCACATTTGCTTGAAGTTCCAGAAGAAAGGCTGGTCACATTTTTGACAGGAATCACTATCTAGCCACTCGGGGGTCTGCAACACACATGCACATAAACACAAAGTGGAAGTGAGCAACAAACATAAAAACTCCCAATGAAGCCTAGAGGCAGGACAAGAAAGATATATTGTGGTGTGGCAATTTGGCCAGTTAAACTTGATTTAAAATCTCCATTTTCACAGGATACCATTTGACTGTTCCCTGGGATGTCTTTTTTGGCTTAGCTCTGAGCTTTGAAGGACACGGGAGGAACCCTTTGCACCCAAATCACGAAGAAGAGTTTGATAATAAGACCACAGAAATGACCTGGGAACAAACCAGTCTCCCCCATATCTCCAGTTCTGGAATTAAGCATATAAGAATACTTTGTCCTGTCCAGTCTGGACAATATTTACCATCTGCTATTGTCTCTGATGGAAACTGGTGGCAGTTAGTATTTCCAATAGCCAAGCAACTCATCTGAAGGGAAAGAGGAGTTATTGGAAATACTGATGTGGTTGGGGTTTTTCATATTCTTTCTTTCTTTAACACTGTAAGAGCTGTTCCTGCTGTCAGTTGTCTGTGCTACAAATCACACACAGGGGTGAGAAAGATGAGATTCATATGAACAAGTCTAAGACCCAAACCAGCTCCTTTCCCTGCTTTTACAAAAGACAAGGGAAGGTAGGTCTTCTATTTCCTAACATGGTGTGTAGCTTTGTGGATAAAGCAGGTAAAAAGACTTAAGGCAATTAAAGACTATATTAAAGGCACTTCTCTCTCCTGCAGCCAGGTTTCGCTGTGCAGAGTAGCATGGATCAGATGCCCTGTAGGGAAGCAAGTCTTGTCAGATCCTGAAAGAGCTCAGGAAATGCCTGAAGTAGCAGGAGAGAACATGGAAGGGCATTCATTCTCCTCCATTACATTTGGGTCCTCTGACACTTGTTTTGCACTGAGCTGCTGAGGGGCATGCAGTGCATATCCCTAACAGCATTTAGGAAACCCTCCAGGGGACATGAGACTCAGGAAGAGTCCTGGTTCTTGACCCCTCTCCAGATGGCTGCAGTTTTTCTGTCCTAACCTGGCCTAATGAGAACAACACTTCTTCCCCGGCAGACAACTTATGCTCCTTTTTCTGCCCCAACAGAGCAAGAGCTCAGTCCTAAGTTGGTCCTGGCAAGTTGTTCCATCCTGTGTCTCCAGTGGAGCAGCCCCAGGCAGACCGTGACAGCCCTGCCAGTGCTGTGTCTGCAACACTGCAACGTGTTCCCACTAGTCCTCTCAACACATGAGGTTAAATAAACACTAACTAGTGTTTCATACGTAGTGAGGAAGCAATTAGCAAATTAGAGTTGTCTTATCAGAGCCACTCATTTCTTGCATGCTGCAAATTAAAATGGCAAACACACTGCTAAGATTAGGAACTAAAACTCACCAAAAAGACAGACAAATAAGTCAAGGGCAGAGGAGACCCTCAGCTCCCAGGATATCTTTTATCCCCAGCAATAAAGCAATCACCTGCTTCATATTCTTCTGCCAGTTATTCTGAAGGCAGTTCATTCTGCTGGGGCAAATCTTTATCTTTTCTACCCACAACTGTCTTTCTGTTTAATGCCTACAGATTTACATCTGTGTGTATAACTTTTCATCTCTTAAGCATTTGAGCACTACAGAGGAAGAAGACATTTTGCTTGTGACAAGTAACCACTTTGTAGTCAAATAGAAACACTGCTTCTAGCATCTTTCAGATGTCGTCTTCTTACAGCTTTTTAAAAATAGAGTTGAAAATGAAGAAATGGCTTAATTCACTCTAATGCAGTCTCAGAGATGTGGGAAAATCTGATACAATACAGTGAGTACTGAGCACGCATCACATGGAGAAAACCTTTAAATAAGGGCAAAAATACCAAAGCCAAAATCCAGAAGAAGGCACTCTTGGACCCCAAACCAAGGTTTGGTATTAAAATCTCAAAGATTCATGTTTTGTGAGTAGTTTAGCACCAGGAACACCCTATTGTGCTACTGATGACAAGAACAAGCCCACATAGCCACAGGCTAAGAAAGCAGAGCACCCATTAGCACCTGCTGCTAGGCCTTCATTTAGCTAATTATATTTCTCCTTTATTTTTTAAACCAGCCTTCTCATAGCATTGCTGCATGTTTTGTGAGAAGCCTGTCTTAACCCTTACCACAGCCTTCTGAAGGCAGCAAATAGATGAAGGTTTTAATTTCTGGATGTTCAAGTTGCAGCAAAAAGGAAACATCTGTTGGGAATGAGGAAACCACTCTGCATTCATTTCACTCTAGGGGCTGATGACATACTTGGCCACTGGATTAGCAATTAAAGAGAGCCAACTGGAATGCTAACTCACATTAAAAAGGGAGCTCAGTTCCTGCCTATGCCTACTTCAGTACTTTTTTTAAAATCAAGTTTTTCACTTAGATTTCCTCCTTCCTCAAGGGAGACCCACGCAATCCCGGGAGGCCAAGACTCTTACGAACCAACAAAGATGATGAAAGCTCACGCTGTCAAAAGCCTTGCTCAGACCTATCCACTGCAGGGACTCGGGATGCCTTTGTACCCTCTGTAGGAAGAGGGCAGAGGTTTGACTGATGCCACCAGGATTTGCCAGGCTGTTGAGCCAGGCTGGCACCTGACTCACTCAGCACAGTGCTCACTCCCCCTCTCTGAGTCAGGAATTGCCAAGTGGAGGCTGCTCCCGCAGCGCCAAAGACATGGAGTGCATTTTTGCACCCGCTTACATTTGTTGGCTGTGAAGCACAAAAGCAATTAGAAATGTGTGGGTGAAATATAACTGTCTGGATCAGCATAGCCATCATTTACCCCCGCTTCTACATTGTTACTCTAGAGCAAGACCAAGTAGCAGGTGTGACTGAAGCCCTAGCTAAATGTATTTTATCAAGAACAGTAAAAAAAACACACTGGGTTGCTGTTTTCCGGAGATGACAAAGAGCTTTCTTGTTTTGTTTTCTTAAAAACAACATTAATCCATCCATTTACACCTGAACTGATGATATTTCTCAGGATGTGCTGAAAAACAAAGTGGAGCATGTCACAATATCCTCCTTATAGGATGTCTTTCAGAGCAGTAACTTAAAAAGTAAGAGCCATTTAGCAGTCTATGTAATACACATTTCTGCCAGACAATTTCCCCATCAAAGGCATAGCATAATTGCTGTATAACAACTGAGGCATGTCCAAAAACATTTTTAGAGCCTGGAATGATCTTGTTTAGGTTCAAAGTTGCCATTTTAGAAAGGCCCCTTCTTCCTAAGACTGTTTCAGACCAAACTGACGAGAACTAAGCATCTACCTCCTGCCTCTCAACATCCATGTTCCAGACGACGATTCCTCCATCTGCTCCACAAGAGATGAGCTGCCGAGTGTGGTGAGCATAGGAGAGAGACTGAACTTTATCACTGAAAAGAAAACAAGGCAGTTACTAATCAACCATCTATAGCTAGTGCACAAGTAAGCATAGAATATACAATAAAGCAGTAAAAACCCTTTCTTTGCCCATACATTTCCTTCCCCCACTCACTGTACACGGCATCCATCAGATGCAAATCAGTCTTTGCTGTCCAGCTGTGACCAGAAAGAGAGCACTGCTTATCTGGGCAGCATCCATAAAAGCAAAGACCTGTTCTGATAACTGATTTTGCTGCTCCTGAGATGGGAGGTCCCAGCTGCACTGGGAAGCCTCAACAGAGCTGCAGCTCTGGGCCTCTCTGAAGGTGCATCTGGATGCATGAAAGCTCCAGTAAGGTACCTTCTTGTCAGACAGTCAGTAGTAACTCTGGTTTTGTAAAGCTCTGCATCATCTAGAAATGAAGCAGTGAGGAACTACTGAAGATTTTCTTTTAGCACTAACAAGCATAGAGTTTCAAAAATAATATAGGAATCACTAAATTGTTCCTAAGCCTTCTCAGAGTAAGGCAGAAAATTTAGGTGCTTCTGTTTCTTCTTCTAAGGAAAAAACAACATGGGAAAAAATAATTCACTCAAGCCCACAAAGATGGGCTCAATCCTTCATAAAAGAAAGAAAACCAAGCTTCATCTCAAGCTGCTTACAACCTGGGGAATGAAGACCCCACAACACCGTTACAGAAAAAAACAAGGTTTATGAAGACACAGTAACTGAGAATAATCCACAATATTTGGTTTTCTTTGCTACCACCACTGATCTTGTCTGCCCAAAGAACTTTCACGCTAATACATTTGCTTTTGCATATGGCTGCACCTGCAAAAGGAAATGCACTTATGGGAGAGTTTGCCACAACACAGCCACCCTTCACAGTGCCTGCCTGCTGACACCAGAGGCACCATCAGAATTCTTGGGACTTTATGTTGTACAATTCCAGCTGACAGCCATGCCACAGACTAGGATCCAGAGGCTAATTTCATATTAGGAGAACTAATTTCCATAGCAATAAATCTAGCAGCAATGCATTAGCAAGTACCACTGGAAAGGTATGAGGGTGATCTGGGAATTTTAGCAAGAGCTCTGCAGTGCTCTGAAATCCCAGAGGCATGCAAATCACTCAGCAAGCGCAGCATCACTCAAATAAATGTATGATTATGTAACTGTTAGGCCAAAACCACCACAGGATTTTGCCTCCCCAGACCTCAGCCTGGATGCAAATCCCACAGATATGCTGTCCTAATACTCTGAAACAAACTTGTGGCATTGCCAATGTTAAAAAGTGGGGAGGTCATTGCCACTAGAGCCATCCTGGTCTCTAATCAACACCCAACACGGGCTTACTCTTCTTCAGAGACATCTACTACGCTGCACAAATGTACATGCAAAGATGATGCCTCTTTGCATTGAGGAGATGTGAAGGCTCCTACAGGTGAAACGCATTAATTAGAATTCACGCTGTAGGTAAAGTGGCATGGAAAAAGTTAGCGGGGAGGAAAAAGGGACTAATTGTTCAAGTCCAATGCTCCCTCTAGGGGAAGGAAAGACCTTGACAACTAAAAACCGAGAAATTCTCTGCAGCTGTTCTCATTTGAGGACGCTCCTCATTCCAACAGAGATGCAGGCTCTGGCATAACACATTCGGGATTACAGATATTGTGCTTTCCTTCACCACCCTCTCCTCTGCAGACTCTCAAACCAGCCTGTGGGCCAAACACTGAAAAACTTACTATAAGCAAATTGTTCCTGATATATATGGACCACAGGGAGTCATACATACAAGCTTGAGGCTTGTGAAGACTGTAAGCTTTGGGCTGTTTGTTTCCAGATGTGGGTTCTGCCTTTAGCTTTTCTGCCACAAAAGCGGGAAGAAGGGCTTTGAACATACTTATGTCCTTGCAACTCGATGGCTGTTCCTTTTCTTCCTCCAATATCCCACATTATAATGGAATGATCAGAACTGCCTGAGAATAAAACTCGCTGTATTGGGTCCCAACAGAGAGCAGTGACACCACCTGCAATAAGAGCGCACAGAACAGTCATTTTGTTACAGAAACCGGAAGACCAGAATGTAACTAAATAAAAATGACAGAGAGAGTGATTAAAATGCAGGCCTCTTTAGCAAAGGGTATGCAACCATGTGCCACTGGAAAACTAACAGTCTAGAAAACCTACTGAGATCCCTGAGAGCAGCCCAGTTGCCCTTCTGTGGGCAGAGGGCTCCACTGCCACTTGCACTGAACAGTAAAATGTGGTAGAAGGATGGTCACAGTGTGACTATACAGCTTTTAATCTTCAAAATTTCCAAGAGATTAAAAGAGAAATAAGTGTGGAATATTATGAGCATCTTCTCAGTATCCTAGTGAAAGGATTGTGCTACCTTGTGATTGAGCTATTAGCATTTACTCAGTCAGGACGGATATGGAGACAAAATGCTGAGGAATGACCACCATTTCTTCTGTTGGATGGTAGGATCCTATCCAGGATTGCTTTTTTTAAAGGGTGATGGGGCACAATTTCCAGCAGTGAAAAAAGCAATTAGTGCGTCCAGGATGTGCCTATTCCCCTTGGGAAAAAGTGTCTACCAGTGTGGATCTCTCTTTTATGAGCACCCATTCTTCTCCAAGAACTACCACAACTTGTTCTAGTCTTAGTCTGCTTTAATTAGTAGCTACTGATTATGGCATTTTCTGCCATAGATGTTTTCTGCTCAAAGTTCTGATCACTCTTGTTTTTACCAATACAGCTTCCCTGAACTGCTGTGGCATTTCAAGGTCTGTGTCCCTTTCATGCTGTGCACTGACACAAGCCACCCTGGTGTTTCACAGGAGAGTCAAACCACCATAATGCTGAGCACAGATGACGAACCAGATTGGGTCTTCTCCTGAGGCCTTACCTGTGTGTCCCTTAAATGTCGTAACAAGGCTGCAGGACTCTTGCTCTAGTTTGAGTATGGTCACTTGCCCAGAATGATCACCAACAAACACATGCCGGGTTTCCACATCAAATCTGATGGATAAATGCTGAGGAAAATATCTTGTTTACACAAGCTTTGCATTCCTTTCATGACTTGCTAATTCTTTTAACACAAGCATACTGCTATCTTGTGAATAGTGCTCCAGTCTCAAGGAGGTATTCAGAGTGTACTTTTAGGCACCTGTTCATACTAATAGAGCAGTATCCCTGAGTAAACCAAAGAGTGAGAAAAAATTAGACTGTTCCAGAAGACACAACTCATGTTTTTGTTATGAAACACCGTTAAAGCAGCCCTTCTCCATGAACATAGAAGTTGTCTCCCTGAGCTCTACAACTTAGGTATTAGAGTTGAATGGTATCTACTCTCTCCTTCCCAAACTTGTATAAAATAACTATTACTAGTTTTCTGTTTGTATTGGATTTGCATGTCAAAGTTTAGGTAGTGGGGGGTATACGAGGTGGCTTTTGTGAGAAGGTTTGCTGGCAGGACTTATTACCCTGTGGTAACCCACGTTGGAGCAGTCTGTTCCCAAAGGGCTGCACACCATGGAAGGAACCCATACTGGAGCAGGGGAAGAGTGTGAGGAGTTCTCTCTTTGAGGAAGAAGGATCAGCAAAGACAACTTGCAATGAACAAACGGCAACTCCCCCAGGAGGCAGAACAAATCAGGACTGAAGTTGAGCCCAGGCAGGAAGAAGGAAGGAAGAGGGGAAGGTGTTTTTAAGATTTCGTTTTATTTCACATTACCCTACTCTGATTTGATTGGTAATAAATTAAATTAATTTCCCCAAGTTGCGTCTGTATTGTCTGTGACAGTAACTGGTGAGTGATCTCTCCCTGTCCTTATCTTGGCCTTTCTTTTCTCTCCCCTGCCCGGTTGAGGAGGGAAGTGATGCAGCGGCTTTGGTGGGCACCTGACATCCAGTCAGGGTCAACCCATCACAGTGCTTCTTCATTATAGTTGAGTTTATGAATACAGTGAAAGAGTATTGTTTCATGTCATATTTGAGGAAGCATCAACTACATCAGACATCTCACACATCGTATTCTAAACTGAGAAAAATCTGGACCACTTAACCACCTACTGGAACCAGCTAACTGGCCAGATTCTGACCTCTTCATCCAATTTAATTCCACATTCAGAGTCCATACTGGATATTTAAGGAGCAAGTGCTTTTAGCACTCCCTAAGAACAGTGATATTTAAGAAGCACTGATTTTAAGCATACAGGATACTGGAGAAAAGACAAAAGAAAAACCAAACATGTTCCTGGCTGTGCCAGATACTTTTGCAGTACTTGCCAACGATTCTTTCTTCTACTGCCCTCCAATTAGTGTCCTCCAAAAGTCCTAATGACTCGAAATGGTCTGCTCTCTAGAGAGATTTAGAGAATACAGGACAAATTCTTGCATCATGCTTTCAAAAACATTTATAATTTAATTTAAAATTAAGTCCAGTCTTTATGCCATTGATATTGGCTGAATGACCAGATAATAAGCCCATATTCGAACAGTAATTTTGAGTTGGTCTCACTTCCCCTGAACTAGCAAAACACATCTATACCACGTACACTCTGGGGCATTAAAAAGTCTGTTTATGCTAACCCCTGTTTTCAGCCTAAGAGCTCATACTTTTCCACTTTTCATTTGCAATAAAGCTGAATTAATATTTCTTTTATTGTTGGGCAGCTGGAGAAGCTCTGGGTGAATAAGCCACTTGAGTGCCATTTCTGGAGTCATTTACTCTTTGGTTAACCCAAATTCCCAATACATAGTGAGCAGTTCCAGACTGAAGGACAAGTGCTCATTATTTTATATTAAAGTAATTTAATTTCTACCATGCATGCACACAGGCACTCTGACCTGATCACCAACCTACTTTACTACCATTAATTCTCTGAAGAAAGCATGCACTGCATGTTTAAATAAAGGTCCTATCCATATTTATTACAATAGCAGACCACAATAGGTTGCAGATCGCCCACTGTGGTGCTTAAAAATGCTTAGACCTAAATATGCCATAACGCATTAAGGAGACAAAGCAAGGAGAAAAGGCAGTTTTTTAAATTGGCTTTAAGTAACAGTTTCTCTCACAAAGCACCGAATCTATACAGGCCACAAAATTTGGAGGACAACTAGACAAATGAACTAAAAACACTGTTTGAGTGCCAAAGAGCAGAAATAAAACTGAGAGCTCAGCAAAGGATACTGGAGGCCACAGGCGCCTGCGTTGGTGCGGTACACTCCCAGCCGCTGGCCGCTTTCTGAACAGTGCCACGTGAAGTGTTTGTCTTGTCCAGTGCTTAACACCCACTCCATTTCCAGGACAAACAGAATCATGATGACCCTGCTTTGATGAGCTGAAAATTAAGCAGACAGACACATAATCACATTGCAGACAACATGGGGGCAGAAGAACACTGCAAATATCAACTGCACCCAACTCCTCTGCTCACCCTTCCCTACAGAAGCAGTTAATAATCCTGTTGACATCAGCCAGCAAGCAAGGTTGTAAGGTCCCTGCTCTGCATGTTCATTGTTTGCATGAGAAAGAGTGGAAGCAAGACTTAATTCCTTCCATGCCTATTGCAGCCATTTGTCTCCCACAGTAGCACAAGTCTTCCCTCCTTGATTGTATAATCACTAACAAAACTGCCACTGTGGAATGGACTCGAGGCTCCATTAAAACCTCTTTTGAGCTGGTTTTATGACAGCAGTACAGATGCCTATCCTGCCACTCCTCCTGCTGTGAAATCTGGTGGATGTGGGCTGTGGTACTCCAGCAGAATGATGAGTTACAGGCACAACGCTGCACCAAAGGAGAGTTTCAGCATTGCACACAAACCAGATAGAAAGGTTATTGGAATAAATTAAAAGGAAAAGAAAAATATCACAGCTGTGGTGGATGAATAAAACAGTTGAAGCAATATATTTCTACTGCTACCAAAATAAAGCCATCAAAAGCTTTTCAGGGGAATGCATGCTTCTACAGATAGTTTTTTGTATGAATGACCAGTGGGCTTTGGTCATGAAGTGATGATTGAGCTGACTTTTTAATTAAACAAGTGGCTGGAAAGACTTGCAGAACTATTCCCAGCTGTAACTTAGCAGTGAATGCCATACTCCTCAATCTACAGCCCTGCTGATTTATTACTGTTCTGAGACCCGCCAACATGTATCGCACAAAACAGGCTGCTTGTATTGCTTGTATTTGTTTGTGTAAAAGCACACACACAAAAAAAGATTAAATATGTTTGGAAGCTTAAACACCAGGCCCAACCCTCCATTTGAAATGCGGAGAAATTCCTCAGAACAGTACTGCTGTCTGCGCTTGCACAAATATACAGCACAGGTGAGACCTGTGTTCGAACCCTATGAGGGGAACCAGTGTTAGCAAGGAAGAGGGGGCTTGCACAAGCTGACACCTGCCCTGATCCACACTGCTTCTTTAGATGGAGATTTCCTGAGGAGAAAAGTCAATAGATGCGCTGACACAAGTTGCCACAACTGTGATTGGCAGCTAGTCCAGTTTACAGTG
Source organism: Myiotriccus ornatus (assembly GCA_036023395.1). Taxonomy (NCBI): domain Eukaryota; kingdom Metazoa; phylum Chordata; class Aves; order Passeriformes; family Tyrannidae; genus Myiotriccus; species Myiotriccus ornatus. Next base: position 52,812,885 of record JAYRBT010000001.1, read on the forward strand.
TCAGAAATTAACTGTGCCCAGGTGCTTTAACCCTTGCCCATAGAAGAGCTCAGACTTTGCCTGTTATTTCCATACACTTTTACATTCCAGACAGAAGGATGGGGACACCAAGGAGTCACTTGAGCTCTTTCAAATAGATCCTGTCTCCTCTCAGCCCTTGTTTTCTCTGGGGAGAAATTCAGTGACCCCAAAGGCGGCTCATGCTTGTCTTTACCTTTCTGCTGGTCTCTCTGGAAACACCCATACTAGCTGATGGAGTGGTGCACTGAGAGAGGGTCACAAGCTCCTGGGACATGTTTACAAGCCCATCAGGTGCTTGTAGCACCAGCAAGGCCATAGACAGCCTCATGCACTTTCACCGAATGTCCAGAGCTGGCTGAGATCAGACTGTTCAAGGCCTGTCCAGAAATGTTACTGCTAGTGACAGCTTCCTGTGATTTGAATTGGTTGTATGGATAGCTGGCACCACCCTATCTCCTAAAACTTCTAAAAGACAAGGCTTGTAACTTGCTAGAAGTACTGCTTGTGGATGCTGAGGCAGCTCTTTCTGGCAAGTAAGGAGTCGACATTAAAGAACTGTACTTGCCAAGAGGTGGAAGGGGTGTAGACAATAGCTTTGCTTATCCTCTCTCCTCAAAAGGAGCTTTCAGTTCAGCACTCTGTTGTTCACTTGCACATATTAGCTGGTGCCAACACACATGCTGATGGCAGAAATATCTGAACCAAGTGAAAGAGCATGGTGGAGGTCATCTCAGTAATGGAGGACAGAGAAAACAAATGTAAATCAAAGTCAAGGCTAAAAAAAAAGTTAAGGCTAAAAGAAGTAAAATGTCAGAAGGCTGGAAGCTGACAGCAGAGCAAGGGAGAGATCTGGGCCCTAGGATTAACGTAGGTATGGGGTCTTGAAGCAGTAAACAAAAAGCTGGTCCTTCATCCAAGGAAAGTTTGATCACCATTTGTGAGCAGAAAAAAAAACGTGTAGAAAACAATTCCAAAGATGTTCATTTGCAGCAACGGCAGGATGGAGATGGGGGGATAGAAGCTGGATGTGTTCACAGTACAGGAAAAGCCTCGGCAAGCACCAGGTAAGAGCATATCTGTGTGAGTCAGCATGAGAAGGAAGCCATTTTTGGAGGAAGATTATGCTGCACAGAAGGCAGAGAAGCAGCAGAGAGGAGAAGGGAGCAGGTACATCTGCAGCTGGAGAGTGGGAGGCAGCAGGGGGGCTGCTCTCCTTCTGTGAGAAAGCAGCAGCAAGTAGTGTAGAAAGAACAGGCTGGAGAAAGGCTGTAAAGTCTGTGCCTAGAGAAGAGAAGCTGCAACCAGCAGGAGAATGCCGAGATACCATCATAGGGAAAAGGAGGGTCTGCACTATGTGTAAAGACAAAGGTCTGATAAGCATGGTCAGTGCATGGGGCAAGAAGCTGTGCTGAGGGGTTACAACAGTAAAAAGCATCACCAAAAGAGAAGTGGAAGTAACCAGTAAGAAAAAAAGCTTAGCATATGCAAGAAAAGCTCATATGAAGAGGCTGTGCACAGAGGAAAGCTTAAGTAAGGGCATGACATGAGCTGGCCTGAAAGCAAGGGGGCAGGGGGACAGCCTCAAAATAGGCAGGCTGCACAAAGCACAGGGCAGGAGCAGGTCTACAAACCTAGCTAGGCAGAAAAAGTGTGGGTCATATAAATAAATAAATCAGTAAAAAATAAATACCCCAGGAGCTGATATATCATCCAGAGGGGGACTGGAAACATGGCCCCTGGCAAGACGGTTCAGTTTCAAGAAGCAGGGTAGAGAAGGCTGGGCAGAGTGGGAAGCAGCAACAGACATGCAGCTGGACCAGCCTGTGAGGGGCTGGAAGCCAAGGCTGCTGAGGGGAGGGAAAGATTTCTTCAACACCCATAGTTTTTCAGGAGTGTGAGTAGCTGCCTGGATAAAGAGTGGAGGGTATGAGCAGAGGTTATCCATGCCTTCAGCTGGTGCTGTGGCTGAAGAAGAGAGGATGGTGATAGTTATGAGAGACCAACACAAAATGAAAAGTTTAATTTCCCAAAGCATCTCAAATGGCACTGTTCAAATGCTTGCACTACCCTTTCTTATGCAAGGGAAGGAGTCAGTGCCTAAGGGAGGCCAATGCTCCGAGAGCCACCAGGTGGTCCTGTCGTAACACTGTGTTACATCTCTGATCTTGGTGTTTAGATCCCTTTCAAGAATTAAGAGTTCACAACTCCAGACACAGTGTTGTAGCAAAACCTCCACAGAGCACGTCCAGCCACATGCGCTGCTGATGCCAGGCTGCCACTGGAGCTGGCTGCACACCTCTAGCAACGCCAAAGCAAAGCCTTAACACATGCTGTCACTCCCTGTCACTAGCACATCATTTGGCAGGCATACTCATGGCCTTTCAAACACAACTGATGTTTTTTAATCACTACAGCAGCCTCAGCTACCTTCCTGTGGGAGATGATCAATAGCCCACCAGTCGCTGGGCAAGGTGTTACTTTGAAGAGCATTGTTGAACATTTACAAAGCTAGCATACACAAAACCAGCCAGCATGGCTAAGCTAAAGCCCCTTGGTAGGCTAAATAAAATTATTTACTTCCCCTAAAATATTTTTAAATAGTATAAAGGTCTTACTTGAAAATCTTAAGCAAAACCAAAACTTTTAAAAAGTAAGGCCTTTAACAAAAGAACCACTAGAAGGCTGCCATACCAACAGAAGTACCTGTTCTTTTTAATTATGTTTTCCCTTGCCCCAGGGTTTTACCAACACCTACACCTCAGTACAGCCATATAAGGAAGGTGCGCTACTGGGATGGGATTGGGGACTGGAGTCCTCCTGGACCATGTGAGGAAAATCCAACTCTGCTGGGTCATAATACACCTACCCAAAGGACTACAATGCCCCTCCCCGCATATTCTCCCAGAAAGCATAGTGAAAACTGGGCTCTTTCCTCCTCACTGTGATCCAGAAGCACCACTGGTCTCTGGCCCCAGGAAGGCCCCCAGTAAACTCAGATCCAGTGTTCTGGACGGCGGCATTAGAAGCATGAAAGTGCATATCCCTTGGTGTACTGATGAAACTGCAGGAACCTGTGACAGACAGCAGGTCACAGAGCATCTCACTTATGCAATGTTTACCCAGCACCCCAGACCTCCAGTACGGGTCCAGCAAAGCCCAGGGACCAGGCAGAAGGAGTTCTATGCTCCTCCACCAACATCTGGTGTGAAGAGCAGAGAATCTTTGAATGAGGGTGATGGAAGGCACTGTGCTGTGGAGCAGCTGGTCAGCCTCAGGTCATTGGTGCCCTGAAAACAGTGGGGCATATTTTAGGGTTTTTTTGTTTTTGTTTTCCTACCTTGCACTGTCAGAAACCTGTTCACTTCAATTGTTCAGGTATGTGTGGTGAGACACTAGAATAGGTTGCCCAGAGAAGTTGTGGATGCCCCATTCCTGGAAGTGTTCAAGGCCAGGTTGGATGGGGCTTAAAGAACCTGGTCTAATGGAATGGACTGCCTATGGCAGAAGAGTTGAACCTAAATGATCTTTACAGTCCCTTCCAACGCAAACCGTTCTAGGATTTCATGAGAAACCTTCTCATGCTGAGACAGACAGTCTAGGCAGGAGGCAACTCTAGTTATGACTGTGGTCAGTTGTGCCACCTCTCCACTGATGTTAATGGATTAGAATCCCTTGCTTTGCTATAGTTGGGGAATGCCATTTGAACTCTTGGGGTTCTCCCCCAGGACAACCCATGGAGGTTCTCCATAGCATCTTCATACTCAAAGGCCTCCTGCAATGATCTGCAGCACATATGGCACACTGCAGCAGAAGGCCATCAGAACAGTTTTCATTTTCCTTCTTTTTTCTTTTTTTTTTTAAATTTTTAATTTTTTTTTTAATTTATTTTTTAATTTACTTTTTTTATCTTATGAGGGGTGCTCCCCAGACCTTCAGTGGGCTTTTCTGCATACTGCCAAGAAATCCATTCCCCTCTTCCAAAATTTTCAGCATTTTCCCTGAAGAGCTTATCAAGAAAATTGTTCTCATGCATATGTTGTTCTGCATATGCAGAAGTAAAGACTTCAGCTCACCCTCTTCAGTGCAACAACCCTTAAATACGAAGCCTAGGTGCATCACACTTTGGTGACTGCAGAGCAATCACAAGCTTAGATGTTAAAGACCTGTACAGTCAGACTGCAGCAATTTTGTTTAAGATTCACATATATATTTTATCATCATTGTATAATAGTTAATAAATGCTAAAGTGGATAATTTGCTAATCAAATTATATTTAATTTGGTAAGTGGTTGAGTTTAACAAAATAAATTGCAATAAGTCTGGCAAAAGCTTTGTTCGTGTTGTGGACTGAGCGGTAACAGACAGGGGAAACCACAGGGTTGTGGCTGCTATGGGTATGTTATGTCTTGTCATTTTATGGCTTAAAGGGGGGCAGAGTAACTTGAAACAGCCGGTAGCCAAAGAAGAAGACTTACCCCTTTGAAAATTTCCAGACGGCAGACACTAAGGAATATGGTCTAACCAAAACACTGGCGGGGCTCAGGCAGCAAGACAGAGCCCGTGAAAAGAAAAGAAACCAAAAAGACTTAAAGGGGGGGAGATAAAGAGGGTATAAAAAGTGGAGTGTGAGCTTGCCTCGGGGCAGACCGTTGGTGGAACAGGAGTTTCGGTCTCCCAGCGCGCTGATTTGCTTCTTTGCCTTCAATAAATTTCTATTTTATATTTTCAAAAGATTTCTGGTCTTTTGACTATAACAATTGGATATTTTTCTTCAGTTTTCACAGGCTAAGAAAAAATGCAGGTAATTCCTACTTAATTTTACAACACACCAGACATTCATGAAACAGCTGAAGTGAAACACATGTCAGCCGGGCTCTGTAAAAATCAAGATTCTCTTCATACCTTAAAATCTAACTGTTACAAAGTGATACCCAGAGCCTCCATTTAGAGATTTAAATTATCCTCTCAGTCTTTAAAGGTACAAAATGCAAAATATGCAAAGTACATATTCTAAAATATATGTGAGAAACCTAAAGCCAACATGTCAGAGGCTTCTGTACAAGAAAGATAATGCTTAGTATACAATATGGTATGGTACCATATACTGTCATACCATCTCTTAGTCTAACAGCAAGAAATATATAAGAATAAATAGTCCTCTAGAGGTTTGACAAGGATAAATAGCTAGGTTTCTGAAAACATCACATTAGTGAATACCAGAACCTAATTAGAAAAGATTGGACTAACATTTCTTGACCTTTTACTGCGAGAGGTATTCACTGATAATCTTGATATTATTGAAACCAACAGTTAGCAAAATATAACCAGACTAACCCCAAAAGTTGCAGTCCTAAGCCCTAAAACACAGGTTTAGTTTCCTAAGTTGTTACAGTAGATACACTGGATTACTAAAGACTGAAAATTAAAACTCCTCTTCCCAAAACATGGTCTGGGTTTTGGTCAGTTTGCTGTCTAGAGTGATATTCCAAAGAACAAATTCAAAAGGAAAAACAGAAAACGAAATAGCTATTTTAAAGGATTTGTAATCTCAGAACAAAGCACATTATAAATCTATTGATAAAATCAGCATTTACATTAGTTAAAAAAAAAAAAAACACTGTAAAGGAGACTTCTTTCCATTCACACTCGTTAAGAGAACATTAACAAAAGTTAATGACAATACAAACCAATTAACACGGTTCTTACCCTGGTAACTTTTCACTAGTGTCATCTTGTTGTAATCTTCAGATAAAATAAATTCCTGAATGAATGGAAAGAAAAAACAAAAGAAACAGTTCTTAGAGATGCAAAGTGTTTGAGACTATTTTCATTTTAATTCTTTACCTAGGTTAGCTCTCCCTTCTTCACAACCACCTCCCTGTTTATATTTTTGCTAAATTTTGAGTACCTCCATCTAAAAATCTACATTACTTTTCTTTTTAAAGCTGCCTAAGAAACATCATGAGTTCTGCTGAACAGAATGGTGGAAATAAAATAAATGCTATTGAAAAAGAAGCCAAAAATGCTGACAGAAATGACTGCTGAGGTGCCACAAAATGAAGGACATGAGATCTGGCAAACACTTATAGCTCAGGACAGCTTCGGCAGAAACCTGTGTATGTGCACAGTTATGTGTCCATGCACATGCATTTGTGTATACACATGTGTCCATGTTTATGCATACACTACACCCCTGAACACTCAGGAAATGCTATATTAACATGTAAGAGACCCTTGAAGTTGCTCAGTCCAGACTAGGTGCCAATAAACCACGATGGGAATGGAATACATTTCAGGTTTCTATTAAAAAGCCTGTTGCTGCTTCAGATAAACGCAGACTTTTTCTCACCTTGATTTCATTACACTAATAGTTAATATTTATTCTAGCACCTCAGAAGCAAACTTTTTTGCTTTGCTACTGCTTTGTTGAGGCTAACAAGCAGTTGTGCATGCGGTGGAGTGTGGTTTAGCACAGGCTGTGGCTGCCTGGGGAGAGAGGCAGCCAGGCTCGTTCCTGTGGCCAGGGAATAGCACACCTATGCGGATGGGCTCTTCAGTTCTGCTGCCTTGGTGCTGCTATTTAATTGCCGGTATGGCTTTTGCATGGGGAAATGATGGAAACAGCAGCTAAGAGTCTGCATAGTGGCCTTGGCTCCTGAGAAAACCCCATGTGGTTAAACTGACTGAACACCTGGGTGCTGCTGCTGATCGTTTTGAAGACGAAAGTCGCTCAGAATTGGGGAAACAGAATCACCACAACAAAGACTCCTGCAACACCTCTCTGGAGGAAGCACCCAAGCAAAGGGTAGGCTCTGTGGTACCACTACATGAATTAGCTTTCAGATTGCTCTCAAGTATCTACGTGCATACATCACATACTCAGAAAAACACAAAGAAAAGAAGGCGTGTAAAAAGACATAATATTAATAATTTATAGCAAACTACAGAGAAACTACCTGAGCTAATCTACCTAGAGGACATAAGAAGTAAAACTTAACTCACTTAACATGAAATATGGTGAAAAAAATGAAATAAACATTATGAACACAAGATAAGCTACATTTAAAAACATAACAGTTGTGAAATGTTTATGTGCACATGCCAAAAGCACTGTGCAACAATAGAGAAGACTGGACTTCAGGAGCCTGTGGACTATACTGAAGGCAAACAAAAAGTTTAATGTAAAAAAAGCATAAGCCATTCAAACCATCAAAAAGCCAGTATTTACCTCCAGTTTCCAAACCAGAATTAAAAAAAGAAAAAAGTCACTCTGTATTTTCTGTAGGGTCACTGCAGGTAATCTACATGGCTTTGGAGCACCAGAACTACCCTAATACATCACTTGTACTGCTTGGCATCAAGATGGAGAGGTTACAAGACTCACCTGTGGAACATCTACAGATCCCAGTTCTAGGAAAACAGTTGTGAGTGGTTTGAGGAAGCTATGTATTCTGCTCTCTCTAGGTTTCTGTTCAAAAAATTGTCATAAATATATTCCCTTGAATTGCTCCACTTCATCTTCCTTTCCTTCATCTGCTTCACCTCCCATTAGCTTTCCCCTGGCAGCTGAGGACTACAGTGGGGAGAGTTATTTAAACAGCAGTAACAAATCAATTAAGTCAGCTGGATTTCTATACAGGGTCACCTTAACTCTACAAACCACAGAAAGTCAAAAATCTGCTACACCTCCCCAGCTACCTACAGGGGCAAATGTTTTCATTAAGCATGGCCTGCAGAATACTAACCCACACACGAAGTGCTTTACTACAAAGCCTATCTGAAGCAGGACCCTTTGCTACTAATGCTAACTTTGTGCTATTGTTACCTAAAGAGAAATGACTTTCATTGCTGCAGCACATGGTGGGGGAGAATATGTCTGCCTTTCCCACCAATTTGGGTGTCCCCGATTTTTACTGTGGTGGCACACAGGTGTTGTGACTTAAGGTGAAATGTAGAGCATGGTTTGCATTCTCACTTTTTTATTGTATTTTTTCCCTTTATAAATTTGGTGTGGCCATTCTGTTCTGTGATCCTAACAGTCCCACAGTTTCAGTAGAAGACTGAAAAGGCTTTTGAATCTCTTCATTATAATACAGTGAATCAAACACAAGTGCAGTTCATAAGGTTTAACCAAGTATTGATTAGCACTGTATGCTTTAATAGAAACCACAGCTATGTACTATTAGTACACTGCTCCATCCAAAATATAAACAAATGCAGTACAAGATAAACACAGTTCCAATTAATCTGAATACTGGATATAATTTCTTCTTCCCCCCCCCCCCCCCAAGAGTTTTTATCATTTCCTTCTTTGAGAACATATGATTATTTGTGACGCATTTTCTTATTTTGCACCTTCTAATCTTTCTGCGGGCCTTTTACACCCTGCTCTCCTTTACACTCTCATGTGTTCTTCCATTGCACTTATTGCCCTCTCCATCTTGAGGCCAAATATTAATTGCGTCACTAGACATACATTTTAGCACAGGGCACCTTGCTCAAGAAATTCATGCCCTGTTGCACATACATTGTATCATCTGCACTACAAAAACACCGATTACGTTGTACCAGCAGAAACTGTTTTTTTGTCACTGCCTACGTAGGTATTTTGCTCCTCTCAGAGCTGCTGACGCTCACATCTCATTAGGCAGGTTTTTGGCTCTTCTTAACGAGCCAGAGAAGCTGGGGTCACCCACATAGCTCAGTCGGTGCTTGTTAGCAGAACAGAGAAAGATTTCTGAGGCCCCTTTTGTACAGGAGGGGCTGGGATATATTAGAGCACTCAGGATGGTAAAACCAAACCCCCTCATTGCAGGGATTAAAAACAACTTTTCTGACAAGATCACTCTTTGCCCTTCAGAGGTGGTTTTGGAGCTAATTTAATACCTTTCTTAACATACTTTAAATGTTAGTGCTCAGTCTTGCCTGTTTCAGGTAAACCTATTATTACAACAGTGACTTGGTACCATGAAAGCCTTCACAACGCAGTCTCAAAAAAAAAAGTCAAAATCTAGTTGTCCACTGATGTACAAAGACTCAAATATTCCTTCATGTAGCACACCTCTCTTGCATTAAAACACATACACCACACACACTTCCCTTGACCATAAGACCTCTGTAAATCCTCACCCTGGAAATAGTATCAGCAGCTAGTTTCAAATTATTCAGAGTGCTTGACCATGGGATCTAAGAAACACTCATGCCTTTCCAGAGCTTCAGGTGGATGCCAAGTGATTTATCCCAAAACAGGTAAGCAACTTAATCCATTTCGGAGAGTTAATAATCTTTATATTAGTTATGGGTTACAGATTCACAAGCTAGTTCCCACTCTGAGGAATTTAGAGTCTATTCTCTGGCAGAGGATGCCATTTTGACAGCACACTACGAATCTCCTTAAAGGCTTGACTATATCCTGTTAACACAACTGACCGATCGCATGCTCACGTCTTCCAGAGAACAATGAACCTGCTTCAGAAATGGCAGAGAATGAAGACTCTTAAATCTACTGTCAGATCCTACACCTATACTTATTGAAAAACACCCCCAAAAACTCTATAAATACTGACAGTATTTTCATTTTGTTAAGTACAAAAACTGGGAGAGGACAGAAAACATAATTTTGTTTTCTTGGGGTAAAAATACTGAACTTCCCACAGTGGCAGAGGGGAAGGGTATAGATCAGCAGGCAGAGACCAGCTCAGTCCCAGGTATTCAAAGTGGTGTTTATGGCCTAACCTGTAGGCAGCTGCAAGATCAGATGAGGTGGAAGATGAATTTATCTTACTAAGTGTCATACCCAAGGAAGAATTCTGAAGAGGTTATTCTAGTGCCTTGCTGTCCCTGTGGCTTTGACCAAAGTAACAGCTTCATATAGACACAAGCATGGTAAACAAAAAGATCAGTTTAATTCAGCTTCAGCTACCTAAAAACTAAATCCTCATTTCAATTTCCCCCGAAATGAGAAGAAAAAATTATGTCATTTTTATAACACTTTCTAGCGTAAGCAACACGGGTGTATGAAAAGGCAATTCACCTCTCCTCTACTGGCTGCAAAACCTAATGATTAACTTTATCTAGGAAATTAGCTTTCAGATGAATGAAATGATGTGAGGAGTTGCATCTTGGCAGTGGAAGTCTCCTGTCTATTACAAATAAAAGACCTTTCCTATGTTTCTTCTTGTTGTGGTATCTTGAGAGTCCTACACCCATTAGAGCATGTTTTTTTCCACTTCAGAGCAGGTAATTGGTGTTCATAATAAAATCTTTTAACTTCCAAAAGGGACCTCAAGCATTCCTTATGACACCATTTCTTCTCAAAAAAAGGTTTGTAAAGTGTAAAAAAACCCCAGATCACAGAAACTTTCTTTTTTACATTAGTTTCCACCACTCTTCAAACAAGATGACAATCTTTCATGCAAGAGAATGGTGTGCTGTGGCACAAAAATGCCTGTGCAACCTTCATGTTGAGAAGTTACAAAAGGTTAAAAACAACCTCTGTAGAAGCAAAAACTGTCACCCTGTTTCATAAAGAAAGGTGGCTATACAAGCTCACCTCATAGTGGCTTTGCTGGAACTTCTTTCTGTGAATAGCAATAACATTGCTGGCTGTCCTTCTCAAAATGCACCACACACATTTCTGAGGTGCCAAGCTTATAACCAAAATCCATATAGTTTACCAAAATTTCGCAGAATAAAAAAGGCAGTTCCACTTTCTTATTCCTATTTACATCTGAAAGTACTTCCTTGGACTGCAAAAAAAATTCTTTTGAGATTACGTGGCACTCCCACTCATGCCACAGCCCTTGCTTCCTTTCTTCCTACCTACCCAAGGTGAAGATGCAGAATTCTTTCAATTTTTTTTTTTATTTTTTTTTTTTTTTCGTACACAAGGGTGCTGGGCATTACAGAAATGATAACATGGAGCAGCTAACTAACTCCCAGATATTTCAAGCTGCTCAAGTCAATTGTCTGTACTTTCCCTCCGGGACCACACAATTAGAAGCAAGGGTACTAAGGTCACTTTGTTGCAGTAAGTTCTGTTATTTTGTGACCAATGTGCCCTGCTGGTATATTCCTGGCTAAACTAATCATCATAGCTGTGTCCAGGAAAGAAAATTTGTCCTTTCCTCCTGAGCATGGTTGTAACCCATTTCCAAGTACCAGAAGATCTTCTCTGCACCCTGGGACTTGAAAATGAGGCTCCCCTTGCTCCTCTTCCATTCTCAGCTCCACCACTTCTTGTAGCACATTACAGTTGTGGTTTCTCTTACAAGCCTTAGGTTGGCTACACAGGGAAACATTTCATTGCTTGTGGAAGTTTGTAGAGTGCATTTTCTGCACAATCCGGACCACACAACTGCCTGCAGCTACAGGGGACTAAATTAAGCAACATGGACAAGCCCTTCCCCCTTCCTATGTACTTGTATCCAGAGGACTGGGAAAAGAAAAGCCCAGCTTAGCAACAAATAGAATCTGCCTTAGACATGGCAATATATACCTGTAAGTACCCGAAGTCACGTGTTGGTTTATCACCTGCATATCTCATTTACCTTCTTTAGCTTTAGAACGGAAAATATTTGACCCCATTCAGATTGAAGCATCCTCTGACTCTTCAAGGCAAAATGCCCCCAAGAAAAAGGACACATCTCCCACCATGCCAGAGTATTTAAATACCTTATTTACAGTTGCCTTCGCATTCCTCAAAGGCCTGGTGAAAACAAAAGTGCCTCTTAGGACTGGCAAATTACAGCTATTTCAGGGAGTGGGAAGGAGAGAATTTCAGAGGTGCAGGGAATTCTCTGGCAGCTGTTTCATCTCTTGGATACAAAAGAAGAAATTTCCTACAGGCACACAAAAAAACCCTCTGCTACTAGCCATTAACAGCTTTATAGGTCAAAACCTTCAGATCTTTGATAGAGCTTACAGGCAACAGCTAAAAGGGTCACACACCCTTTCCCAAATGCCATACTGGCTTTAGTGCAGACAGCTGCCCTTATGTCAACCTGAAAACACTCATTCAGTTAAAAAGCCCATAAGGCAGAGACAACAGCAGTAAAAGTTTGAAATTATGGTAAAATGACCTTAAACTGGAAGGGGAGTCTATTGACGAAGCATAGGTGAAAAATACCTCTGACCCATAACTCTTCCACAAAGTGATACAGCTTTTTACTCATCATTCCACAAGAAAAATCCAATTAATAAGGTCAAATGCTACCCTCTGTCACAGACCTAACAGACACATTCTTCTTTTAATACTCTGCTTCTTTCCACATATATATATCTCAGATGTTAATGAACCAAATCTTGCATCAACAGCACTACCAGTTAGGAGCAACTCCTCCCAAGGGACCGAAAACCAAAATCTGAACTCTGAAGTTTGGAAAAGCAGCTAGATATGGAGCAGAAATTCATCTTCTGCCTCTCAGAAGATGATTTTTTTCCCCTCTTAATTGCTGCTTTCAGAAAACTTTGGTATGGTGTGATTAACAAGACACTTGAATTTAATAAAATAACAGCTGGTTTTGTGTTATTTTTTAAGAGATATGCAAATTAGGACAATTTGTTGAGTTGCCTAATAAATATTGTAAAGCCTACTCAATATTCTTGTGGCAGTAGGAATAAAATTTTTAATAATTGCCATTTTCTACATTACAGATTCAGCTCTACTAGAGGTAAAAAGTCTGTTTCCCAAACACTAGCAAAAATATCCTCATCATAACATCACACACATACTTCTCGAAAGGGAAGCATTTCAACTAGAAATCTTTGGATGTACTTACTGAGATTGTACCATTGTCTAGACCTATGGACAGCCTTCTGGTTTCCGGGTTAAAAGACATGCATGAACATGGAGCTGAAAAAAATGAACATGTTGATGAAGTTAACAAAACTGTGATTCTTATTTTCTTGAAGTTCTGGAAAGCCCTAAACTAGCTAACATGCTTTATGATGCTGTTCAGCATTTTGCCCCTTCCAATAGACAAGCATTAAAATAAAAGTGTTCTTGCAATTCATTCAACCCTATCCTATTAGGACGTGGAGCAATACCTATTTCTTGCTCCAGTTCCTTTATTTTAGCTTACTAGTTATCTGAAAACAGGCATTTCATACAAGAGCATGTCAGAGGCACCTGACATTGCAATATAAATCTGAGAAATTAATTAGCTGAATAATTTATTTTTTTACATTTGCCTGAACTTTACTGACAATAAAACAAAACACTGTATTATGTAAGAGGCCGTATTATGTAAGAGGCCTGCGTCCTACACCTGGAGTGAGAAAGCTCTCCTGTAGCAGTCAACACCTCAGCTGATAATAAGGACTAAGTCCAACTGTCCCCTAGTGCAATTGCATCACAGACAGCACTATGACAGTATCACATACTATGGCCAAAATAAAAGTTTGTATCTTAAACTATCCATTGCTTGATTACATTGATATTACTCAAATAAACACCAGGATATACTCCTAAACTGAATACAAATCAGTCATAGCACGTTCCTTCAAGGATTGGCAGGGTTTGCACCAAGGGTAAAACCAGAATTTTCTTGCAAGAATTCAAGAGCTATGCTTGGTTTAAAGTTACATTCAGAAAGCAGAAATTGCTTTTACTGCTCAACACAGCAGCATGCAGCTGGGAGTCCTCCTGTCCCAACAGAAACCTTCAGAAATTGTTTTTCAGGAGCAATTGCCAACTGCAGCTAGGAGCAGACATTCTTGCTTCTTTGGTAAGAGTGCTTTTAAAACCATATTTTTGTGATAGAGTACAGTCAGATGCACTTTTAGTTCTGCTTCCTCCCCCTACTCCCTCTTGATTTCTACTCTCTCGTACGATTACTCGTGTGTTTTTGTTACTAACAAGCTTGGAGTCCTCTCTTTTGCAGTATTGTATATTCTCAATTTGTGTAATGTCGCACTTGGGACTAAACAGTCCATATCTTAGCAAATCTTCCTTGATAGTTTAGGTGGCAGCAAAGCTATATGAAGAAGACGAGAGTCAGTGTTGACTGTTTAATAAAACTTGTTCTACCTCCAGTATTGAATCCCCCTTCAAACATTTCCTGAAGGACAACTAACTGTAAGCAGCAAGCCTACCAGATCCATATCCAGGCAGGCACTTCAGCTTATATCCTCCTGGAAAGGGTTGACAATTAAATTAAAGAAAAGGCTTCAGTTCAAGGAGATTGACATAAAGGAAACAATTAAATCAGGACTAGTAACAGTGACAAAATTTCTCCTTCCTGTACCTCTCCCTCACAAAAGGCAAGCTTTAATCATCCCTTCAGATGGTGGTGCACTACTATTAAATTGAGGCTTCTAGGGCTGTAGCAGAACGATACAGTTGTAGGAAAAATGGACAGGAGAAAAACCAGTTCTAAGCAGAATAAACATCATGTAATTTTAAAGGACTTAAATCCAGAACAGACATATTCTACATAACAGCTTTTAATGCTAGACACTTTGCATACATTGAAAGAGATACTAGTAAGTCTGAAGGCAACTAATAACTCACAGAGGAAAAGTCTCAGGTAAATTACCTATTTGAAGTGCGCTTTTCCCCAAACACTTCAGATGCAAAAGGTGCAAGCAGTTGCTCGACACAAAGTGATTACAAAAGAAGTAACTTCTAAATTCCAGACCTGTGTGTATACAGTCATAGTAGTATTTAGATACTAATTTTGCTATAATAATTTTCTTAGGGGAATTCTTCAGTAACATGTAGTCTTAGAAAAATCATTATGTCATCACTAAAATTATGTCCACACTACCCACACTAATATAGTTAAAGTGATGCCACTTGTCACAAGATTGCAGCAGCTTATACTTAAGCACTTAGGCTCATTAAAAAGATGGGAAGAAAATAAAAAAAAAAATTAAAAAAAAAGAAAAAAGAAAAAAGAAACAAAACAGAAAATTGAAACTTTAAGCTTCTGAGATATTTAAGATCCTTTCAAAATAATAGCCAGGAAAAATAACAGCACTCTGAAGGCTCTCAACTTCAGTACATAGCTAGGATTTGGATTTCAGACTGGAAAAAGGTTGATCTGAACTTTTATAGAGGACAAACAGGATATTTCTGATGCAGAAGTCTGGCTGTAGTCTTATCTTAAATATAGGGCAAATACATACTGATTTTTTGCCCTTGCAAAATGAATTATGGAGGAAAAAACTTATTACATACTTTACGCTCTCAACGAAGTGTGACCTCTATTAGAGGCTGACAGAAGTAAAAGAGAGATACAAAATTTGTATCTGCAGTTTCAGGGTCTTTAGGCAACTTTCAAATGCCTAAATGTGACACAGTTTAAGACCAAAGGAGCTTGTTTTGCCTTGCAGGTCTCTTTAGCCTCCTATTCAAAAAGTGTTAGCTATGTAAACTATCCTAAGACAGGCAGTGTATTATCTGCCTCAAAGAATGGATACTCCATTGTTTCTCACTACAATATATCCTTTACTCCATTCCACATCTGTAAGAGGGTTTTTTGGTTCTTTTTTGGGTGTTTTGAAGGTTTTTTTTTTAATTGGCAAAATTCACTTGACTCTTGACTACAATTCCTTCGCCTTTCATGAATTTTTGTCTGATAAGCTGGGTTTTTTTCCTCCTGTACAGACACTGCTCAAGTCACAAATCTAACCATGAGTAACCAAGAGTACACATCTAACCATGAGGAAGATTAACATACTCATCAGAGGTCTGTTGTTAATGAGCTATTGAGACAACAGTGGTGTGAAAGAGGTGTGTCAGTGAGGTTTCCAGCTTACCTAGTTTACCATTCTAACAATATAACTGTGTGTGACACCTAGAGCTGTCTTCTTTCTCATGGGCTAATAAAAAATGTGGCCGCTGTGCTGTACAGAATTTTCTGACTACAGAAACACTCATAAACAGGGCATAAAACTTTGCAGTTGGGGAAATTCCACCTTTAAAGAGCAGCAAGTGTCCCTACTCAAAAGAGATCTATAATCTTGATTTTTTTTTCCAGATGCTTAATGGTTTTCACATTCAAAATGCACTGATGACCTTATTTGGGTGCAGAACTTGACCAAAGCACATGGCTGACTCAGCCCAACTCCTCATCCTCCTCATGTCCCAGAGGATCTAGGGCACAGATTTGGTTATTAAGGCTAGCTGATATCAAAACATGAAATAGTTTAGGTCACACACCAGCATAGTCAAATCACAAGTCATATTAATGGGGTATCTATAAGTAGGATTGCCACTCACAACTTGCTAAGCAGCACAAAGGCTCTAATATCTCTCCTACATTTTTACACAGAGAACCTTCTGGGCAGTCATTCTTTAAACAAAAAAACCCAGTACGGACTTAAAGCACTCAAAAAGGTGATTCACACAGAAACAGACAAAATGATCATTTGCAGTCAAGTACAGACTCACGGAGATGCTGACTCAGAGCCTTTCCTGCGATTTCCAAGCTTAAAGGTATGACTGATAACGTAATTGCTCCAGTCATTAATTATACCTGATCATTCTTGAAATCAGTGAATAGCACAGCATAATTTTAACATCTCATGCCTCAAAAGCTTACCAGCCTTCAAAATGAAAGCACAGTGTCAAATTTATGAAGGAGCTCTAAAACAGTCCCTCTTCAGTGGATTGAATCTACTCCATCATTTCCACTGAAGCTGTTATTACTGGCAATAACATAGCTTTGCTAAGACCAGAAGAGAACCTAAAGAGATTTTAAAATGCAAATGTATGAAAAAAAATCACATGGAAAAAGAGAAGTATCAATGCCAAACTGCTAGAATACCATTTCGTAACAGTTTAGCTGGCGAAAGCAAACCTCTCAGGACAGGTCAAGGGAACTCAAGCCACTGTTAGTGATTGTGATGGAACTCCATAGACTGCCACATCATTAGCTAGTTTTCAATACCTTCTTGTGCAAAACTGGAGCAGAAAGTACCTTTGAGGACTGACATATTCTTATGAGCTAGTCCATCAAAAGGAAGATAAGAGATCCTCCTCTCTATCAAATAATGGTTTTCTTAAAGCAGGCAAACACCATGGCTGCTCTAAGGTCCCAAGTTGATGTTGTTGTGGTACTGAAACTTATATCTATTAAATATTTTATGTATCACAGAGACAGATGTCTCTTCCAAATCTGCCTATCTTAGCTTAAAATAATTCTTTCTCCAGACAGTAAGAATACCTCAGTGAGACTTGATATGTGCTCCCCAATCTGGATTTAAGGTCGGCTTTACAAGCTTTCCAAAGACAGGCTAACCCAGCACATCTGAAGCTGATTGAGGAGCATTAGCATATGCCTGCCTCTGGTGACCTGCAAAGTTATATTACTGCAATCAACACACGGTTTATGGCGAACAGTGAGGGCTGTGATTTCTTCAATTGTCTCTTGGAAAAATGGACATTGACCTGCAGTTTCTCTTAAAGCATGTACACTCTCTCTGGGAGAGGAGGCATACAGCATACCATAATGGAAGGATCCATTAGGGAGATTTGGTTTTCCACATTTAATTGCAGAGGTAAAATGATTCTGCTTCTACACTGGAAGAGTTGCCTTCCCTATCTCGTATCCTGTCTATCATATTAGCTGCAACAGCATATTAAGTTCTTACCAAATAAAACCATTTACCATTGCACTCTAATGGACTGAGCACATGCAGTAGGAAGGGCAGAGTGATTTATACTGGAGGCTAACAAAGCTTTGTGGACTCCATTAGGGGCAGAATGAGAATCTACATTTTGAGCTCCCACATTTTAAAATCTATATTTGCATTAAATGCTCACCCCTTGCTAACATGTCTGTGTCCTTTTGCTACTCTAACCTCTGATGCCCCTCAGAAGCATTAGCATGTAACTTGGTAAAGCTTCGCTGAGACCAAGAGGATTGTTCAGGAGTAACATTTAATACAGAGAGGTAAGCTTGCAAATGGTCATAAGCATAAAGCTTCATCAAAACCAGAAAAGTCAGTTTGCAAATACACAATAGATATTGAACCTCTCCTTATACTTACATGGCATTGCATGGTATATACTGGGCCAGTACTGTCCACTATCTCTCTTCAGCCAGACACGAACTGTTCTACAAAAGAAAAAACACAACATACATGAGAGGAAGAATAGAAAAGTAACCATGAATGAAAACAAAGTGGTGATGATGAATGTACAAGACCTTCTTCAAAATTAAAGTATTTTGCTGAGAGGGAAAATAAACATGCAAAATCCTACAGCAGCCTGATACAACAAACTCAGATTAATCCCTGTAAGGTGATGAGGGTAGACCACTCCTTGGTTCCATGTAGTATTCAACATCTTGGCTGAACATACCACAACAGTATTTGGAAACTGCTATGGCTTTTTGTTCTTTGCCTTTACAAGGACTTGAACATGACTGTTCATTCAATGCTTCACAGGAGGATTTGGGACACCATATGTAGGCCAAGAAAGCATTCCTGTATCAGCACTTTCAGTGCTCTGCAGAAGCCTTCTCCACTGGCACTCAGGATATGCCTTGGTCCATCTGCTGCCTATTGTTTCATAATTCTGCTTCAGGAAAACCTCTAAGAAAAGGAATGAGGTCCTGACATTTTCAGCTTCTGATTATTAAGATTACATCTATCTGTGTCAACAATGAGCTCTTCAGCTCCAGGACCTTCCTCTCTCCTCAGTGCACTCAGAATGCTATGAAATGCCAATTGAGCATGAAGCAGCCAAACTCTTATCCTTCTCTGAAGTGGGTGACTAAGGTGACAGGTGGCCTTGCAGTTCTCTGCCCCATCAGTCTGGAGCTACTGTCCTTGAATAGGGACATCTAGAACCAAACACTGCTGCCCACAAACACATCAGCATTTTCCTTTCTACTAAAACATCTTCCCAGTCTATCTCAGGATTACGTTTGCTTTCTCATAATCATATTATAGTGTCAGGTCCCTGACACTAAATCCATGCCCTTCAGACACTTGAGACATTTATTGCTTGTTTCCTTAGCATAGCATCTGGACTTATGATGTACCACCTGTGTAATTAAATATTTATTATTTCAGTCCTCACTGTCATTTACTTGCTTTGGCCCAATCTCTGAAGCTTCTTTCTAGTTGAAGCTCTCTCTTAAATTCAGTTCATCAGTTAATTTCATCAAAACATGTCTAGTAACACTGTCGACAATTAAAGAAGCAGGCAGCCAGTAACCTCCTGCCTGTTTCTGCATAGCCCACTGTCACCTCAATTACAGCCACCTGTTACCTGCTTTACTGTTCTTCTAATCTTTTTCATATCCAATGTTAACTCGTAAACCCTACATATAATACCGTATTCCAAGCTTTACTGATTTACACCAAATGTATTAACCTTCTCTAGAAAATGTAGTTATCCAAGAGAGCATCATGTTAGCCTAGGACAGTAGATTTTGACCCATCAACTACTTCTAATTTGTCTTTTCCACCAAAGTTAGTACGCAATAGCAGATACAAGAGGGATCTAAAAAACTATTGTTTCTGTAACTTCCACTTGATACTATTAATGAAAAAAGAAACAGCATATGAAATGTGGAAACATAGCTTCTTGAGAAGACTACATGGTCATTCCTACTGTTACCTCATTTCATGGAAAAGCAGATTGCAGAAAAAAAGTCAGAAAAAAAAAGTTCAAAACTAGATTATAATATAAATTGATCTAAGACATTACATGCACAAATGTAGTCTGAACAGAGATGACACGTAACATAATAAAGCAATTCAAGAATTAGTAATCCACCCTTCAAACTTCAAGCTAAAGGCTGCACAGTCATGTGTTCCAAAAGCAGGTTTCTGTTCATCTTACCCTTCATTCAAACTCTTTTTACACCAAATAATTCAGAGACCTTCTTTATTTGGGCACTACACAAGCTGAATCATTTTAGAAATATCTGATGCATACACTTTGACACAGGATGTTGCTCTAAAAGCTAAAATTTCACTGGGTCAACAAGTCCCATAGTTAGAAAACTCCCACAACTTCCACAAAACATACAACATTCAGTATCATTATCTCCTAAGTTTAATGGCCTTTTTGTGTCAATCACAGCAGCAGCTCTTCAGCAGCTCTGAAATAAATCCACCAATACTTTTTATAAGAGACAATTCATCAGCTGATAACAACACTGTCACATTTTTGATTGTGAGAGGGGCAAATCCTCCTATCATTTCTCCCTATAGCTAACCATTGCTGTTGTTAGTGGCACACTGCATCCAGATCTCAGCACACAGGTCTGGGAAGACATCCACAGCCACAGGACTGTATTCAAGGTTTGGGTCCAAAACCTTTGGGTCCACCTTTGCTAAAAAGCTGATCATTGTAGTTATGGAAGTATTTCAACCTCTCTGATTCCCAAAACAAAGGAGCTCTTAGTCATGTGTTTATCCTCGACAAGAGAGGTTACTGTGGGAATGAATGAATACGCACAAAAAAATAACAGGATGAATCACAAGGAGCTGAAATAACTCAATACAAGACAGGGCTGAGGAAGTGCACTAACATCCTGTGAGAGACCTGTCTTTCTTGACCATCCCAATCTATATATTTGAGTGCTATCAGCTTCAAAATCCCTAGGCTTTGACAAGGTTGCCTCTCTTCTCCACTTTAAGGCTCTGGCAAATAAACCCAGCACAACATCTTACAGATAATTCAGCTTGCTCGAAAAGGACTATGTAGAGGAACAGATGTTTCAAAAGCTGGAATAAATAAAAATGAATTTTATTTGCAAAAATGGCAATCATTTGGACACTGTGGGTTGGTTTTGTTGTTGTTTTTTAAACTGCAGTATACAATTATGTCAATGTTAAGACTTCTAGATAAATGATATTGAAACAAAAAGTATTTTCTCTTTAAGTTAAAAAAAATCCAAACAAAAGACTGGTGGAGGTTCCTAGTTAACAGTGAAAGTACTTTGACTAGTACAGGCCTCTTCTGTAGGTACACAGTATGCTCATTTCTTTATGTAGTCAAATATATTTTCATTCGAAGACTAATTCATGCAAAATCAGAAACAAAGCACTCTAAGAATAAATATACTATGAAAAGATGTCAACTAACTGTAAGGTGTGTGAAAAGGCACATAACTGGTAAGTCAAGTTCATATAACTCATTACAGAAACACCTATCTCCCCAGTAAATAATTCTAAATAAAACAAAATACCTTATAAAAAATGTATTTTAAAATTCAGGACAATTACTATGCATATCTTTAAAACAAACATTTAAAAGTTATGTTAACCATTATAATGGAATTCCAATATCTATGTATAAGATGATGTAAAAGACTAAAAATTCTTCCTTATGTAATGGTGACTCATAAATTTCTTCTCTTAAGATCAATGGAATGGATAAAACATTTTATTGAAAGAAGAAAAACTGATCTCAGTTCATTAATCTTTTCTTGGTAACTTCTTCTCAAAGTAGATTCAAACTAAAGAACAAATTGCACCAACTACTGAATTTGGGGAAGCCACATTTTATTGGAAGAGCACATCTTTTTTCAACTGCAGTTGTGTATATTTTTGTATACTACTTTAAAGAATACTACCCACTACATAAGAAACCCAAAGCTTTTAAAGCTACTAAAGAATGCAAAGAAAATACCCAAACATGAATGAAAATAAGCTTTTTTAATAGATATATAGCATGAAGAGTACTTGCTGCTTGCAAGGTTACTGGACTTAAACACAGTACCTACCCAGCTCAGTACCTACCCATTCTTCAACTGCACTAGTGATGCAGTTACCATGGAAATGAGCTCCCTTCACTTTGTTATCAGTGAATTGACTTGGAGAGATTTTTAGAGCCTGTCAAATCAATGGATATTCTAGTCTTTTCATAACAGAGATGATTTATTTGTAAAGGAGATGGGCTATAAAGAAATAATTCTGCCATATAAAAGAAGACTATGTCTTCATATATTAAGGGAATGTGAAAAATGTATAGTTTAAAAGAAGAACTGCTTCTC
Organism: Myiotriccus ornatus; assembly: GCA_036023395.1. NCBI lineage: Eukaryota > Metazoa > Chordata > Aves > Passeriformes > Tyrannidae > Myiotriccus > Myiotriccus ornatus. The sequence goes on from JAYRBT010000001.1 coordinate 52,834,868, forward strand.
TCTGGTACACTCAAGATAATGTCTCTCAAGTCCAAGCAGCTGTGGATGTACCAGCAGGTCTCAAGCACACTGCCAGGCTGTGCACATGTGCAGGAGGCAGGCTTCATCTGAATACCTGCTGCTCACAGAGGTGCCTACGTCAACATTCACCTTGGCAGGGTAGCTCTGTGCTTCATCATTTACTGAAACTTACTCAGTCACTGGTATGTCATTTCTGATAAAGACGTTTTGCTCATACAAACCCTGGTTTGCACATTTAGGCTGTACTGTGCTCCATGGAAGTCCACACAATGCTGCCAGGCTGCATGCAAGATTCTCTACTCCATCCCTACTCTGGCCCGAGCAATCGTCTCACTGCTGGACGACTCAGTGTCACTTGGAGTGGTGGAGTTAGGTTTCTGTGAGTGACTCATAGGCAGGGCTCTTACCGTTTCTCCTTGGTGTTTTGCATGAAATTAAGGCAAAAGACAAACACTGGTGTCACACACTGCACAGACACACTGAGGTGTCTAAGCATTTCTCAAGGTATTTGTATGTTGCAATACTGTGAACTCTGTTGTAGGGAGATCCCTTCTGTTGAGAAACAAGTTATCCCTACAACACTCCACTTCTCCAGAATATCCATAAATCCACCAGTTCTAATTGTACAATGTGAGTGAAGAAACCTGATAGATCAGTTTCCCATAACAGATTACCTCCTCTCCTGTTGGTGATTTTTTTCCCCTTTCTTACTTCTGGCTTTATAAACATTTCTCTTTGCTGAGACGAACTTCTATAACATAATATCACCTTCACACCCCAGGCATACACCAGCTGTAAACCAAAGCAGACGTAGTCCTAAAAACATACAATGTACTACATTATTTTGTAGGTATTATTGGACTTCAGGAAAACATTTTAGATGGCATTTTAACACAGTCTTTATTGTTTATATCTTGGACCACATATTGTGGGATTATTTTATCTCTTGTCTTGCTGAGTGACCAAGAGGGGTAAGCATCAAATCCAGCACAAGATCTGAAATGAGTTTTATTCCTATTTGTAGTAAGCACAGAAATTACAGATGTACAGAAATTTTCATCTATCACTTTCTAAAGTTGTATCAGGCTTATTCAGAGACCCTGTGAACATTACTGCTCCTTGGGAAATGGGGGTATGTCAACAGTGCAAATGACATTACATTGTTAAAAATACTTTCCCTACTGTCCACTGTTCTAGCTACAGAACTGATTTAATGCATTTTCAGAACAATTTCAAAATAGGAAAAGGAGGACACTAAACTATTCTGGAAAATCCTTAAAAACTTTCCTTCAGCTATTGAGAGAAGAAAGGAAAACATATTGGGATAATACTATATCAGGGTTATTGTAATCTATGAGGTTTCCAGGCATACCTAATGACCTATTAGCACATATTCTCACCACCAATATACTGAAGACTTCTTTAATGTTGAAAAAGAAATGTAAAAACCCCACCTCTTCCTAAATATGCAACTACAGACAATTCAGAAGTACTCAAAAGGTATGTCTCTCTAGAAACTAAATATCTGCATTGGTAACAAAAAAAGTTTCAGCTGATGTCATTAAATAAACATAACAATAGTAGCATTTGAAGTTCAAGTACACCACTGACAGTTTTATTGCCTTTAGCAGAGACACACTGTCATTAAAAGCAGGATAAGGAAAATTATTTAACAACTACATTGAACTGCATTATACAGTACTATAACCCCCTCAACTTCTCCAGGGACTTTTGTGAGCAAGAGATGTGAAAAGATCTGGCTCCCACCAGTTAATGACATGGACTACTACCGTGATTTTCTGAAAGAATAAAAGATCTTTCATGCTTAGTGACAGCTGATGAACCACTGCCAGTGTACTGGAACCAGTGATAAGAAGCTTCATTTCTCCAATAAATTTTGAAAGAAAATATATGAAAGCAAAAGTCAAAACTGGAACTGGTTTCTGAGCCAGCCTGTGTTTCAGGAAAAACCAAAAGAAATTTAATAGCAGAGTGCCAAAACCTCAGGACTTAATCTAAGAGTCCTCATCCTATTTCCTCCTAAAAGAAAAAACAAAACAAAACAAAAATCAAAAAACCCAACAACAACAAAAACCCACAAGAAGACAAAGCCCCAATACTTCCACACCACTGCCTGCCCCCAAAACCAACTGGAAAGACCCAGTGAAGTGCATGTCTGTGTCTCTCGGGCTCATCCATATAGTTCCCACAAAGCCCATCACACAACTAGGATGGAGGATTCTGCAGAAACCCTGTAATTTTGGGGCAGATTTCAGGTGTTACCTCCTTTTCACTGGTTTTGATGAACAAATGTGTGATTTAAACTGAACTAATCAAGGATTTACTCACTGGCCTCTTTCTGAGACTACAAGACAGTCCACAGCTATGCAACATAAGATATTAAGCTATTTAGAAAGCACACAAAGGAGGGCTATGAAGATGGTGAAGGGCCTTGAGGGTAAGCTGTATGAGGAGCAGCTTGAGGTCATTGGTCTGTGCAGCCTAGAGAAGAGGAGACTGAGGGGAGACCTCACTGCAGTCTACAACTTGCTCATAAGGGGAAGCAGAGGCGTAGGCACTGATCTCTTCTCTGTGGTGATCAATGACAGGGCCCTAGGAAATGGTATGAAGCTGTGTCAGGGGAGGTTTAGGTTGGATGTTAGGAAACGGTTCTTCAGTAGAACAGGCTCCCCAGGGAAGTTGTCCCAGCACCAAGCCTGGCAGAGTTCACTGAGCATTTGGACAGTGCTTTCAGACACATGGTGTGATTTTGGGGTTATCTTGTGCAGGATCAGGAGTTGGACTCAAAGATCCTTGTGGGTCCCTTCTGACTCAGGATATTTTGTGATCCTGTGATCACTGCAGATCTGGTCAAGGTTCTTTTGTATTACAAAAGAGCGAGTTCAGTTTCTAAAATTAAGTGGAAGAGCTACAAATTCAGGAAAAGGGAAAAGGTATGGGGAAAAGATAAAAGAGTTCTTAAGAATGGACTTTATTTCAAGGCTGTTTTAGAGGTCCTCTCTTAGCAGCAATTACATAAAGGCAGTTCTGGAAGATACAATATCCTCATTGTAATCTTGGTCTGTAACTCATCATCAGGCTTCCTATAAAATAAAAGCCTTTTGAGCAATAATTGCACTCCTTACTCTGTGTGTCTCAAGCCCAGCAACAAAGCCATAGGAGCAGCAAGACAGGAACCTAGGCCAGCTCCCAACAGCTATCACCTTTGTTGTATCCAAACTATTGTATCCAAAATGCTGGTGCTATTGTTGCCAATCCAGCAACAAGGGGAGTCACTCACATAATTTTTTTGACCATCATTTGGTGGCAACAAAGCTGATTTTTACTACCTTTAATGAGTTTCCTTATTAAATCTAAATAGTCTTATTTGCTCTTCTTCATAATTGTCCCCTACAAATGTCTTTTGCCTCATCCGTTCTCAAAGTCACTAGAAAAGTTTCCTGCCAAGGACCCCAACAAGGCCCTGGATCCTACAGATATTAAAGAATATATGTTATACACAACTTTTGATCTAAATAAACTCATTTTGAGCTAATACCTCCAAAGGATACAGGGAATGAGCTAACAAAGTGTTATGCAAACTAAGCTCTGAGGTTAATGATCTTGCAGAGTACTGTATTAGTTATTTCTGCTTAGCAGAAATGCAATGGAAACATCTTAGAATGACACTCAGTGCAAAAGTACAATAGGAAAGAAACTGAAAGCTTGAAGTACTTTACATTTATCACCTATCTTCATAAAAAAACATTGCACAAAACAGAATGCCAAGCAAGCAGGCAGATGGACTGAAAGGCAGGATTTTTTTTCATACAAAGCTTAATAAACATTCTAACTCAAACCATCTTTTATAAAATGTTTTCTCATTCAATTCATGCTGCTTAAACTAAATGCAAATGCATATTGCCTAATAGGGAAAATGTCAAAATTTTGGTAGTTTATATGCAGCTAGAGAATTGCATGGGTTTGTCAGGGAAAATCTGTTACAACTCTCAGTTGTACTTAGACCTCAGAGAAAGAGACACCACTTTACTTAACACAGTTTTGGTTTACATAAAAGGTTTTTTGGGTACCTCGTGGGAAGTGACTGGAAAACAAAGATTCATAGGAGACAATCTCAGGAGAAATTGATTTTTATGACTCAAAAAAACCTGAGAGTGACATGACAGCTTTACTACTCAGCTGTGAAACTGTTTCCACCCATTTTTCAGTTTTCTGGACTGAAATGAATGAGCAATGCAGTTCAGTGATTTTTTCCAGCTACCTGAGCACACATGCCTAGAAGCAGTGCAAGCTCTGCTGTTCAGGCACTGGACCAAAACCAGATTCTGACCACTTTCCACTGCAGAAACTTTGGGCAAGTAAAGAGAGATTCAAAAAATTAACTAGAAGTCACAACAACCAAAAAATACTGTGTTACCCTGAAGTTACTAAAACAAGGTTCAGAGAGCTGAGCTGCCTCAGGTCTTCAGCAGCTCTACAAAAGCAGTACTCATCATGTATCATATGAAGCAGTGTAGTGACTACACTACATTCCAGCAAAAATGCTGTAGGGAAGCTAATTTTTTCTGCAAATGCAGTTAAATGAAGGACCAGAATTCTCAGTGAGCATCAACATACAGCTTTGGAAAGTATTAAACAATGAGAATTACATCACATTGGGACTTTCTTCAAGCAAAATTTCAAAATTAATTAATTTCCCTCATTAAGAACTGTGCACCAGTCTTCTTTGCAGAGCTTTGGCGTAACAGAATGACCTTCATCTCTCTCTTACCCACCTCTTAGACCTCCTCCATATGCACCCCACCAAATTATTTCCCTTACAGAACAGATGCAACTTGTACTGATCAATTCCGTTTTGCAGTTGGGAACCATAAACACACAACCTTTTGAAGGTAATTGCATTGGATGATTTAATTATTGCAATCCGATTACTTTCACCTCCTTCCCACATTCAAATGTTTCAGTAATGGAAGTTATTAGAAAAATCCTCATTAGATTAAAATACAGGTCAGCTATGCAATAAGTGACTCAGTGGAACCATGTTAAAAATACCTAGTGGATCCAGAATTTGCAAGAAAGCAGCCCTCCTGCTCTGAATTGTCCATGTAGTAAAGGTGAAGACTGGAACCTACTAGGTCACCATTCTGCTTCCAGCTGCCTGGAACATCTGTCCAGCAGAACACAACACCTTTTTTTTTTCCCCAAAGCTGCTATTGGCTCCCAACCAAGTTAGTGATAACTTTTAAGCTATGCATGCTTTACTCTGCATAAAAATGAATGTATTACTCAACCAATAAAAAAGTAAATTTGTGCTTTTGAATCTATGAAGTGAAAGCTGAACATATCCCTTTTCAATGCAAATACCACCAGTATGGTGTTTCTAATAAATTATATTTGTAAATAGGTTAATTTACAGGAAAAGATTGATATTTTATTTCAAACACTAAATTAAGTCACATCCTTAGGCCTCAATATATTTTTCATATAAATGTTTTCTTTGGTTAACTACCCAGTGTAGCATCTAGTAAATTATGCCTTTACTGCAGAGAAAGGAAACACATTTCCACATCTATAGGATGATGCTCTCTCTTAGCATTTTAATTTCTGGATATAAGTCATCTACATCATCCATTGCAAAAGATTAAATTAAACCATTAACTACTTCACTGCATCTTGGACTTTGTTTTATGTATTAAACAGAGTATAACCATTCATTGCAGATGTTTCAGAAATCTGGTGTAAGAAAAATAGGCTCCTAGATACAAAGAGACAAGAGGATGCACAACCTCTAAAAGTGTTATTTTGCCTTGATAGTATTTACCATTCAGTCAAAAAGAACTCAACATTTAATTCATACAACACGAAGTTGTAGGGGAAAACCAGTGTCTCAGATTTTGAGAAGACCATCAGTCATATAAATCCCAATGCAAATGAACCCTTTTTTGAATCAAGCAGCTGTGAAGTCCTAACATCCACACATTTCTCATAAAGTCACTACCTCACAATGTGCGCACTTATTTCTGTTGTTATAGGAACTTTCACTTCAATTAATTGTTTCTCTGGATTTGTTCTTTGTGAAAACAAACAAACAAACAAAACCAAAATAAAAACTCTGCTTTTTTTTGCTGGATAATTTTCTTCATAGTAGCTGGTATGGGGCTGTGACTTTGATTTGTGCTGAAAACAGTGTTGATAATATAGAGATGTTTTAGTTATTGTTGAGCAGTGCTTACATAGACTCAAGGCCTTTTCTGCCTCTCACCTCACCCCACCAATGAGTGGGCTGGGGGTGCACAAGATGGGAGGGGATGCAGCCAGGACAGCTGACCTCAACTGGCCAAAGGGATATTCCATACTATACGGTGCTGTGATCAGCATATAAAGCTGGGGGAAGAAGAAGGAAGGGGGGGATGTTCGGAGTGATGACGTTTTGTCCTCCCAAGTAAGTTACGTGTGATGGAGCCCTCCTCTCCAGGAGATGGCTGAACGCCTGCCTGCTGATGGGAAGTGGCGAATTAATTCCCTGTTTTTCTTTGCCTGTGTGTATGTCTTTTGCTTTACCTATTAAACTGTCTTTATCTCAACCCACATGTTTTCTCACTTTTCTGATTCTCTCCTCCATCCCACCACAGGGTGGGGGGACTGAGTGAGCAGCTGCCTGGGGCAGAGTTGCTGCCTGGAGTCAAATCACGACAAAAACCCAAAACCAAACTCAACTCCCATACCTGCACTGTACATATAAATTCCTTAGCCAATAAATAGGACAACCATCTGGTCACAATAGCTGCAGGTACCGAAAGCTTATTGAAACACCCCCTCTAAAAAGAGATAGGCTTTTGTTTTTTAAATGCTGCTGAGTAATTATGGCACTGTTTTTTCAGACACTATAAACATATCTACTGGGAATGTATTTGTGTTCTCTGTGCTACACTAAGATGCTTCTGGAAATGCTCTCCTTGAGACACCAAGGACTTTCTGCAGAGGAATCCCATTTCCAGTTCCTCCAGTTGAGCTTTAACAATGATTCATGGGTGATAACATGTTCCCTCAGTTTTTTTGTTCACTGCTGTTTTCCTCTCAGGACAGCTTCAGAGATATTTTCACTGTTCTTTCACTCTATTTTCTTCTAAAGGAGGCAAGAAGCCACTCTGCTGCTCTGACGCAGCAGGACAATCTTGGCTGGGGAGTCACAGCATTCTCTGGGAAGGGAACCAGCAAGGCCAACAGCTTTAGTGCCAGGAAAAAGGGATGAAGAAAGCAGGGCAAAGCTGTGTAAACTCAACCCTGTCCTGAAAGATTTGTTCTTTATCTGCAAAGGAACTGCAGCCCTGAAGTGCCTTTCCAGGGGTTCTCAGATTTCTTCTTATCATGCATACTGAGTGCTGTGAGGTGCAGCAAGGCCCAAACCTCTGACTCTGTAATTTAGAGGTGATCTGACATTTTCAAGGGCTTATAGGATAGCCAGTTTGTCACCTCTGCATTCCCATGAGGGTTGCATGGGGAGACAGAAATCAACATTGCTGAACAGAAACTGTCTTCAAACCTGTATTGCAACACTGAATATCCCATTCTAAACTTTAGGTTTTATTATTAAAAAATCCATGTCAAACGTGCAGTGCCTCTTCACATTCAGCTATTTCTTTCATATAGCCTAGTTATAGCTTCTCCATTTTTCAGCATTCAGCTTCATACTGCGCTAATTTCATTCTGTTATGTTTAAGGTATGTTTAAGGTTAAACAGCAAATTTCAATGAACATCCTCTTGCTCTCCCTTTACAAGACTATGAGTTCTGTTGTCTCAACCTTCTCCACTGGTTAGTTGCTGTGTATACTTGTATCATTACTTACATGCTTCCTCCTTAAGGTAGTCAATCTTTCCAGTCTCTTGGAAAAGCTCTTCATGTGTTCTGTTCTCCTTACCTGCCTTCCAAACCCTCTAAAGATGCAACATGCTGTCTGAACTGGCATCTTCTGTACTAAATGCAAGAATTCAGACACAGACAGACCTGCTACATTATAAGAGCATTATCATTCTTTTCTTTATCCATCTTCTTCCCATATGTACCGTAGCAGTGTTTGATTATTTGGTAGCAGCTGTACATTGTTTTTAGTCACAAGGGTATGATTTAGAAACTAACAAACTATGGATGAGAGGAAAAAAAAAGTATATTTATCAATATTAAATCCTCTCTGCAATACACTGCTATCCACTTACTAAGTTCTCCTGCGCTACTCCACATCTCTTCAGATTCAATCAGCTGATCTGCTCCTTTGGGGTAGACAACTAGCCCAGACTGCACTATTAGGGGCAGGAGCACAGGTTTCATCATCTACAGCTCCTAGGGGCAATCCCAGAACCCCATGTTCCTGGGAAGAGAAGTAGAAAGAAAATTATAAAGGAAAGCAATGGGCAAAGGTTATCAAATATCAGGGAAAATCTTGCCGCTATTCATCAAACTTTCTCCTTGTGAAGACAGGACAGGAAAGCCAAGTCTATTGCAGAAGTGTAGGGAGGACACAAGACCAACTCTCTCCTCAGGCACAAAAAAATTACACTATATACATATGTGCAATAGTGCAATATCTTACAGTGCAGCTTTGTAAAGATGCCTGATGGAACTGTATCCTGATAGGTGATCCCTGTTTAGGTGACTGCTACCCATCCACCAAACCAATAAAGTCTGTAGCAACTTCCATTCAATTACCTACTCATTGCCTTACAGGTAACTTTTTCTTTACCATAAGGAACAGATTCTGGTTCATGGCAAAAGCATCAAACACTATTTAAACCTCCTTGCTGGCACCTTATTACTAGCTTACTTTACTGGTATTTTTCTTAAGAGGGTTACAAGAAGAGTCCTTTGCAATCCCTGTCCAGATGCTGTCTCAGCTTGCACTCTCCAGATCTTTACTGCTGCCATTCATAGGCAAAGTATCAGTATTATCTTGGAAGAAATACATTTGAGGTTGTGAGATAAAATCAGCTCTAAAGATCTGCTCCTCTGTTTGGCAGCCTCTTACATTTAAATCTTATATCACGCTAAGACAACATCCTCAAGTTCAAAAATATTTAGTACTTACTAGTCATGCTGCTGGACATGGCAATCAAGGTGTCAATATTTATATATTCACAGGAATCAGAGATTCAAGATAGAGTATTTTCAAAGCAAGGATTTTCAAAGTCATTGCTGATTTAACTAGTGAGCAACTGTACATGATCACTGAAAAAAACTGATCAGCTTTCCCCATCCTGAATAAAGATGATGTTCCTTACTGGGGAGCTTCCTTTCAGTAGGCTCCTGCACCAGCCTACCAATGCAGACAAATAAGGATTCTTCAGCACATCAAAGGATGCTGGTAGGTATGAAGATTAAAACTGACATGAAGTGTTTTATAACACAAACAACAGAGCTGGCCTACAACAGCAGCACAGGGCACTTACAGGTATGAAGAACACATCAGTCACTGTGCTACATGGTCAGAGACTGTGTATGCTGTGAGTAAACACTGTACCACCCATCCCTGTCATGGTCAGGACGGTGCCATGGCTGTAACTATAATTATTATACCAGGGAATCCTCTTTAAATAATAATAATAGTAAAGATCTAGAGACTAAGCTAGAGGAGGATTTGTACTGTTTCTTGTTTGGAAGGGGTAAATAGGTGTTAACCAAGATAACTACACGTCAATGATCTTTGAGTTATGTTTTTACAGTGGCCTGAGTTACCTGCATAGAAGTTGCATGCACATGAACACAACTTGTTATATACCACTTTATTCCGAAACCACAGAATCACAGAAGGTTTGGGTTAGAAGGGACCATAGAGATCATCTAGTTCCAACCCCTTTGCCATGGGAAGGGACACCCTCCACTAAACCAGGCTGCTCAGGGCCCCATCCAACCTGGCCCAAAACACTGCCAGGGTTGGGGCATTAACATTTACAGATGCTGCCTTCCAGCAGAACACTATTAATTAGTATAGGCATAGGATGTTTGAAGTAATGACTTAAGGCTATTCAAGGGCCACTGTAAGCAGAGAATGGTAGCAGACTGATGCAGACTAGATCTATTGCTGATCTTCGCAGAGGACACCAGATTTTAGATGGTAATACGAGGTAGGAGACAGCTAGAGACAACCCACTGGGCAAATAAATCCTTTTGCTATTAGTTAAAGCATAAAATCTGCTCACAGCATCTGTCAGGGAAAAAGATGAGCTGAGATGGGTAAAGGCAGTAAGTAAGGGAAGGAGTCCTTTTTGATTGTGTGGCCTTGCATGTTCAGCACTGCCTGAAAAATTAACTCAGGCTTGTAATTCTGGCTCAGCTACTTACAGATCAGACAGGATTGCTTCTCACATGGCAGAGAGGAGGAACAGCTTTCCTTACAGATGGTTAAGTTACTGTGCAAAAAGGATGAGACAATATGTCCAGCTACCTCAAGCCATGAGATACATGTCCCACAAACTAAACCCCACTCTGTTGGTTTCAAAATCCACGTGAGTTATGCTGTGTCAAGTAGTTCCTCCTCCCACTTTCCTGTCCTGGTATCTGAGACATGCTGAAAACATCCAGGTGGAATGACCTGACAGTCCAGTAAGTCTCTTTCACATGTCATAGCTGATAGAAGTAAATTGTGTCATCAAACACACACAGTGAACTTTGGAGGGATGTATGCAATTTGTGAGCAGTTATCAAGAAATGTAAATTATTAACAATCTGCAGCAGATTAAGCAGTTTACTTAATTCAGAGATGTCCCAACTACTGAGCACCTGGAGGGAGGCAGTGCACATGGAGAGCAGTATTTTAGTAATTTAGTAAGGGGTCAATGTTAGGTAACAATATTTATAACCAATTTTTATTCCAGTTGGAAAGGAGGAGACAGAACATGTCAGAGCTGTCCCATGGACAGAATCTGTCCCCTAAAACAGATCAGCTGGGCAGTTTGCTCTAAATAACACAAGTGATTTCTAAGGTTACAACAAAGACCCAGAACAGTTATGCCCTTGAACACTGCAGTGAACAAATGGGTTCCTTTGAAATCCATATTTTCATCATCTGCACTGCACAGTAGAAATAAATGCAAGCTAACAAAGGCCACTAGAAATGCAACAACCAGAACATTCCACAAATACATCCTTTCCATGTGGCACTGTACCTTTAAAATACTTACTTCACTCATTCAAGTCTGAAAGATCAAGCTTTGTCTTTGTTTTTCCCTCTCACTTTTTTTCCCCAGAGCATTTAATGGTTTTGTTTGATCAACTTCTGAAAGGAAAACATTTCAGTAAAAGGAAACAAAAGTTCACAGTATGGCAGCTACATGCTAATTAAAAAGCCACTGAATGCTGAGGATCTATGTCCTAGCTTTCCCAGCAGTCAACCAGTAAACTCTACTTAGGACATAGGAACCAAAGAAGACAGTCCAGTAGCCTGCTTCCAAATCACACACTAAAAAGTACAACTAAACATTGTACTCCCATCAGCTCCTCCTGTCATCCCACACTGTCTCTTCCTCTGGCACCCTTCATTTTTACAGACATTGCAACCATGCTATCTCTCTCCCCAGTTTTGGTTCCAGCACTCTGATTCAGCAAGAGCTGACAGTGATTTACAAGTCCTGCTAGACTTGGCCTTTTATGGTTACTCACGCCATTGGCAAGAATCTAAGCTTGAGATGGGTATGTGTGTGTGGGAAAGGTGCAGATACTCCCTTTGCATCTCAGTTCTGTTTTCAGGAACACCTGTTAAGCAGTGGGTACCAGACTACCAAGGTCACCTCTCCTTGGCAGTAGCAAGACTTCAACTGCAAAGGTAGCCCACATAACTGCTCAAGCATCTGTTGTCTTCCTCACCAACTGCAGCTTTGAAGCAGTGAGGCAAAGGCAAATATTGCTATTCCCTTCATCCCACTGCAAAGGCAAGCAGCTCTTTCCATTTGATCTCCCTTTCTCTTCTGTTTGTAGCATCCCAGCTAACTCTCCCATGCCTGGGAGGCAACAGATATTCACTCTCTCAATTACTCAAAACAATTCAATGCATTTTAATAATATTTAAACAGGTTTAAAAAATCTTGTAATAAACTGGGAGTTACTATGGATTGCTGCTAAACCACAGTGGGTACTTCAGGTTTTCAGAAGACAACACCTGGCAGATTAAAACAGCTAAACACACCAAATGCCTTTTATATCACCAATGTGCAAGGTGTTTTTTATCAATTTCTAGTGATTTTCCTGATCCAAGCTGCCTGATTTTCACTTTCACATCAGATGACTGTTGGATACTGGTATTCAACAGCACTCAGCATTAGGCAAAGATATGCAGCTGCTCCAAGTTCATGCAGGAAGGAGACAGCCTGCTGTTTTTGAATTCCAAATTGATAAGAAGGTCACAGAAAGAATTAATAAGCAGGAAGGTATGGAAATGAGAGAATGAGTTGAGAGGAGTTGTGTTAGAGGTAAAACATGAATGGGAAGAATAAGCAGTAGGGAACAGGTTATAAAGTACAAATGACAGCCTGCAGTAATGATGCCAGCAAACATCTGAGACAAGAAAACTGAAACAGCACAGTGTTTTGGTAATAACAGGTCTATCCAAATGGAGGTAACAGGCTGAAGACAAACCCTTCAAACCCCAACACTCTTCCGTCACCCCAATTGCTGTAGTATCAGGGCAGCTTTGTACATGTGCGCTGTCCTTCACCAGAAGGAAGGGAGAAGTCCAGTTCCACATTTTGCATCTATGCAGCAGCCTGGTGACAGATATGGCAGTGAAAACCCTTACAGCTGCACTTGACAGCTGAGCACTTCCCTGCATGTAGCATGGAAAATATTTCCCGCATTAAGGCTTCTCCAGATTGTGCACTTGCACTTACCTTGATACCTCACAGATATAAAGTTCTTGCTTTGCTACTTGGGACACTAAACCCATTAGTTTTCTCCTAATAGACAGGAATTGGTTTTGGCATTTAAGACAAACAAAGGTTCATTATCTATCTTTGTGAAATAAGCAGAGAAAAAAATAGTTTGGAAAGGGAAGTAATGACCAGTGCAGGCTATCTGAATTCAATGTCAAGTGATCTTTTTCCCAAGTGCACACTGCAAAATTTGTACATTTTTTTCAGGAAGAGAAAAAGCTCCACTTCAGCTGGGCTTCCTCTGCAGTGCTCACAGAAAGGTTCAAGTCTCAGCTCTGGCTCTTAACAAATTCCTACTCTCTTTTCTTCCCCAACTTGAGTCAAGTTATTACTAGACCTTGAGAACAAAACAATTTTCTGTTCATAGCAGCTTAGCTTTTGAATAAACAAACATGCAGAATCAAACTTGATCCATTTATATAAACCCTATGTGTTTAAGATGCTTCTAAATCAAGTCTAAAAGCCTAGAGCCTAATTTTTTCAGATAATACGTAACCAAAACACCTTGCCAAATGGCAACACCAGCGTCACTCTTATCTGATTTAAGAAAAGAATATCAATTTAGGTTTATAGGAAGGAGAGCTAAGTTAGACATCTTGTTCTGTTTATTTTTGTTACTTCTGCATACTTGATAGCTATTCATAATTTAGGTTTAACTGTCTCCAAATATGCTTCTCTGTCTTAGTATACGGTTAAAATTGTTGTTTCCATAAGATTTTATGCAATGGAGGCCAAGCAGAATTTCTATTTGTGTCCAAAGTAAGAAAGTGCAATCTTGTGGTGAAGCAAAAGCAGTAGATTTTGTAGAAAAATGCAATAAAGATTGTTGTAAAACTTTTATGTCCTGGGTATTCAAGGTACATACGATTTTAAGGGAATTTTTTTGCTTTCTTGATCCTCTGATACCTTAAAAAGGCAATCACAATCTTACAACTTAGAGCTGGGCTAAAATACTCTGACACCACTTCTTCAGTATCAGAGGATCTGTATCAGAGGATAATTTCAGACCAACCACCCTGAGAACAGTTAAAGTAACATTAAAAACTAAACAAGAAACTTTTCATAGAAAACACAAAAGGTTCCTACAATAGGACACAGGATTGTTGGGCTTGCCTGTCTTTTAGAGTATATTATTGTTCCCTCTTGGATTGTGAGGGAATTTATATATTCTAGTTCGTTTCTTGCATGGAGTGTCCTGTTGTAGGAACCTGAAGCAAAAGCAAGCTTCCTAACAGGAGACAGACACATCACTGTCCCCACAAAAGTGGGTAAAGGAGAAGGGAAAAAAAAAAAAATAGAAGGACTGAAATAAATATCATGTGAATTGTCAACTAGATACCCAAATGGAAACACCTTGTACAAAAACTGTAAGATTAGGGAAAAGAGACTTTCTCTCCACAAGACTTTGCCCCAACAGAATATGCAACTTCTGTTACACTATCAGTAGCAGGTAAACTGGACAACACAGAAGGACCCATGTGATAGTTGCAGAGCAGGCATCTCTAGCTGTAAAGTACTTTCTATTGAAAATGTGCTTTGAAGAGTCATTTAATCATCATACCTGAAGTTGCTCTTCTTAGGTAGAGAAGCCTAAAAGCTATTGAAGTAGTCCATTTCCTCTTCATGGTTCCTGTGTGACATCACCAGTTTTACTAGGAAATGAAAGTTTCTCATCCTCTGTTCACCTTGAAATTTTGATACAACCTACATATCCTATTTGAGTTTTCTGTAAGCATTTGGCAAAAACACAAAATTTATGGGTGGAAAACGATGCTTAGAGTAAGGTCTGTGGTAACTGTATGCTCAGCTTATTTCAAGTATTTTACAAATTAAAAAGAGCACAAATGTAATTTTAATGACTGAAGGTCTTTTCAAAGATGAAATGTTTAGGTAAAACCTCACTGAAGAGGATCTCTGGACTTCCTTGATTTTCTCCAAGTTCTAGATTTGGATTATCCTGATGAAAAATTCTCTCTTCAGCACATAACACCCAACTGTCTATGTTTCAAAGGGGCAGATGATGAGTGACTTGTACTTCAAAACCGGTCATCACTACAGCTTAGCACTGTCCTATGACTTCAAAAAACACAGAATCAAAGCTTTCATGTGCTCTGAAACAGTGGAGGGACTGTTACACTTATTAGAATGAATCTGGGCTCTTTTACTAGCAGGCCCAGTGCATCTGCAATGACACCAAGCCCACTGAAAGGATGCTACCCCAGGATGGTGTAAACAGGGAACAAACAAGCTAGAGTGTAAGGAAGCATCTGGGTCCCATCTCTCAGACCTACAGGACATGCAATGCTCTACTCAAACCAGCCAGAGATACAACCCGGGGTGTTAGAAACAAAGGCTCATGGAGAAACATTATCTATCAGATATTGGGGAACGTGAGAAGGTGTATTCACATCGGTTGTAGGTCCAGTGCTGGGCCTCCAGTGGTACAGAAAGTGAATGCAGGGGTCTGACTGGAGGACTTGGCCACAGAATGCGACAGTGCTCCAGCTGGCTTCCAGCCCTGGCTGCAGCCCTGCAGGTCACTGGCCAATGTCACACACAGGAATTTGGCAGCATATGCATTTCTGCTCAGCACTGGGGCCCTGGGAGGCCTGTCCTCCTCTGGACGTCTGGTTGAAGTTACCTTAAAAATTTCAAACTACTTTTGTTCTCAAATTCAGGCTTTTTAAACTTATTGTTACTGATGTCTGATCAGCAGAAATGTTTTCAGGCAGACCAGTTTTAAGGGCTGCGTCTTCTTTAAACCAGTAAACTAGTTGTTCTGTTGTTTGGTGTGTTTTTTTTTTTTAAATCGCAGAACCAATTTCCCATAGGCAATCTGACATCCCACCAGCAGGAACAGCCACATGATCTGGGTGTTTCAGAGATGTGAAACATACCTACATTAACGACAGAGGCCTGAGACCAGTCTCTAGCCGTGAGGCCTCCTGGCATAGAAACCAGCAGCTGCATCCAAGCCATGTACTGCAAACAGTCCCTGGTACAAGCCGACTCCCAAACCCTTTCTGTGGACTGTTTGATGCCGTGCAAACTGGCTTACGGCAAGAACAGCTCCTGATACCAACAACCCTACAGTACAGCCAGCCAGATACCCATGCTTGAAAACACACTCTCATCTATTTAATTTATCAGAAGTACAGTCATTATAGCAATTGGGCATGGGTTCAGCTGCCCATTTACCCCAGCTGGTTCACGCAGCCTGGAAAAAAAAGGGAACAATACTGATCCCACTGAAGTCTGCCCTACATATGCCACCTTTTGCAATACTGGGCTTGTCTAAAACAACTGGAAAGTGTGAATGACAAGGAGCTTGCTGTTTCTACTCAGAAGAGCTCTTCTTTCTTGTTACATTGTACACTGCAATACTATCTCAAGGTGATCCGTATTTTCCCACTTTCCATCCTTTGTTTTTATTAGCCTGAGGTCAGTGTAATAGCACTGGCCAACAATTGGATAAACCCCATGTTTTGGCTTAGAGTTATCATACACAGCAATAAAGGGAAATGAATCTCAAAACAAAAAAGACAACCATTGCCAGGATAATGCTTCAGAGTATCACAATGACCAGCTTGCAAATTAGGAGCCTGCCTGCAAACACAGGCATTATAATTTATTTCTGGAAAAATACCATTGAGTCTGAGGTGTCAATACAGGCACAAACATTGCTTTTTAAAGCCATCGTTTGCACTTTTTAATCCACATGAAGAATACTCAAACACAGATCACTAAGCAATTACCCATGTCATTTGCCTTCCCCACCTCCAGAATTTTTGTCAAAATGGTTATTTATCCACTTCTCCCCTTTCATTTTGTATACAAAACACTAGCTATAGAGTTAATAGTTCAAGCTTTGTGCTTAAAAGCTCAATAACAATTACACTTTCTTCTAAAAGAATCTGCTCTTAAAATCATGTAAAAATGTCTGTTCATGTCAAAAAGTTCATGTGAACACAAGCTGTGTTTTAGAGCAAAGGAAAGACCATGGGACACACTGACTGAGGCAGACCGAGTCATTTGTTAGGTTTATCCATGCTTCCTGCTGGTGACCTCAATACTTGCAGTCCTTGGGCCATCCATTCAGGTGCGTTCATGCATTGCAAAAAGCAGGCAATGATGTTCATTCCCGATTCCTCGAAAAACAGGGTTTAGGTCTTCAGGTTTTCAGAAGGATGAATATAAGCTGTGATCAAAAGGATGCTGTGGATGAAACTAGCTGGGGATGGAAACTTCTTGTCTTGGTTTCCTGGTCACAAAAACTTACTAAGGAAATGCTTACCAAGCTTCTCTCTTATCTACCAAAGAACCTACTGGAGAGGAGGGAAAGCAGTAAAAGCATCTAAAATCATAGAGGAGCTTTTAGAATTCAGATAAAGTTCATGCATTTTTCAGCCATTACGGCATGTACATTTTTTTTAAACAATCAGTACATTCATAGCTCCCTTTCCCTACTTTCTCTGGTATATAACACAGGTTAGTGACAGTATTTGAGGAAATTTTTACGGCTGGAAACTAAAGAATTCATGACCACCAGCATTTATAGCATTTCTTGTTTAAAAAAAATCCCCTACCTGTGCTTTTAATCTTCCACTGCAAACCCAACACTTTGGAACCTGAATTAGTGCTACAAGCTACTGAAGGATTTCCTCCCTTTCTCCTGCTCATGTGCTCTCCAACCATATCAGCAACCATAAAGACTGTACAAAGCGAAATATGGAATGTCAAACAACAGAGGTCCCAAATGTTCCACCAGACCAATATCTGCAGAAATCCTGCCTGCAGCCAGACTGAGAGAAGGCCTCTGCAATAGTCCATCCCATTCAACAGGACTCCTCATCTGCTTGTGTGTCACAGCTCAGACTGCCACAGGACTCCAGGTATCACAGAAAGCTCTCCAAAATTTTTATATGCTTTTGCTTTTTCGCTACAAATAAACCTAGCAACAAGAGGGATCAGAATGTGAACCTGGAATTTCAGTGTTTGTATGGATCTGAGCTGATGTCTCTGTTGGAAACCTGGAAGGATCATTTACCAGTTGATATTTTGAAAGCATGATGATGGATTCATCTATTCCCACTCATTTACTGGCAGTTCCCGAAGTTAGCGAGAAGAGAGTTGCTTACAAAGTCTGACTCATTTCCTGAAAGGAAAAGACTACACTCTTCTTTGGAAATGGATTAGTGCCTATACATTGTGTAACCAATCTCTGTATGTAACACAGTGTGCCAAATACAGTGGTCTACCACCCATTGCAGTTGATACTCTTAGACTAGCTGTTTCCCCAGCTTTCTCCTGCCGAAAGAAATCCATCATATGTCCATCCTAAGCCACCAACACCAGCTAATGCAGTCTCAAAAACTCCTATTACTCCTGACTTCAAATGCAATGCAACCCAGAAAACCTGAGGTACTATCGACAGGTTTTTGCTCATCAGACAGCACTAAAAGTCTAAGTTGCTAAGGCAGCATGCAAAATGGTCCAGGCAACTCTCTGGTAGATGCAAAATGCACTTTTGGGGCTTAACTATAGTTATTCTGACTGAATAGGACAAAGGGGTCAGTGAAACAGAACAAAATGTATCATTTCACTGCAGCAAAAAGTATTAACTTCTCAATTCCAGTAATTAAACAACTTTACTCCAGGCCTAGGGTACAATAAAGGCAAAGGTGTCAATTTTGACTTGACAGATACATTATGTTTTCACCCTTCTCTCTCAGCACAATTAAAGTTGAGACTACTTAATCCACTTTCCCCCATGTAAGTGCTACTGCACTGCATTACTTAGATATTTAGTTTTTATCAGTATCTGCTTCTGCCTATGACAACATAAACTGTTCCTATGGCATATTAAAAGCATAGAGAACATTCATATCTAGAAGCCAAATGTGGGACTCTTTAGCAAAGACTCTTCCACCTTCTCTTAAGCTCCTGGACAGCAAAAAGCAAGCTACACAGAGGCTGCTGCCTGATCAAGGACTCCTGTGCCACAGGAGTTTGAAGCAATGGGACCAACAGGGCAAGAACAGGCACAAGGGCTATATGTCTGATGCTGGAAAACAGCACAGGAGTGAGTTTTCCTATTTGACTTCGAGTAATTGCAGAAGTGCAATCAGTCTATGACAACAGCTTATTGTTGGTGGAGCTGCTGAAACAGCTGGTGAAGCAAAGACATGATTTGTAAGTCCAGCCAAGATGTGTGGAGATCTCCCTTGCCACCAGAACGCTGCAGCTGTCTTTAGTCAACCCTCCATGCAGTAGAAGCTAGGCTGGACCACAGGCTACCTTGTTACCATCAAAGCAGAAAGCATCCCCTTGGAAATCCTACTTTCTTTCTATCCTATAGAATGCACCTGGTGCTGCAAAACATGAAGCCTTTGAAATGTCAGTTTGAACCACTCGTTGGATGGATGACTCCATAGCCAGCACTGGCTCTAGCAAAACACAGAGCTGAGAGGAGGAGCAGAGTTTCTCTGTATTAAATGGGAAAAAAGGGATGAAGCATAGAAATGAGAAGACACAGTTTAATAACGGTAAGGATAATTCAGCAAAATAAGAGTAAACTAGTTACAAAGAAAATGTAGACCATCATTTCCAGTTTCACAGCAGATTTCTCAGGTGTATGGACATTGGAAAGAAGGCAAAGTACTTAATGAGGACCTGTCTCTTAAAAGGGATTACATTACATGGTTTTCTGAGATAAGGGGCATTTCTTTAAATGAAAAGGCAATCTCTTCTGGATCTTTGTGTAATAAACTGGCCTAGAAACATGCATATAGGCAAATACCTTACAGAATGTTGAGTTCATCACTTGACCTTGCAGTGCCAGCTGGCATCTGCAAGAAAAGATCAGTGTAGATGTTCTCAAAAAAGCATCCAAGTCAGAGGAGATAAGCTTTGCTGTACTGACACAGGAAGGCTAAACTGTGACAAGGAAAGCAACAGAACAGACTAATTTTCAGTGCTCTCCTCCTTCATCTTATCTTACATCACAGTAAACCTACTTGATTTCCTTTTTCTGTTGTTGTTTATATGGTTTTTTCTTTCAAACCACAGATAAGTTAATAGTGTGGAAGACAGAGACTTTTGGTACTTAGATACCTAAATCTTGAAACCACTGTACCACGATGCGTACCACAGCTCTGAATCAACTTCAAAACCCTCACATCTCCCATCCTCTAGCATCCATTTGATTCTATGAATGTAATTAGGTTTTCACTATACCTTATTATTTTTTAAGCTAAAGTAAAAGCTTTAGCACTGATTCATTATTAATTTTATTAGAGCTTTAAAAAAAAAAGGCCCAAAATATTTCACAGAGCAGATGCACCTCCTGCTTAAGAATACAATTAAGCCTTTATCTCCTATTATGAGTTCGAAGCCAAAGGTAGATTAATCAAAATTGTACTCACTGCTGGAGGTACGAATTCTCATTATCTGTCACATTCTAAATACAGGCATGGACCTCCTCTCCTTATCCCTTCAAGACAGCACTGTACTTGCTCTATCACCTGAATTCAAATAATTCAACCTGGTGGCAAAATAGGCCACTTCACATTAGGACAGTCTTTTCTCAGGTTTCTCTCCACAGGACTCAACTCCTAAGGAAACTGATTACAGACTTGTAAAGGTCAGAAGCACTGCCTTCTGGGGCTGATCGATCACTTTTGCTATTGCAAAAACCTGGTAAGTACATTAATCTTTTGCCTCACAGAAATAGGGAATGATACAGGACTTGGAGAATAAAAGAAAACGTTAGACAAAACTTTTCAGTAAACTTGGCAGCAGTACAGCAGCGCTCTTCTACCCAGAACTGTGCTTTGGCATCGCCTTGGATTCAGTGCTCAAAACCTTAAGAGTTCCCTGAAAAACTTAATTGAAGTGGTGAATACACATGGTGTGACAAGCAAAGCCCATATGTTCAAAGTCTGGCCAAGGTTAGTTATACAACACTATTTCCTGCAGTCTGACTAAGAGTAAAATTAAAACACTACTTCTCTTAACCCAGTCTCCACAACTGTTCTCCCTCTCACGAGAATGAAGGGTGTATTTTGTCCATCTACAATTTGGGCACAGTCTAATTTGTAAAATTTATTATTCACCTTCTGATAGACAAATATCCATTTTGGCCATTATTTATAAACAGTTGTAAGCCATCAGGCACACAGACTGTGACATATGAAGAACCTTAAGAGATGCATATGGTTTTGTGATTATGTAAAGGTCCCTCCCTGGAGGGCTGCCTGGTAAACTTGCCCTCTCCTACTTCTCCTTTCACGAAATTGTCCTCTTCCTTCAGGCTTGTTCCAGATACCACTTGCCCAGCCTGCTTGGCCAGGTACTTGCCATTCCTGTGTGTATCTTTGTTTTATAGTTTTCCCATTTGCATCATTTCTTTATCTCACAAAAGTATAAAGAGGGAAGTTGTATCTTCTCTTTCCTAAAATGACCCATGCAGGACAAGGCTCTGCTGAACAGGATGTGTCCCGCTCTGTGTGATTATTTTCCGTACCCCACAACCGCTGCTCCCGTTCCCTCCCATGGTGCCCCATCCCATCCTGCTGTATCCAGCAGTACCATCACTCCCTCACACTGTATGCAGAAGAGAAACAGCTGTTTTTTTTCTTGCTCCTGGCCTTGCCACAGACTACACTAGGGACTACTGCAATTCTTATCAAATCCCTGGGCAATTACATGCAGATACTGGCAGTTTTATTTAAACCCACTCATATTTGGCAGGTGTGTGATGAAGCACCGCAGGCAAAGCAATTAAACACAGCTTCAGGGATGCTTTTATGTGAATGCTCTTCCAGTGTCTGAGAGGTTACAGGGCACAGAACACAGTGCTGCACAGAGGACACTTGTACAAAAGCCAGTTGCGCTCCTTAGGGCATTGCACATAATTTAAGAAGCTTTCAAAGCTCCTGAGCACAGAAGCACCCACTTGCCTACACTGTGCCCTCCCATTCTCTCCTTCCTATTTGATCTCTGAGCTGCTACATATATTCTTACTTCTCTCAGGGCTATCACAAACAGCATTTCACAAAACTTCCCTGCAGTTCTCTTTCATGTATTACCCCATAGCTGAAAAATGTAGCCGGAAAACTTGTGCACAGATCACTATCAGCAGATGCCATGCAGAAACCAGTGCAGCTGGACAGTGGGAAAGAAAAACAAGAGTCTGTCTTAGTAAACAAAATACTATAAGGTAGGTCAAACGAGCTATTGACATATTTCTATTGTGCTACAAGTCACATGTTATTTGATACCTTCAGTCTGCTAAGTGACCCTCAGTGAAAGGCCAGCTTTACTTAATTAGCCTGGTAGCTTCAAAAGTGTTGCAATTCCTTTAGTGGAAGGTATTGAGGCTGTTTAATGTTGCAGCATCTCTGCCTCCTCTAGACATCTTCAGCTTAAGGAGATAAATCAGTAAGTTTCCTGCAATTATACATTTTTACTCATATGCCATCTCTGTACTGCATGTGCTCCATAACTGGCATTTGTTTTTCTTCCAGGGTCTGCAGGCCACAAACAGAGGTGGCATTGTGCAGTCCCCTCTTGGTGAGAAGCGTTGTTCAGCTGCAGAGCTGGAGAGACTGCAGGGGAAGGTCACCAAGCCTGACAGACGTGAGACACACTGATGAGAGATCCAGCCTCTTTGTAAGCAGATGCCAGGGAAATTAAGATGGGGTCAGGGAAGACAAGAAGAAAAATGAGAACTGGTTAATATGGGAAGCAGATGCACCATTCTAAAACTTGCTGCAGCTCAAGAACACTGTTCAGCAGCTGGCAGAAAAAGAGAAAAGAGGCTACCATGAGGCAAACTGAAGGTGTATTAAATAGCTCTTGGTATTCCAAATAATGCTTGTATGATAAGATATATTCACCTACATCTTTTATATAAAGAATAATCTCTTAAACAGAGAGGTGAGTAAAACCCACTGCACCTCTAATTCTCAACGCTAAAGCACCTAATGTTCCACTCTATTTTGACGTCTAACTGCACCGCTGAAACTGGCTCTGTACAAGCTGTGGTCCAAGTCATGTCATAGCACATTTCTGCAGCTGTCATGTTGGAGTTAAGACGTGAACTTAATAAAACTTCAGGAGTTCCACTAATTTGTGCATTGACCTACATGAGCTAGTAGTTGCAGGATAGCTCAATTCAGAAAGACAAGACTAAATGCTTGTTCTTTAAATCTTTAACTGACACACATGCAAGAGCATCGCAAGGCAAGGGATATACAAGCTCTGACAAACTTCAACAAGTCGTCTTCTGGTGGCACAAAATGCCACAGAGGGTTACAAGAAAACAAAAGAGAAAAAAACCCCCAACAAACCAAAACCAACCCAAACCAAACCAAAGAAAACCCCTCCCCCCCCAAAATACTCCACACAAACCACAAAACAAAACATTGCAAGGTCTCCCACAAGTTACTAAGTGGAGTTTATCATTCCCAACAAGCATTCAGCAAGACATTTTATGAGCTAGTCTCAGATTTGGCATCTCAACAGGATACAAGTTAGTCAAATCAGGAACAGTTACTTTTCAACATCTGCAACAATGTCTGATTCCAAATGCTTTTGGATCTCCCATTTTCTCTTAAACCTCCTGCCAGCAACCACTTCTTTCACTCAGCCAGCACTAACCTCCACCCTGACCTTTATTCCAAACACAGTCATCAAATTACAACATATCCAAAAAATTTAACTTAAAAAAAATCGGAGCAACCAAGTTGCATCTACAGCAATAGGTCTCTTCGTTTCCTTTCAACAACTTTATTGGTGACGGATGTTTTTATCAAAATTTAAAAAGCCTCCAGGCAGGGACAAGTCTTTTTACACCTGTGAAGAGCATCCACACCTTCTGCACTCCTTGAGCACATACTGCTCACACCATTCACTGGGTGTGAAACCTACAGGCTTAGACCGATAAATACACACAAACAGCACCAAAATCACCTCTCACGCCACCTGCGCTTCTGCTGTGAAGCAACAGCCACGCACAAGGCAGAGCAGATATCAGTGACATAACCTTGTGCTTTGATAAGAATTATGGACCTGTACTGCAACCACACTGCTGGGCAAAACAATCACTTTCTATGATTCCACCAGAGGAGAAAGGAAACCCAGAGAGTTTACCAAGGTACTGCAGTTCCTTGTGCCCTGCCTGAATGCAGCACTCTGTGAAGAATGCTTTCTTCACAGAAACCTTTCCATTGGAGCTTTTTCACAGGCATAAACTATAATGCTATATGCTTAATGTTCTGGATCTGGACAAGAAAACCACAAGGAGAAAAATATTGCTTCTGATATACTTAAGCATGGAAAGATCACAGTTCTCCAAGCCAGAAGGCATGTCAGCAGGAAGCCAAAGACAAGTCCCACTTTTCTTGTCACATATGTACATTCCCATGCCTAGTTCACCACCAGTTTTGCAAAGATATTTCATTTACACAAGATGGACTTTAATTTTTTGTACCCCTAAAAAACCTGCTAGTTAGCATACCTGGAAGACAAGCCTTGAACAATAGCTTAAGTGCACATAGGTATTTAAAAACCTCAAACTGTAAAGCAAACCTAGCAATACAAGCTCTGCAGAGTTTCCTCTATGTGAGATGAAGATACTGTTTATACAGTGATTCATACAAAGAAGCTGAAACATCTGAGTTCAAAAGGAACTTAAGATGATACAAGGTAGTGGAGAAGACAAAGGTCTCTACTCCCTTATTTAAAAAGAAAAACTTAAAAACCTATGGCATAAATATTTTTCTCCTAGTTCTTGTCACCCTCTAAGAGACTAGAAAGCCCATTTTTTAAAAAGAAAGGATTTTGACGATTTTCAGTTGACTATGAAAACTTTTACTTCTTGTGAATACTTTAGGAATAACAGTTCTTGACTGCAACACTTACAAGGTTTGTAGCATAGAAGTGAGCAAGAACTCTCACCCAAATAAAGGCATAGACCAGAGTTCCTAATTACCAGGAAAGCTACTTACACCAGTCCACATCTAAGCTTTCCTCACCTACAATACATCTACCAGCAAAAAGAAGGCTAGTGGCAAAGTGCAGGTTTACCACGACACACCCAGCCCCCTCCTGCCAGTCTTTCACGGTGACACATGATCAGCATATCAGACATCCAGCTGAATTAGCACTCACATCACTGACAGGCTCTTGAGAAACACAGAAGTGCGTCAACACCAAGCAGAACTGCTTGCACTGAAAGCTCAGTGAGTCAGTTCACTTGTCCCACTGTATCCCCATGCCCAGGTAAGATTAATGACACTAAATCTTCTCTTGGGCATAGAGTTAGATATGTCTGAACTTGACATGCCAGTGACCTACTTTTCAGACATGCCCAACACCCACATCTCACTCTGAAGGCAACAAAAGACAAGGACTCTTAGCAATTTTGAAATGGTAGCACATGCTTTTAACACAGAGGAACAGATGAGAACTTAGGGTCAGCCGTGCACTTTAGGAAAATCCCACTTTAGCTTCACACGGGCATTCAATGCCATGGATCAATCAAGACACTATATGTTCAGCTACATATGTCTGTTAATTCCACATGTCTGCTGGCAGGTGAAAAAGCATAGATGAAAGCTAGTAACTTCTTTCTCAGAGCCATCCTGCATCAGATTTATACATTCTTGGATAACAAATGTTGCCACTGCTTTAACTCTCACCTGCCTAGACAGGTGCATCCGTTTCCTCAGAAGAAAAACACAAAATACCTTATCCCTCCCTATACTCACCAGTGATATTGTAGAGATACAGGCTGAGTCTATTTTGCCCTAGTAAGGAATCAGAAAACTCACTAAGATTAGGACACAATGCACATCACTCAATTAACATGACTGACCATGATTCAGAAGAGAAAATCTTAAGAACATACAGATGATGCACACTAAAAAAAAACCTCCAACCTTGCAGGGTATGTAAAGTTTAGATAACCTAGGTAAATATGTAAACCTCCCTGGGATTTCTTCTTTCTCCCTCTTTTTACGAGGAATAACCACACCCTCTATTATTACTCAGTTTTCATTTTATTTCTTAAAATATGTGCATGCATGTGCTACAAATACAATTCAGGGCTATATAATGCATGACTATGTCTGCAAGCTATAGCTGAAACCACTTCCATGTTGTTTAAAACCAGATAAAACCACTGGTGCCATACAAAATTGAGACCAGAGACCAAGCTAGCTCATGTTTTGAAAGGTTTAGGGGTATAAGGCCACACCACACAGCAAAGGAAACTTTTAAAGTGATACCTAGCTGCTTCATATGCTAAGACTATCACTAACTTCAATAATGATATGTCCAGTCATTAGCCAGTAAAACAACTCTTCCTTCATCTACAGAAGATGTCCCAGCCTGAAGTAAGTGCTTGAGGTGGTGAGTCATTCACCTGAAGTTCTCTGCAAAAGTTTCAGAACATTTCTCATATGAGCAGCGCATATCACAGCCTGGGAAACATGGATGAAACTCACTTATCTGGCTAACAAGTAAAGAGACAGATAACATCTTCATAACACAGTCCTTTGCAGTTTCTAGGAAGCTCTAAAAGCCCTCCATATTCCAAAGCCATTAAACAACCAAGTCAACACTAACATTAGAAGGCTATTTACCAGAAGGAAAATTTACCATAAGAATCTGCACAAGCCTAATCATAATACGCAGGTATTGAAAGTCAGGTAAATTATGCTTTCACTCCAGGTATGCTAAAATCTCCAAATTAGACTCCCAGTCTGCTATTCCTGTCAAATAAGTCCTAGATTCTTAACCTTTTAATTACAATAAAAATGCTAATGCAGGCAGAAAATGAAAGAAACAGCCATCAATCAGCATCTTCATTCCTAAAGAAATAAAAGGTAGGATCACAGCTTATAGCATCTCAAAGACACTACAAAACAGCCCCACAAGCAAGCACACTACCTGGTTAATGCCTTGTAACAGATAATAGCCTCCAGAACCTCCAGACTTACTCCAGTACTTTAATGTCTGTAGAGCTATCCTGTATCCCCAGCAAAACTTTAGACATCTATCAGCACCTCTAGCAGAAGACTTCTATACCCACTTGGATCAGCAAGCAGAACCTAACCAACTTACACCAGGGATTTGCTGTGGGATGGCAAGGATGAGGGTGGTGCTCATGAACTAGCGAGTTTCTTAGTGTGAAACCCCTGACTTCTTCACTGTTTGTGTCTTCAACCTGATCTATCAGTTACTAGTGAAAACAAATATGTCTGATCAATCCCTTTCTCTACACAGAAATATCAGCCTGGAGCATCAACCTATTATCAACAACTAAAGTTACTTATTTTTTTTAAGGTAGGGGGAGAGGCAGAGATTGAGAGAGACACCTATATGAGAGGAAATGAATTTCAGGAATACCTTCCTACAGGTAAAAAGAATTGGCCGAGTAAGCCTAACAAGTTACAATGAACCAAAATAAACTCAAGCTTTGTTCAACATCACATCAAATACATAAAAAATGTAAAGACAATAAAATAGCGAGCACATAGCAGTGTAAAAGTCTGCTTAAAGTCCCTTTGACAGTGTACTTGAGTTTTAAGTTCCTCTTGCTACAAGGCATGTGATCTCACTTGAAGACCTCAGCCTTAAATGACCTTAAATTTGCACATATTCGACAGTTAGCTGAAAACTAAGTCACAGGAAGGATAAAGACAAGATGAAAGAAATACTGTTTTTCAGAAAGCTCAAAGAGACAGAAAAGCAGACACTCAACTCCATGAGAGACAGTCCATCAAAATACCCTTGAGTATCAAAACATTGACATACCGTCTTCCAATCTTAAGACACAGGTTACACCGTACACCTGAGTTGCGAGGAAAATCTGCTTAAAATAAATATTTATGGACACCACAAGAAAAACAAGCCGTTAAAGTAAAAGATCTGTTTTGAAGAGTTTTAAATCTCCGGCTGCAGGGCTGAATTAAGTTCGACATCTTTCAGAAGAGACAGAGTTGCCTCTGGGCAGCCTCAGACCCTGCACGGCCCAGCTAAACGGCCTGAAAGCATTCTCCTCTTTGGCAGTTTTACAACACGGGATTTAACTCCAAGATCTTATCACTGATACATGGTATTTTTAAACAATTACAAAGAAACGTTTGGAAAGGGGAAACGGGAACCAAAACTACTGTTCTAGTCATTGTCACGGCAAGCTTTAGGCAAAGATCTCTCCAGCCTCCTCGGCAATCCTTGTGATGAAGGGCATCTCAAATCTCATTTTACCCACCTCAAGAAAAGTCACTCAAGTCCTTCAAGTTTTAGCAGCGTCCCAGCCCAGTCGCTGCCCTGACCCACACAGCGGTGGAGACACCGAGTTGGAGACTCCTGCTCCAAGCTCCTTCGCCTCCAGGACCTGATGCGGCTGCCTAAGTCAATGTCCGCATGCTGGACCACCGGCACCCTGACTTTTATCCTGGCTCCGGTGGGGGAGTGCCCAGTCCCGTCAGGATGCCGGTGGTCTGTCACCCCCGTCACTCGCCGGCGGCGGTGGCGAACCAGCACGGCAGAACCCGTCCCCTCCCAGCACCGCTCGCCGGTGCTGGTGCTGGTGGGGCACCACTCAGGACCCTGCGGCGCGGGTGCCCCAGTGCCACCCAGAGCGGTGCTGGGAAGGGACAGACCGCCGCCGCGGCCCCCAGAACCTCCGGACGCCGCTCCCAGTACCTGTCCTCGGAGACGCTGATGACCCCGTCCTCCTTGGGCACTATCGCTGCCATGTTCACCACCTCCTGCGAGCCCTCCACCTTATTGAGCAGCAGAGGCTTGCGAGTCAGCGCCTTGGGCTGGGGCTCCGCCGCCATGGGGCCGGCGGGCACCTTCGCTGCCGCCGGAGGAGGCTACGGGCGGCGGAGGGTGGGACGGAGGCGGCCGGCACTGCCGAGGCGGAGGAGGGACTTGCCGGAGCCGGGCTCTCCCTGGGAATCAGGAACCAACGCGGAGGCGGCACCGCCCCCGAGCAGGGCCGGGCCGGGCGGGGCCCGGCGGGGCGGAAACGGCGGCCACCGCCGCCATCTCGCAGCGTTGGGCTGTGGCGCCGCGCCTTCGTGAGGGGAATCCTGCGGCCAGGCGAGGGTTCAACCACCATGTCCTGCCATGCCCACCCCCCCAGGCTGCGGGCTGTCCTCTGGGGGCAGCCCGGCGAGCGAGTCCCGCTCCCGAGCAACGCCCGGGTATCACCTGTGGGCACGGTGCGGCTGCCGAGCGGTCCGTCCCCGCGGCCGCACTGCGGCGAGCGCTTGGCGAAAAAAGGGGGCGTAAAGATTAAACAGAGGGGCGTCTGCTTCTCTCTGTTTACATTCTTCTGTCTGAGTTTTTCTTGGAACTGAGATTTCTGCTGCTGTGTTAGGCAGGGGCGCAGGCAGGCAGGGCTGGCAGCAGGGCTGCAACGCGACGGCATTCAGAAATTCACCTTCAGACAGCTTATTCCTAAGGGAAACGACACAGACTTCCAGCAGCTCATTTTCATCAAGAGGCTACTCTTCACTCTCTTTTCCTGACAGGTTCATTGAGGTCCAAGAAAGTGAGATAATTTGCCCAGAGCTCTTTGCTAAAGCCAGTGAAAAGGCAACTTCCTCCAGAGGCATATGCCAAACTTTCATATCTGTCTTGAAAGATTATGGAAAATCATTCTCAGTGTCTGAACTGTTGTCCTACATTGTAGCAGTTGTCAGCAGATTGGAAAGTGTTATTTCAGCTGTAACTCTAAATTTACCCACACTAAGCCAATGAGCAGCAGTTCTCCCTGAAAAATATCAGGTATGAAAATATCCATGATCAGGAGTTTAAATATCTGCACGAGTAACATACAGCAGCATCAACTACGGAACAAATCCTGATTGCCCACTTGCACTTATGCTGCCTATGTAGCAGATGCAGGCAACAGAGGAAAGATATTGTTAAGTCCTTGGGACAGAAACTAAAATTTCAAGGTATTTAGTAATCTCTGTTATGCTAAACAAGCAGTATCTGCAGGACCACAGCAAGACATTTAAGCTTTCTCAACTAAACTAAATGTTCATAAATGTAGAGGGAAAGGTCTGGTCAACAACAGCCAATGGCTTATGTAACATCTTAAATGAATCGGCAGTCTCAAACTATTTCCTTGAGGATGTGTGATTGGATTAGATAAAATCTCTTCTCATAAATTCTTAGATGGGAACTACTACTAAAGAGGCAAAGACCCCACCTTCTTACTGGTATGGATGATCCCGCAGTCCTTGGCTAGACCTACAGATAAAAATGTTTGTCACACTACTTGATGAGGAGTGAGATATTCTTTGAAGATTATAACATGTTTGATAGTCTTCAGAATGGACATGTATCTAAAATTGGCTTTTAAAACTGAAGTCTGGCAAGGTCTGCTGACTTTGCAATTGTTTGCATTCAAGATTAGGCATTGTGCATCACTGATACATAATCAGGGACTAAGAATATGTTGGAGACAACAGGCTACAGGCTCTTGGGAGAATACTTTTTTCCAAACACACTTTCAAGGAAGAAAGTAGTTGAGAAAAGAAATGTCTTGATAGGAAAAGCTGTGGGTCACAGGTCTGGAACTAGATCCTACATATCCTCTTAATCAGCTGGATCTTCTTCAGTTGCCTATTGAAACACCACATTTCCCTATTAACCTTATCTTTCCTATTTTCTTAATCAGTTTCAGGTCCATCTACTCCTTCAAGGTTTAAGACACTGTTTGGAAGAAAACACTGATAGGTGGGCATGCATTTTGGACCAAAGTCAAAAAATAATTTGCTGAAATCAAATATATGCTTCTTGTAAGTGTTTGGTCTTTGGAAATAAGTTACCCTTTGGGGAGAGGGGAAGGAAAAAAAAAAGAAGACAACACAATGCAAGTGAGGATCCAGCGGCCATTCAAGATAAAATTCTTAAGTGCATTTTTTAAAGCTTATCTGTAATGGTATTTTCCTCTGAAAAACCAGGAAAGTACTTGAATAATAGAAAAGTATCTCGAGGTCTAGTACATCATTTTACCAGGTGTGCAAACTTGAGGTCACTGCTCTACTCTCCCTGATGAGATGGGGAAATATTGTTGGGAAATTATTGCATACAGAAGCAATTTTGTTATGACTGAGGGAAGAAAAAGTAATGGCTGGAAACCTGCTGAGAGGAGGAAGAGAAGCAAAGAAGAAATAGAAAGATTTCTGAGTGAGAACCTGAAGCTTCCTCCTCCATTTTACCTGACAGGTTAAAAGGGTTATTGTTGTGATGGTGGAAAAGGCATTGAAATTACCAATAAGACCTGAGTGTTCTCCCAGATCTACCACTGTCACACAAAATACTATTAAAAACTTTTAAAAAACAGTTTTCCGATAATGACAAAAACAAATGGATAAAAATAGTTTAGTTAGCAGTTTTACAAACTAAATTTGTTTTAGAGAGTAGCTAATCACGTCTTGCATAACAGTTCAGACAAAGTTAGAATTGCTGTAGACATCAAGTTTAATGAGTACCTACAGAAGCAAAATTAGGGTAGTTTAGAAAAGTGTTTCCCTGTATAACAGGAAAAAAAAATCAGGAAAATAAATCCTATAAATAATTCCTAGATGATCTTTTTTCATTTTCTGTCATAGCTTTCAGGTCAGATTGCGTGGATTAAAAATATTGCTAGGACTGAAAGCAAGACAACTTAGTAACTGAATTTGAAGCCAAGAAAAGCAATCTTATTCAGTTCTTTTTCTGGATAAAATAAAAAAAAATCATAGGATTAAGAATTATTAGATGCTCCTCTCATATTTACTTTTTGCAGGAAATTGCAAAACTTACATGAAAGAAAATTTATATGATGACATCATTTAAAGGATCTTTTTCTTGTTAACATAAATTCTGAATCAGTAAGAAGTGTGGCTACTAGGTATGCTTGGATTATCTGAACTCTCTTGGAAAGGTATATCCATCAATAACAGAGAGTGAAAAACAAGCTCAAAAATGCAAAATGAATTAATATTACCTCATCTTTGTTTCTTAGTGTCATTTCTCTTACTCTACATTTTGGCATGACAGCGTGGTAAATGAAATGCCTGTTAGTTTTGGCCTTTATATCCTTGATGCAGGCTGACTTTCACTCTTTTGATTTGGATAGAGCAGAATTAGGCTGCCTGCCTAAGAGCAGTAATAGTGGCCTATGTATTCATGTGCAGGGTGAGGACAGACGACCTCAGGAAGCTGTGCTGGTTTGGGCTGATGCATTCACACACAGTGGAGCCTCTTTCCATGCCCTCATACTGCACCAGAGCCTTGGAGGACTTCCTCCAATTTCTCATCTGCAGTCTTGTTTGGAGCTTAGGAGTTGAAGGAAACCGAATTCCTCATCTTTGGCAATTTGCTTTAAAAACTGCTCTCTAGCTCCATCTTCTGTTTGGTTGGTTGGGTTTGGGATTGTTTTTTTATGTCTTTATTTATTTTGCTGTATCAGGGTGAGATTCTTTTAAGTTTTACAAACTAAAATTGTTTCAGAAAAACACATCTGTGTAATCACATCTTCTGTGACAGTTCAGACAAGCAGGAGAGAATCTCGACCAGCAGATGGAAGGGTTGGACCAGAGAGGAGGGATCTGAAGGGTCCCAGCTGTGCTCTCAGCCTGGTGTTTAGATACTCCTGTCTGCAAAGTTCTTATTCTTATTACAAGAGGATGTGAAATCCCTTGACCAAAAGATCAAGCAATATGTTCTGTTCTGGCGTGATTGTACTTTTCTGCAAAATTATGATCATTACATGATCAGGAAATGTAAGTGACATTCCTCATACCCTTCAGCTAAAACTGGCAAGCACTGGGACCACTGAGTACATGTAGGACAATTCAATAAACAGGTTGGCCTCTTTGTGGACGCTGTGAAAATCAGCCCTTTTACAAAGCGCTCAACAATAATGAGAGTAATATTTAAAGTCCCCCAACTGGGCCTTTAATAAAGAAAAACTAGTTTATGGTGATTCATTTTTAGGCCCGAACTATTTAACACATGCCCTTTGGAGCCTTTAAGTAATCTGATTCTAGTTGCTCTCAGTTTGCAAGAAGGGAACTAGTGTGGGAGCGAAACTGTACTTTGATTGATTCAGTGCTTAAATTTAAAACTGCTCTGTTGACAGCAAGCCAGATTTCAACTTCTGAGGCCTCTTCCTCAATCACCCATGTAAAACCAAAAAACTTATATACACAAAAGACAGCTTCATAAAAAAGGTAAAACCACCTGGCAACAAGTAGAGCTGCCTCTAAATAGCCATTGAATACACTAGTGTTTTACTCTTACGCTTTTCTTCTCTGCTTGTTTGTAAACTAAATGTTTTCCTGCTTTACAATATATGGGATTTACAGTTTCTTCTATACCTGCACTTCTAAGGAACTGCAAAAATGCATGCTTAAAGTTCTCTCCTCCTTATTTGTCATTGGTGACAGCCTTCATAAGATAGTTACTGAAAAATATTTTTAATTTCAGATGCCACATCATTCTTGGAAGCATGTGGGAAACAAATATAAATGAGCTCTTTATATAGAAAGGCAACTTCATGAAGTACCAAAATCATCTGTGGAAAATTCACTTTTCTATCTTGCTTAAAAATATGAAACTTGTTACAAAAATGCACACTCAAATTTAATCACTGCTCCTTATTTTGCTCCAGGTATTTATCAGTCACACAATGAATATTATACTGCCTATCATATGTCTATTAATAAGCCTTGCATGTTAATTGTGACAGGTTTTTTCTACATTTCCTTAGTTTTAATTTATGCAGGCATCCAGAAAATGAGGATCTATCATAAACAGAGCTTGGATCTGCTCTGGGTCAAAGTTATGGAGAAAAAGATTAGCATTAAAAAATATGCATGGCAGTATTGCTGTGTAGCACCTTATCAAGAAGATATACACTCATTTTCAGCTGCCGTGCAAGTGTTGGCTTTGTAACTGACTGTGAACATGTGAGAACAAAAAAAGGGATGCTGTGTCAGTGTGTGGGCTGCAAATGAGAACTTCTGGCTCATACATTTTGCCCCATAAGCAGTTCTGGCATTGTATGCAGTCTTATTGCTGTTTCCTTTGTCCTCATTGATCCTGCTATAGTATTACTCACATTTTGGGCTTCCAACTTGCTGTAAAAAAACCTCTGTAATTTAATTCACTGTCTTTTTGGTGGAACTTTCTGACCACTAATTCTTCTAAGCTCATTATTCTTGTATTTTTCTAGACCTCAGGACTTCAGAACTTGTTTTTTACTTCCCTAAATCTGATATTGAAGAATTATGAAGCATCATCAGTAAACACATTTTTGTTTCTGGAAAATGCATTGAAATCACCTATGTAACCTGGTTGAAAGGTAAATAAATTTCTCTTACATAATTAATGAACTATATGAAAGCTTTAAAGTATTTCTTTTTCTTTCAACTAAAGTGTGCAATTAAGAATATATCCAGGGATTATCAGGAACTTTTTCTTACAATAACTTTCATACTCTTGTCTTTTAGCTTTTTTTTTTATTTTTTAATTTTCTCACCTTTACTACACATGGGCCTACAGTGGATGTTGTTAGGTTGGTAAGATGCTTTCAACCATCTGAAACCTCAAGAAGTGCAATAAGGCCAAGTGCAAGGTTCTGCACCTGGATCAGTGCAATTCTCCATATCAGTGCAAGTCAGGGGATGAATGGATTAAGAGCAGCCCTGTAGAGACAGTCTTGGAGATACTGATAGATGAAAAATTGGATATGACCCAGCAATGTGCATTGGTAGCCCAGAAAGGCAATCATACCCTGGGCTGCATCAAATCATATCCTGGGCTGCAGCATGGCCAGCAGGCCAAGGGAGGTAATTCTGCCCCTCTAGTCTGGTGAAAACCCACCTGGAGTACTGTGGGGTTCAACAGCTCTGGGGTCCCTAACATAAGAAGGACATGGACCTGTTAAAGCAGGTTCAGAGGACAACCACAAAAATGGTCAGAGGGCTGGAACACCTATCCTGTGATGAAAGGCTGAGAGAATTGGGGTTGTTCAGCCTGGAGAAGAGAAGGCACCACAGAAACCTTACTGTGGTCTTTCAATATATAAAGGCAGCGTATAAGAAAGACAGGGAGAGATTTTTTACCGAGGCCTGTAGTGACAGGACAAGCGGCAAGGGTTTTAAACTGAAGGAAGGTTGGTTTAGATTTGGCATAAAAAGAAAATTTTTTTACAAGGGGGGTGGTGAGACACTAACGCAGGTGGTCCAGAGAAGTTGTGAATGCCCCAGCCCTGAAAGTGTTCAAAACCACGTTGATGGGGCTCTGAGGAATATGGTGTAGTGGAAGGTTCCCTGCTCATGACAGGTGGGTTGGAATACATGACCTCTAAGATCCCTTCCAACCTGAACCATTCTGTGATTCTATCATCTGACTCCAGAAGGAGAAAAATCAAATAAGAAAACTAATATTAAAATATAAACCATCGTTCATTGTTTGTTAATATTGAATGTACCTTCGAAAAAAGAATGCAGGAATATTTAAAAAATAAAAGAAGTCTGATGCAATTTATGCCCCAAAAGATCCTAGCAGTGCTACTGCTAACAATGCTCTACATCATTTTAAGACACATTTTTCAACATAAAGTTTCTGGAGCTTTTTTATAGATTAGCTCTTACTGCAATTACATGGAAAGCTCCATATTGTATAAATTAAGCATTTGACTCTCTAAAAAAATAGGTAGACCCTCACTAAAGCTGCCAGTTTTTGATGACTCAAACCTGTGATAAGAGATTGCTTTAAAAGCTTGTTGTTCCTGAAGCAGAGTAGCTGAACTCATCTTTTCTGTGGAAAATCATTTCTGCAAAGAAGTCCCAAGAAGCAGCTTGAGAGCAAAATTGCAGAAGTTTCAGTGTATGCAGGGACTTATGACTCAGTATCACAGGGCTATTTTAGGAGTTGAAAGAGAATCCCAGATTGTCTAATCAAACTTTTGCATGTCTTATTCTGTGCAAATGTTATATGTTGCCCTCACTTTAGCAGGTAAATCACCCTCTCTGGTCATCACTGCAGGAAGAGGTTCCTCAGCCTGTGAGCACATATATACATCCCAGTAATGCCATGTTTAGATGGGCACTATCATGAATGGTGTTGTGGAGCATTTGGTTCTCTGATTACCTCATGGCCACTCCTGATAAGCATAATTTATATTCTAGATAGATTACAGCCAGAATGTCTGATTGCTTTGAACATCTTGCACAGTAGTAGGCCCATATGTCTATCGTCACAATCTACACAGTGCCCTTTGATTCTCAAGAGAGAACCATGTCTGAGTCAGGTTTAGCTGCTTTAAGGAGACATCCTTTGTGACAAGAGTGGGTGTGAAAGCACTGGCCCACTGTAGGACATCCACCAAATGAGAAAATTCATAAAAGTGTGAGAAATACTCTTTATTGTAAAATATAAAATGTACATGGGTTTGGAGGGCAAAACCAATTATTCAGTCATGTCCTCATCTGTAGCTCAGTGACCTTCTTGTATAAAAATATCATCTGACAAGATAGTAGAAATACCTCTGTGAAGACTGAGGAACTGACGAATGTACATCTTGTACCTCTGAAAGTGGATGAGGAAACTCCAAATGTGAAAACAAAGAAAGCCCCTGAATCAGTCCATCTGGGACTGACTGGTGAGAGGAAAAAAAAAAATGAAGTTACATTCTCAGTTGTTTTCATTAGCCCCCTAAGTTCAGGCTAACTAGCCCCAGAATAGCCTCTATATTGTATGCTTAATATGAGCATAGGATAATTTTCACACAGAAGCTCTAAATCAGGAATCAGTGTAATAAAAAAAAGTACTCAAAAGACTCCATAACAGGCCAAGTGATGCTCTTGAAGTCGAAAGAACTTGTCTGGTGTGTTAGATCAGTTCCCAGTAATAGGAGGGGACTAGGGCAATAGCTATTTTTCAGTGAACCATGACAAGAAACACTAAGAACTGGCCATGTGTCCCAAAGTGTTCTAGTGTGAAAACACTGGAGAAAGGACAGGTAGTAGTTGAGAGCATGTAAAGACCCTCAGATTGTAATGAATGAGTGTTGGAAATCTGAAGAGTCGCAAAGGTAGGTATGCATGTATGCACATACTTAAACACATGAAAACAAACAAACAAACAACCCTCAAAAAACCAAACTGAAAAAAAAAAACCTTTCACCAAAGCTACAGAGACCAAGTCCAAAACCGTAGCAAGAAATACTGGTACCTACTCCAGCTCTATTAGCTCATAAAACCGACCAGAGATCATTCGTGTTCTGAGATAAATGTGTCCCAGCTCGTATCACGGAACTACATTTTCTTCTTCATTCAAAAGTGATGATGTAAAATCACTTTTGGGGAAATGACCCCTACTCCATGCTGTCTTCCAAGCCACGTCGATGTACAATCTGAGAAACTTCTAAGAGTTGCATGCCAGAACTGCCAAGTAATCTGCTTATACTTTCAATTTTAAGAGCTCTGCATAGCAGTGCAAGAGCACTGGTCTCTCCACCTTAGCCGTGTAGATCCAGCTGATAAGTCTTTCTCCAGAGTTTTGGTACCTTCCAATCCAGCAGTTTGGCCCCAATGGCCCTGGGAGCAGGTACCAAAAAGACATGTAGCAAACTTTTTGGCATTTCAGGAGCTACATGGTGAGTGCCCCAGGCAGCTGCCAGGACCCTGATTTCTAGAGGAGCAGGTGGCCCAATTTCTCTCCTTCACAGTGGTGTACAGCGAAGTACAAGCCATCCTCTCAAGCACTTCACTGTGCAGATTTATGTTCTAGGGGTTTCAGCACCTGGCTTGCAGAATATCTCCATAGGGATGTCTAACTGGACCTATATCAATCAGCATTCAATTCCTTGACTCCCTCCTCTGGGAGATGAGTGCCAGGTGTTACAGACTCTCTTGCCTACTCTTTGATACAATCCTGCCTGACAATTTTCCTATCACAGGTGCTGATAACCAAAAAGAGAGAGAAAAAAAACAGAAGAGAAATTAGGACAACTTTCCTATGTAGGGATGGGCTGTAGCCTGATCTGAATAGAGAGGAGAAAAGAGGGAATGGCTGTGCAGCTGCAGCATGATTTCATACTGTGAACACATGACTCCAGTGCCTCAAATCCTCTTGTAAGACTATATTTGCCCTATGTGTAAAAGTGACAGTCAAAGAGGCTTTGTTATCACGGACTTTTTTAGGCATCTACCCTTTCCCCAGCTTGAGTGTTGGCAGTGTCAGTTCTGACTTGTATTAATGGAAATACTTTTTCTTTGAAACTATATTTTGATTAATTTCACGGGGTTTTATTCATGTCATTTTTGGCTAAGGAAAAATATGGAGCTATGTGCATGTGTGCATTGCAAGCACACATTCATGAACATAAAGATTCAAAAGAAAATGAGGGAAAAATACCACTTCTGACTAAGCATAACAATTCTGAAAGGAAAATTTATACATGTTTTATGCTTTTGTTTCTTAACAAGACTTGACATGCTGCCTTGGTGCTGACTTGTAGTAGAATTGATTTAAAATTCTTGGACCACCAGTAGCAAGAAATCACAGCGCTGTACTTACAGAGGTCATTAATTGTCCGGACATCTGTTGGGTAACAAATTCTGCCAAACATAGATCATGAAATGATTCTTGAATTATGCAGAGGATAATTTCACAATCCAGAAACCAGAGAATTCAAGCAGAGAAAGAGCTGTGTAAGACCTTCTTATTGCCAGTTGGGAAGGAAATCACTACAGTGTCAGAATTACAGGAAAGTTTGGTGCTAGTGGCAGTGGCCTGCTGGATTGCTAGCAGTATGATAAGGAACAGATTTAGACAATGTTCACAATTACAGTTACATAGTCCACAAGGTAACTGATATTATAGAAAAATTGGCTGTATTAATTAGAGGGATACTGTGACAAAAGTAAACTCCAAATGTCTCAGTGAAAACTACTGGTAAAACATGTTAGCACACAAGTAATAGATTTCAGTATAATGAAAGAGAATTAAGAAACAACGAGCAGATGCAGAAACGGGAAAATTTGTGCTGTGTTGGAAAGAAGCTGGAACATTCTAAAACAATGTATAAAATAAAGCATAACACACTCTCATTCTTCTTGAAAAAGAAATACTGTCCCATTTCCCGTAAGTTAACTGTAGTAGCCAGTTGGTAGAGGATCACAATTGAGTCCAATTATGCTGCACTGGACTATAACTGGGTTAAAGGGCTGTCATTTACTTCTGAAATG
This sequence comes from Myiotriccus ornatus, assembly GCA_036023395.1. Taxonomy (NCBI): domain Eukaryota; kingdom Metazoa; phylum Chordata; class Aves; order Passeriformes; family Tyrannidae; genus Myiotriccus; species Myiotriccus ornatus. The sequence continues at coordinate 52,874,105 of JAYRBT010000001.1, forward strand.
AGAGCTCAAATGATGTCTGTCAACCTTTGGAGTCAGGAGTTAGTCTGGCATCAGGAGTTACTTATTAGCTCCTGCAGAAGTCCAGCACACAGCACAACCAATCATTGAAAACACGAAGAGTGAAAACACTTGTCAGGGCAAATGAGTTGTTTTGGCTCTTTTCCCTTGGACAGCTGAGGAGAGCCATACTGGATATCTAAGTAGAAATGTCAAGATAAACATATTGTAACTTTTTCTGAAAGGGAAGATAAAGAGGACCTGGAATGAAAGACATGAAGAAAAATAAGATTTCATCAAGTAAAATAAAATAAATTTAAAAAACCCTGCAATACCTTGAAAGGAATGGATATAATAGTTAAAAGTCGGGGGGGGGGGAAGGGGTCTCCTTTGGATTGTTAGGATTGTTAAGTTTTATCTTCCTTTGAGACCCCAGTTATATAAATCACTCTTAGCTGTATTCAGAACTCACCTAAACCAGTCAACAGGAATGCATACAATGCCAAGGTCCTAGGAAAAAAGAATAACAGAGAATAGAAAAACCTTAAAGGAGGGAAAGAACAGGATAAACTCAGAGCAAACGTTACATTTATCATGCAACCAGTGTACGCACACACTCTGCCAAACCTGGAAAAGCATACACTTAGTGTCAACCTGAATTATGGGACAGGATTTCTTGGAGTTTTTGCTTTGGACCCATGTTTGGAAAATAACCATAAATGGTATGTTGCCTTAAAAATGGCTTACCAACAGGAAAATATTAGAACTGATCCTGAAATGTTCAAGGCTTTCCGATTGCAACATCATGAAATTGAAAGCCATCTCCAACAACAAAAGAACTCAATCACAGACCAAAATAACACTGGTTGGTGAAGACTGTTGTTATGGAAAAAGGTTACACTTGTAATTCAGGGTTTTTTATAAGATGGTCGCAAGTCAATTCTAAAATTTTCCTAATGAGAAATGCTTTTGTAATCTCAACTCAGTAACAACTATTCTTTTGTGACTTTCAAAGCTGTGTTTGAAGTGTCCTTCCTTCCCATTTGAAATATTTCTAAAACAAGACACTATTTCTCTGCAAATTGGTGCAAGACAGATTTTCCCACTGTGGCACCCATTCAAGTTTTCTATGACAGCTAGGCCTTATATCAAGGTTTCAGTGTGTGCATAAAAGTAGAAAAAAAATCCTGTATTTTAACTGCATCTTTTGAATAATATATTCAGGAAACAGTTCCAAGCACCTTGCCATAGGTGCTTGAAGTCATGGAATACAGATGAACAGATTTCTTCCCTGGATGAAAGTGGCTTTACCGGGTTTATTTTATTCTAGAAGACTTATGTCTGTGCTTTATAGATGGCTTTTGTAGAGGTTTATGATTAGCTACTAGTTTTGATAAGTTTTTATTAACTAAGTGGAAAAAGACGGACCAACTGGTCTGTATTGCATTCTACATCAGTCATGCCAGCTGCTTTGCAGGGAGCAACTGAATGCATCTTTTTTTTAGAGTGCAGTTTGACTTTGGGCAAAAGATGGCAAGGCATAATAATGACATAATGATAATAAACTTCTACAACGTGGCAATATTTTAAAGAAAGAACTCCCAGCCCTCAAATACCACACACAGGTGTGATAGCTCAGTGGGAAGCAACTTAGAGATCAATGAATAATTCTGTCCTCTTGTTTACTAAGGCTATACACATTACATTTGCCATTAAAAAAAAAAACAAGCACCAAAACCAAAACAAACCACCTCATTGCTTTGCCTCTTTGGGAAGTGCTTGTAGGATACATTTTAGCTACAAGTGCTTTATAATCCAAGCTGACTGTAGCTGAAATTGGTGTCCCTTAGCTGCTTGATTAGTTAGATAAATTCTGCATGCTTGTGTCTGGGATCCATGGTAATGGAGTTACGTTGCTAAGCTATGAAATGTGCGGGAGGGTCCAGCACCTCTGGAAGGATATGATATCCAGGGCTAATGAAACTTGGTAGTGAAGGCAAGAAGGAATGCTTGGAGGAATGAACAACAGCAATCGCTGGAACAGTGACAGAGAGGGGATTGCTCAGGTCAGCAGGTACAGGCAGGGCAGCAATGCCTCGGGAAAGCTTCCCCGTGAGGGATGTAACAACCATCGGCAAGATCGTTTAAAAGCAGTGTTGCGGGGGAAGAGTCTAAAAATTCCTGTCACCCTAAGGAAAGCCTGCATGGCAACATTGTTACAGGTATCTGTGTGGAGGATGCATTAACCCCTTACCACATAGGCAGGAGCTTTTAACCAGGGCCACAAGAAGAGCTAAACAAAACCAGGGCAGACTGCTACACATGATCTCTCTCAAACTTTTGGGTAGACACGATTATGTCTGGCCAACCTAGCAAGAGAGGATTTATTTTTCCCCCCCTGGCATAACAAGCAAAGGTCTCCTCAGACCTGTTGTTTTAGCAAATGCAGAAGAGTCCTCCTGTGTTCAAGGCCAGGGGGTGGCTGGCGGGAAGCTGTGAAGACTGTACCCAGATTACCCTGGGCACTCTGGTGTTACCAGTAATGAAATGGACTGCTGCTGCCTGCTGCTACCAGCATCTCAAGGATGGAAAATAAGAGGAAAGAAGGAAGGGGAGGATGGGAAGGAAAAAAGCAAGAGCAATATCCTAGCTTTTGTATGCTAGAGAGTGTTTTCTGTTCCCTTTGGGTCTTGACACACCAGCTGAGATCCTCAAGAGACAGGATAAACTTAAAGCCCTAGAGCTGAGACAGGTTTTTATTCTTGACCAGAATTTTAACTCAAGTGAAAGGAGCAATGTAACACATCAGGAAGGATAAATAAGAACTGTAAATCTATTTGAATTCTCATATGTACTACTTTATTGCAACTGCAATTTTGAAAAGTTTGTTTTAAGTAGCTTTTGCCATGTTAGATTTAATATTTCCCCATGGTACCAAATAGGAAAGGTCTTGCCCTGCTAAACCCTGTTAAATGCATGTGAAGACAGTTCATAGTTCAGAAAACCTTTCAATCTAAGGCCAGTAATAGTAAAGGCAAAGCATGTATCTAACATACAGTTTATTTAATGACAAAAGCCTCCTTGTCTTCTATTCAGGTGCATGACAACCTCTCCATTAACTGACTGAATTCTGCTGTCACAGGACAGGTGGTCCTCAAAGAGGTCCAATTTTCCTCTGAAATAACCTTATTGTGCACTTCTATACCTTTCTTTGGAAGTAGCAGAGTATTTCATAAATACTTATGAACTTAGTCTCCTTGTTCAGTTTGCACAGTGAGAAAACAAATTATATCAATGCACCTTGCATTTTCACATTAACTATTCTTCCCCTGGACAGTACGCTGCTGTTCACTGCAGTTCCAACTCCCAAGCCAGGAAAAAACAAGGGATTTGGATGACTGGAGGGGTGGTGGGGAATACAAAAATCCTTAGGAAGCTTCAAAGGCTATCCTCTGGGTTTCCCAATGGATGGACAAGGGAAAAGAGACAGTCTTTGAAGATGGGCCAAGAGAAGCTAGAATGCCACTTCTTTTAGAGGTCATCATTCTGCAGAGGGATGTAATTTCACTGTGTTCTGGCGCTAGGGAAGCCAAAGTACAGGCTTCTAAAAGGTGCTGGACAGTTTCAAGGGAAGGTAGCTGCCTCTGCAAATTTTGGAAAAATAGGCATCCTCAGTTCAAGTCCTAGAATATACATAAAAAACTGAATCCAGTTATCTTAAGGTCACTTTTCTGAAAAAAAATCTGGGGTTACATCTTATCTGATCCCAGCCTTCTCAGTAATTACTCAGTCTAGGATGAGTTTTATATGTTTCTCTAGGCTACCTGAATTATAAGATTAAATCTCTCTTTGGTAACAATTTCAGGAAGAGGGAAAAAAAATGGGTCAAAACCCACTGAATTGAAACTAGTAAAAACGCAACAAACCCCCCCAACAATATGTATTGCCATGTATGCAAGACAAATGACAAATAACATTTTATTTGTAGAAAAAAGCAAGGAAGTTGAATGCACGGGACTTAGCTAAAGGAAGACTAAAAAGGACATAAGTATTAAAAGATAACAAATTGAAACTCAGAATGCCATATTAAGATATATATGTTAATGATATGCAGTAATATAAAATTATGAAAAGGAAAATATAAGACTATTAAATAGAGGAAAAAACTTAAATAATGACAATCTAAAAGGCTAAGGCTATAGAATTGTATTCTGAAGGAAGCTCTGAAAAATTTACCAGTGTCATTAAAACCTGGACTGACTAAGATCTGGAAATACTCTGTATTGAGAAGGAGAAAGCTAATTAAAAAAAAAAAAAGAAAGTTATACTGTAAATTTTAGTTCTCAGATCTGCTTGAAAGTCTTCAGCACAACATCTTCCATTTAAGACTGCAGTTTAGGACAAAATAATGCTAACGCTATGTGATAATACAACAAAAGTCTCACAAACATTGACTTGGAGAAGAAGCTGTTCAAGGAAAAACATAGTAACAAGAAATTATACAAAAAATGCCCTTCACTGTTTTTCATATGATGGTTTTTTTCAGGTATATTTTCATATTTATATTTGATTTTTGGTTTATTGACTTAGTATTCAAATGTAAAGTCAATTTTGCATTTTCAATGCTATCTCATTTACCCCCAGATGAACAACACCCATTCTAAAGATCAGAAGATTGAGTAATCTTAAACATACATAGCTATTCATGCTTTCTCATGGACATACAAGAAATACAAACCTATATGACAGTACCTGTAATCTTTTGCATTATCAGGACAGCAACAATATTCCTCCAGCCAGAAACTTGCTGAAATAATTCATCTAGATTCAGGAGAAAAGATAGAACTGGCTCATTTAGACTATGCATGCGATATAACTTTGTATGTTAAAATGTAAAAACAACCAACCAACCAAAAAAAACTACAAAAAACCCCAAAGAAAGATGCATTTGTTTTCACTGACAGCCTCACTCTCCCTGCTCAGCTTCTGCCAGTGTCAGTTCTGCCAGCAATGAGCATAAGAACTAATATCACTGGGTTTTGTTTCTTTGCAGCAAATTATAAATGCAACTCTGACGGCAATACAAGCCATTATAACTCTGGCATCAAGAGGCTGAGGCACACTTGAGGCTTGGGTTGATTACCTGTCCTTGAAAGAATCTTTCTCAATATTAATCAAATTGCCCTGCAGAAAAGTACTAATGCCTACCACAGAAAACACACACCCAGCCTTGATTCTGCCCTGCAAGTGATCTAATATAAGATGCACAGGAGTGGGAAGGACTGAATGTTTCAAAAGGCCTCAAAGATAACAGCAAGAAGCAAGCACATACAGAAAAGTACAGTAAAGTGGTTTGCCTCATATAAATCCCATTGGAACTGTGTATAAGTTTTGTCTGTGGGATTCCTCCATCAGTGGTAATCACCAGGGCTGAGGGACTAGGGGTAGAGTGGGGCCAGCTGCTTTGGTCTCACCTTCCTCTTGTGTTGGTAGAGAAAGTTACAGCGTGCTTACAGCTTTCAACGTTCAAAGATGATTCAGAATTCATGCTGGTTTATGACCAATTCTACTATCATGAATTAACACAGCTTTTCCCCTCCTCTCTCTTCATTTACTGGTAACAAAACTTAAAAATTCCAAACAACCCTTCAGGATTTATGCAAAGCCTTCATGGCTCAGACTACCTTTCACCACGACATTTCCTCGCTACGGCAAGGACTCTCAAATGCTTCTTTTCCAGCACTTTGGGGAAGGAACCATTATAGAAGTTTCCCATTTTTCAGATGCTCTACAAGAAGATGCATGATGTTTGACATGTAAAAGGACGATCAATGAAACATCAGCAACATACAGATAGGAGAGAAGGTGGCACATCTGAACAATGTATCTATCTTAGAGATTAAAAGGAAGCCAATCAAAGGCCAACATCATACACTCAGTCAACATTACTCCCAAATGAAGTTACTAATCCCAAGGGCTCACTTGTTAAAGCAGCACTGCAGCCATTACTTAATAACTTGAATCCCACTACCTTAGGGAGATAATTTTTACTCTACCAGCAGACAATCTTGCTGACCTTAGGAGCTGCAGAAGATACCTCCCCACCTTCTGTGGGGAGCTGAGGGAAAAAAAGATATCTCAAAATACCTCTGTAGAGAGAAAACTATTATGAACCATGCTCTCCGACAGTTCTAATGTTTTACTGTTTAACAGGGATTGGTGAGCAGCTGGATTCCAGTACAGCCCAGCAATGTGGCCTCTGTGGCACCTGCTGGTTTGCACCCTCTAACAGCAGGAATTCAGATTAAACAGTAGAACCTGTATCAGAACACCCTTGCTGCAGGTCATGGGACCCAGCACCAGTGCTAGAGCTCTAACACTGAACTGCTGGAAAGATACAAGCAGCTCGAGAGCCAGTGGGTGCACATGAGCTTGGCTCCCACCAGCAGGATCCACACTGAGAAATACTCATAGTAAACGATGCTACTTCCAAAAAAATACAGTTGCTATATTTTGGTCTGCATTGACTCCGAAGATTCCTTCCCAGCTCTCACAGGATCCTTGAGACTGGAGATTCCTTAATGGCCTTGAATGGTGAACTGGCTAAAAGGAAGTGCCCTTGATTTCACTCCAAAGCCTGAGAAGGGCTGCCACAGGTCACAGGTGTAGCACCAACAGGAAAGCCAAAGTAAGCTGCTTGAAGGCACGCATACCAATTTGTAACGGAAATGTGATTCTATTCCTCTCTCTTCTAGAAAAGTTAATCTTTCATTAATCTAAAAAAAAAAAAAAACCAGCTCTTGCCTAACAAGACACAAATCTTGCTTGGAAAACCAAGATGAATCAAACCAGAATGCTGCCAGTTTTATCCTGGGAGAAGGAAGGAGCACAGTGGCTGCATACCTTCTAGAGCAGTGGCTGTGGGAGCACATCAGCTGGATCAGAGAAAAAAAAAAAACAAAATACCAATTGGATAGGAAACAAAGCAATCTCCTGAACAGATTATGCTAAGAAATGGCTCTGGAGTTACTGCTCCAAGGCTGTGAGAGCAGAAACAGCAGGCTCAATTGCTGGGAAAAAAAAACCCAACAAATCACCAAAGAACTGAGAACACAGATCTTCGTTATTAGTTGGTAGGAAGCACTCAACAGTTATATTATAGGAAGTAAACTTGGAGCGCCTTAGTGTGGATGAAAGAATCCTTAATCTCTGCTCGTATGTAGGAGAAAAGGTCACAACCAAAGCTAGCCAATTTTTTTTTCCCCTCTAAGGATGGAGTGAAAGGCCAGATAATGTCTCTGGGAATTCATCACCAAAATGGTACCGGACCCTTTTCTACATCCCAAACCCAGTGGGTACGACAGGCGGCCCATCGGTGCCTGCCAGGAGCCGAAGTTCCCTTGAGGAGCGAGCCCCCCGCTCTCCCGGCACCGGCTGGGGTCCCCGGCCGCCCCCCAGGCCTCAGGCGCTGCGCTGGCACCTGGCCGCAGCACAGGGCACCCCGTGCGGACGGGCTGTGGGTACAGGCTGGGACCTTCCCGCAGGCTCAAGGAGAGAGGCGGCGCCCGGAGACGGGGCGGGGGGCAGCGCCCGCCCCCTTCCCTCCGTACGTCCTTCCTTCCCAGCCCCGTGACTCACCGGCGCGCTGCCGGCGGGGACACACTGCCAGCGGCGGAGTCACCGCCCCGGCCCGGCACTCCCGCGGGGCCGCGCCACCGCCCTCCCGAGCAGCCGGGCCGGGCGCTGCCCCGCCGGACGCGCCACCCTGCAGCCCTGGGGACAGCCTGGCCAGGGGGGCGGCGGCGGCGGCAGAGCCCGCCGTGCCTCCCGCCCGCGCTGCCCCTCCACATTTCCGCTGCCTGGAGAGTGTCCATAGAGAGCGCCCATGGAGACTGTCCATGGAAAACGCCCCTGCAGAACGTCCCTCCGAGGGCCGGCTCCCCCGCCCTGCCCCCCCCCGTCCGCTGCAGCTGCGCTTGCGCGCTCCCGCAGCCCGCTCCCCCCGCGGCCGCCCCGCCCCGCCGATTTGAATATGCTAACGAGGCGGGTACCCGCGGCCCTATGGCGGGGCCAGAACGCGATCACGTGGGGCAGGGACGTGTCCACGGGGGGCGGGGCCCGACCTGCCTAGGCTGTCTTAAAAGCGGGCGGCGAGCGAGGAAGCCCCTCAGTCAGAGCGAGAAAGTGCGGGGTGGCGGGGCTGCGGCTGCTCCGCCCGAAACTTCTGAGTAACATCAACAGGGGGAGGGGAGGGCGGGCGGCGGTAGAGGAGGAGGAAGGTGGTGGTGGGGGGAAGGTTAGCCAGCAGCGCAGCCCTATCCGCCTCTCCCTCATAAACCAGCCTGTGTTGGGCTGAGCAGGCCCCTCACACAAAGGAGGGCAGGGCAGGCAGGGCTGCCCCCCCTTCCCCCCCGCCTCGGCAGAGGGGCAGCGGGAAGGCGCCCTTCCCTGTGCACACCACTCACAGCCACTTACTCCTCTCCCGTTCCCCGTCTTCTCTTCTCTCTCTTCCCCCTTTCCCCCCCCACCCCGCCCAACGGTTCTCCCTTCAGCCCCCCGCCCGCTGTCCATGTAGCCGCCCGGCCGCCGGCCCCTCCGCACTATGCCCATCTTACTCTTCCTGATAGACACGTCCGCCTCCATGAACCAGCGCACCCATCTGGGCACCACCTATCTGGACATAGCCAAAGGCGCTGTAGAGACTTTCATGAAGGTACCGGGCTCTGCCTTGCGAGAGGAGGCGAGAGAGAGAGAGTGACTGCGCGGGGAGGGGAGGGGGCGGCAGGGAGCGGGGGGCTGCCTGGGCTGGGGGCGAGGGGCGAGGGCGGGAGAGAGCGAGTGCGTGTGTGTGCGAGCAGGGAGGGACGGGAGGGCCGGGCCGAGCTGAGCCAGGGGGCTCCGGCGGCGGCGCCGCCTCGGCTCACCCTCTGCTTTGTCCCCCGTACCGTAGCTCCGAGCCCGGGACCCGGCCAGCAGGGGAGACAGGTACATGCTGGTCACTTTTGAGGAGCCTCCCTACGCTATCAAGGTAACCCCCGCTCACCCCCCCCCCCTCCTCCCCGGCCTCCTTCCGGCCCCGCCGCCCCCCGCCCGCCTCGGCCCGGCTGCCGGCGGTCCGGGCAGCGCGGCACACACGGGCTCCGGCGGCGGCGCTGACATCAACATGGCCGACGCTCTCCCCTGTGCGGTGTGTGCGAGCAGCAATGAACTGTGGGGGATATTTATTCAAGTTGGGAGAAGTGACAGCAACTCCGAGGAGAGTTCGGCTGCGAAGGGGCGAGCCGGGGGAACGACCGACTTCAGCCCGGAGAGCCCGGACTCGGAAGGGGACGGCACTTCCTCGCCCCGCCGGGGCCGGGAGGGGGGGGGTGGGACGCAGCGCGAGGGGGCAAGGGGGTGGTGGGTCCACATGACAGAGGACGGTGAACCTGTTGGAAGTCGCTTCACAACGTAGTTGGCTTCCATCTGGAGAGGGCTCTGGGGGAGTGGTGTAAATAGTTATAAGGTTTGGGCACCGGTGACTTCAGAGAAACTTGTCCTGTGGAACAAAATGCCTGTTTGATAGATGGGGGTCTCTAAGGTTTAAGAGGAGTGCATCTCTTCAGGCTTTTTCGACATCATTAAATGTAAAGTAACTTGTGTTTTGTTAGCATTTGTGGTGAGCTGCATGCAGAATGGAAGGCACTTTGTAGCCTAGCAGGAAAGCAAAATGTGTATCTGCAGAATAAGTCTTCTCATGTTTCCCTTTGCAGGCTGGCTGGAAGGAAAACCATGCAACGTTTATGAATGAACTGAAGAACCTTCAAGCTGAAGGACTTACGACTCTTGGCCAGTCCCTAAGGACAGCTTTTGATTTATTAAACTTAAATAGATTAGTAACTGGCATAGACAACTATGGGCAGGTAGGTTGACTGTTAATAGGTGAAAAAATCTTAAAACACAGACGTCCCAGAGGTAGCAATTAGCTAGTTGTCCAAAGTGGCACCTTCATGAAATAGTCAATATAGGGACGTCTTCAAAAATAAGCAGAGCTCAGATACCTTGAAGAAATAGTCAGTGATCATAGTTTGGTACCCAGCTAACCTCTTTTTAACTTCAGTTACTCTCCAATTTTTAAGCTGTGACATAGCCTCCAAGCTGACCTTCTCAGTTTAAGTGTAACTTTTTTGTATCAAGTCTACGTTCAATACCTTAGCTGGTGAGCCTGATATGGTTATAACAACTTTACTTTGTCTATACAGTGCTGTATAATCAATTAAGTACAGTTTGAGATATGAGCCATTTTTGTAATAACACTGCATATCCAAAAGTACTGGAAGGAGCACAACTTTTTCAAAACCATTTCTCTCCAGTGAGTTTACCACAACATTTCTCTGCATACCTGTACCTTTTTAAACCTGCTTGTTGTACCAGAGCCTTGAGAAGTTGTGCTTTTAAAATATCTCTAATGCAACTATCCCTTTAAAGAAGGACTTCCGTTTGGGGTGGGCCAACATTCTCTTACTCATTAGCATGAGTTGCTAAAAGACAGAAACTATAGGTTAAAGGTGTGCATTAGGAAGTGTGCAGACTTCTTTCTGGCGCTGGATCAAAGCCTGGATTTGTTTCACTTGAAGGATGTTATTAGTATTGGACGAAGTATAAACTGTATTTTTCACATGGGATGTAATAACTTGAATCTCCCCTCTTTGTTTGTTATTTGCATGTAATGCTTCCTTTACTATCTGAGGTTTAGTTACTGCTCTTAGTATTTAACATGGAAATGTATTTGTGAGCATACGTCCCTTTCTTCCCCTCCTTTCCAGTCTATGCAGAGTCTGTGTGATAACATGCCACGTTTGTTTGGGAAGGAAATTTGTCATGCTGCATTGTAATGCTTTGCCACTAGATGATCAAGTGAGCTTAAACATTTTTAAAATGCCAATTTAGTGATGAAACAAAAAAGAAGTGCTAGTTCCACACATGGTTATATTTTATATTACCATCTGCTGTCCTCATACATCTGTGTATAATCTTCCCCATATTTTGATGTTTTTGTTTAGTTACATGAGCTACATGGATCTTTTTGAACACTTAACCACTGTAGGCACATACACAGAATACTTGCTCTTTCCCATTGCTACTGGTAATTATTCTAATTGACATCAAATAATTTGCTCTGAGTGAACCAATTGTGCTCAACTACTCAATCAAGTGGGCAGTTGAGTTGTCATGACTGTTTTAACTCGCAGGTAATGTTCATTACTGCAATATCCCCTTTTTTCTGTAAAGCAAAGACTTTTTCTTTGATTTGTTTTGGTTATAAATCTCTCTGGGCTTGAACCCACCCATGCTTATGCATGTTTTTTGCTCCATTCCACATGTGGAGCTGACTGTTGAAGAGGTGTTCACATGTGCAGTCAGGTGACTAAATAGAAATCCTAACTCTTTTCAGTGTCTGCAAACATAGATGAATATATTGCAAGTGCCAGGTCATCTGCTGCTGAAGTCACAGGTTCCCATTTTGGCTGTTCTAATCAAAGTAGCATTTTTTTTTTTTAGATAAATCAGATAGAATTCCGGAGCACTTAATTGGGCCTCCAGTGTTTGCAGGGTGAGATCCAGGGTAGTTAACTGTCCTCAACTTCACATTGGTCTTTGAGCACTATGTCTTTTTTATCCCGTCTTCTGTTGTTCATATCTGCTACCTAAAATTGGCTCCAGATAAATTGGTATTTAACCATACGTAGTCTGAGAAACTTAAAAATTCAGGAAAATAAAAGTGATCAGAATGCTCACTTGCATTTGAAATAGTTTTCACTCAGAACATGAAGTGCTGATTCTCTCTTTTTTAAAGCACCTGCAAATATTCAGACCACAAAATAGTGGTTAACTAAAATACAGCAGGCAGATGTTTGAAGAATGATTATCTTAGAGTGGGAGGAGAAGATATTTTACAAAAAGCCAACATTTAGACTATCTTAAGTGTGGTATTACATGACATAATAAATCCAAACTTTTATTAAGTGCCTTTTTTTTTTTGTCGGAAGTCTTTCTGGCTTAAGATCTTCTGACTATCTTGCTTGTATTTTAGTATACCGACAAGCTGCTAAGGTATTTGCCAAGATCCACTTGTTTCACATGTTTGAATTGTAAAACAGACTTTTCTTATACATGCAAATGACGAGACATGGTAGAAGCTTGATGGGATTCTCTGGTTATGTCATCCAACACTGTGATATCTTGTCCCCCTCCTGAGAATGAACTTTTTGTTTGAATGGCAGTATGACTCACTATACTTGATTTCTTTCAAAGTCGACCAGAGTTCTCCATCAGCTGACATCCTGAACAAGAGTGATGGCTGAATGGTCATTCTGAAATTGAAGAAAGTCTCCTGCTTCATATTTTCTTGCAACTTTATTGTTTGGATTTTTATTATGAGTGTTTATCATACTACTTAAGTAAATAAGTACTGACTCAGTTACTCAAAGATTGAGTTACCAAGGGGTCAGCTGATCACAGTATCTCACATTTAGATCTTAAAGGAACACTGCTAATACATTTAAATTGTTAAGAATGTGGAAGATTTTTTTTTTTAAAGTTACTATTAATGCTGTGTTAGAACTTTATAAACACTTTGTCTTAGGTAGGATTGGTAGATCCAGATTTTTGTGAAGGCTTTTGTCAAGACAAAAAGGTTTTGGAAAGTACACGTATTTTACGGTGACTGTTTCTTTTATTTTTGCAGCACGTTGAGATTGATAAATTCAGTATTATACTGCTTGAATCCAATAATAGCTTTTCCCCCCATAGTATGCTTTGTGATGATTATGATAACAGAAGAATGAATTTTCAAATAGAGTGCAGCTTTTAGCCTTCACTAAAAATAGTGGTCCCTCTCACCTGCATTTTTATGGCGAGCTTAGGAAAAAAATACAGGATTTGGATGCCTTCAGGAAGAAAGCAGTTTAAACACACGAAGTCCAGGAAGCATTTGCTGTCATACAAAATGTTGTACTTCATTAGCCCAGTTTGCACTTAGCTAATTGACTTCTCTTATTTTTCTCCAGTTAAGCTTCTCCATTATTTCAGGTTGTCTGAAGTACTTAGCCTTTTACTAGCAGATTTTTTTTTTCCCTCTTGGAATACACTCCTAAGTCTTACAGCTATGGTTTGTTCAGCAGTACATGTATAGTCACAATTTAACTAAATGGTTTTGAGTGAAGTAAATGTGCAGTTTTAATTGTTGATAGAAGGGTTAAATACTAATAACTGTGTTTCTGTGGGAACAGAAAACATGGAAAATGTAGCTGCTGTTATAGTAAAAAGGTAAATGGTGGAAATGAACCATCAATGTACTTCAAATATTTGAAGTTGGCAGTGAGATTTCGAGGATTAAGCACTGAATCTAAAGTAGGTAATATATAGTTTTCACTGGAGTTTTGATACTCACATGCAAAGGACCAACACACCACTGATGAAACTGGAGTCTGATGGATGTTTGAAATTGCTAAAGCTCTGATTTTCTGATACCCCCTGTGATACCCTCGCTCATTATTTGTGGAATGAAGGTCTCCTATTTTTTTCAGCAGTATTGTATAGAATAAGCTTTGAGAGGCTAAAAGACACCTATCTGAGTGGATTTCAAAGTGGTTGAGTTGATATACCAAGGTATTTTTACAGATTTTTTGGGGAGTAAAATTTTGTTTTAATACTGCAGATAGAAAGAGTGCTTTTCAATAAGAAATTTGATGTAAAAAACCTCATGCCAGCTTAGTTGTTGTGCAACAGAATAGTCAACCATAATGCTTCTGTAATGCAAGTGGACTTAGGATAAGTATATTTCATTCACAGTGCTGCCTGAAGTTAGACTAATGCATGAAACTGTTTGGATGACTTACAAGGCTGTGTGCAGTCTTGGTGAAAGCCTTTTTTTTTTTTTTTCCTATGGTGCATTTCACATATGAACAGAAGTATAAGAAATGTTGAGACAAACTAAAATCCAAATGGAATTCAACTGATTAAGAGTATTTTGGGAACTTAAAAATATGCTGAATGCTGGAAAGAACTATTTCTGACCTGAAAGTTGAAAGGTATCCTGTATCACTGGCATTGTTTTAAACACCTTAAGTTACTTCCAGGTGTTTTATTCATGCCACATATGACCATCAAACAATACAATCCTAGGTTAACTGCTGCTTCATAGTTCTCTCTGAATACATGGTTAGACCCATTCATAGCTACAGTAGCAGAATTGCTGATGTGTTCACACAGTAAAACTTAACATTGGTCTGTATAGATTAGCATGCTTTGCCATAATGACTTGAATACTGCAGTATTCCAAATACAGGTAAATAGCATACCTAGGAGATCAAGTTTAATCATCCTTGTAGGTACAAGACAGCTTTAAGTCACACGTTGCAGGCTGACTCCTTGCTTATGTGCTTATCCATGTCTAGGATCTCCTAAGCTTATAAAACCCACAACAATCACATGTGAAATATTGTCCCCTGACACAGATTACATTCTGTTTTTGCAGTGATGTTCTGTTCTCTTCAAATTGTTGAACAGTTTTATTTTCCTGATTGTTTTTTGGGGATTGTTACTGAATTTCCTTGTTCTCAAAAGTCCTTAGAGCATGACTTTTGTCTCAGCATTGTGGGATCATGAACACTGCATTGAGATGGCCTGTGTTGAGTCTGCCTCCAAATTTGGAACCAAAGTTTCGGTTAGCATTTCTCGCTTTGTCATGTTGGCACAGTTGCACAGACACTTCACTTCTCATGTTGGTCAAGGCAGAAGTTTGCACTTCTAGAGTAGTTCTGTTCTGTTTTTTTTTTGCTCCCATTCCCAAATAAAACCAAATGGGAGTAGTAAACAACAAAACAAGCTTAAGCATGGCAGAAATATATATAAGAAATGATTTGTTATAGTCTTCTGTGGAATAAAAATGGTTTTAACGTAAACCTATGTGCCTGGTAATGTCAGAGAGCTACATGTGAAGTGCAGGTGAAAGCCATTCTTACTTGCTGCATGATGAAATTAAGTGTATTGCTTTGAATATATACCTTTTAGGCTGTAACCTTTAAACATGCCATCTTGTCCAACCTTGGCATCTTTATAATTTTTAGTTTTGTTTTGTAAGCACCTTTAATGAGAGCTACAGCAGGCACTCCTGAAGTGTTTTTTCACGTTGTGAGATGGAACTGCTTGCTGTTCAGCCTTACCAGCACAACAAAACTCACTGAAACTCTCAATAAGTGTTCTGAAAAATCACATTTTTAATTCTAATCCAGTGTATTTTTAAAATAATTAATACAGACTTATACAAAGTACTTTATTTTTTTCAAGTGAAAACAATCTCATCAGTCTGTTTCAGTAGCAGAAAGAAGTGAGGTACTTGATCATGTTCTGAATGTGCTTTGAGCACTTTGAATCTTTAAGTGCTTAGTATTTAAATGTGATTTGGAAGGGGCAGTGCTTTAACATGTTCATTGTGGCTTTGATTTTTAGGGTGTCAGATGAGCTGGCACTGCCAGAGCTTAAGCAGATGATACAAATGTCTGTCTGTGGCTGATATTCTTGGATTTGCTAAAAAGTCATCAAAGCAAGTCTGAGGACAGTTAAGAGTACCAAAATTTTATCTCTTGGCTTGACTTTCTGAAACATTTATTTGCTTCAGGTCATTATAGCCTCCTTGGATATGCTAACCTTTGTTATTTGGGTGCTCCCATAGCTGAAGTGTTCTTGTCTTTTTGAAATGTATTTGTGCTTCATCACAACCAGTTGTCAGAGGGACAGTACAAATAACCATGGATAATGAGCCAGGAGTTTGATTATCTTTTGAAATACAAGGTGGGTTTTTTTGCTAGTACTTTTCACTGTTTATTTTCTTTAAGGTTGTTTTCATTTTTCTTACTAAATAGTTACTTTCAGTTATGGTTTTGTGTTGTAGACAGTCCATATCTCTGAAGCTTGAAGGGAAGAACTGTTACTTTTGAATGTATCTGACTTTTAATTCAACAGAGGCTCAGATGAAACTGTTGTGTGGCTTGAGAGCTTGCTTGCTGTTGCTTTTTTCTTCAAGTACGTTCTGTACCATGAACAACATAGTCTTTTAGTTCATACAATATTCTCATATCTGCATCTCTCACTTGAAGACTTAGTGGTTAGGCTTCATGTTGTGATTTTTAGCATCGTATTGTCTGACCCTTTTTCCAAGTTGTTTTCACCTGTTTATGTAACATCTTGGAATTACATATAATTTCTGAGCATTTTATCTTAACTAATACACAACTTTTCATTAAATGTCCAGTTTTCATTGTGTGATTATGGTGCTAATTTTAATTTTCCGAAGGGTAGACCAGGTTCATTTAAGGAAAAATGAATGCTGCATTAGGAGGTAATGGTTTTATGCTTATGTAGGATCTTTCATATGTATTAAAAGATACTTGATTCTTTTCTTTTTAAGATGAACTAGCCTGTAAGCTGTAAGATTTCTGATGATTCTGCAGTATTTCTGTGAGGTCTAGAAAGGATATCATGTTTATGAAGTATTTTCTATGTATCAGTTTATTTTTACTCTTTTAATTCTGAATATTAACAGGAAGCAGGATTTCAGGTTTTCCGGATTGCCAGTATATTTTGCAAAAAAGATGGAAGGGATTTATTTAATCACTCCAATACTATCAAGTTGGTCCCAATGGGCTATATTTTTCAAAAATGTATAGGCAATTTCAAGTCAAACATTATTGAGAAATCAAGTATCTTATCTAAGCACCTTTTGTTTTCATTCTAGGGGTAGTGTCTCTGCCTAAGTTAAATTGCCCTAGCTTGCATGAATCATAGTCCACTGTAGATTTAAGCCTGAATTTTCCAGTGGAGAAATTAAGTTAGTGCTTATGGTTAAATTAAAATAGGCAGGTAAGAAGTTGCTGGCTGCAAGATACGGTACTAACCTTCTCAGGAACCTTGAATGACTGTTATTGGACACTGAACAGATAAGATTTCTGGTTGTATGAGAGAACAAGAGAACTTGTCAAAATCTGATCCTACTCTAGTTATTCTAACGTGGATGGTCAGTGTGGATCTTGCAGTACTGCAGTGGTAGGTAACTAAAATAGCAGATAAATGTTTATTATGTCTAATGTAGTTCTGTGCTTTGAACTTCAGAGGTCTTTTAGAAGACTGATCTTGAGGGAACTGCACTGCAGATGAAGTTTTTAGTATGGGATTTTGACAGTGATTCAGTGACATACAAATTGAAAATAATGTTTTATGTCTTGTTGACCTGGCAAGGAAACTTTCATCTGAAAAATCATGTTTGGTATCTTTTCAATGTAACCACTCCTACTTCCCTTTATAGTTGTTTTTTTTTTGTTTCCCATCTACGTGTAACTGCTACTGCCTGTGGAGAGCAGGATGTTAATCTTTCATTCAGTAGTAATGTTTTAGGATACATTATCTGAATACACTTGATTTTGTCAAGCTAGATTGAACAAATCCAGAGTAATTATCATTGGAATCCATTGAGGGCAGTGACATTGTATTCTAATGCTGTCTATACAGAAGGAGTGGAAAGTGGCCATCTCTTTCTCCAGCAGTTTTACCCTTCCCTGTCCCCCCACTTCCCCGCCTCTGCTTTGAATCCCAGAATGCCAACTTGATTGTATGCATCTATATGTAAGACATCTTCAACTTAGGTGCCTCCACTGGTCTGGAACTTACAGCCTCTCATGTGTTTATAGTTGTGTCAAACTTGCCTCAAGTTGTGAGTGTGACTTGATGTAGTAAAATAAGTCAGTGATGGATCAAGTAATTATTAATAAGATGGACTGTGAACTTCAGTGGTTCAGAATTTGTTTTAAAACATCTAAGTTGTTCCTGCTCTATTGGTGATAAACTCAGGGAGGGAACTGTGGGGGAGTCGGGAAAGTTACTCAGAGTTGCCCTGTGTTCATAGGTCAATAAGCTACTTTCAGTCAGCTTGTCAGTCGTCTGGATTGTTAATCCTCTAAAAAGGTGTGGAGATTTTTGTGCACAACTGTCTTTTCCCATTGGTGGTATGTATTTTGGTTGGGTGTGGTTTGTTTTGGTTTGTTTTTTTTGTTCTGTTTGGTTTTTGTGTGTTTTCCCTACTGAGCGTGTTGGCAACTGTAGGACTCATTACCCTTCTCCAGTATATGGAGAACAGAGACCTGGCTTAGCACTGTGAATTGCACTGACTGAGCCAGGACCAGCTATGTAAAGTCATTGCTGTGAAGCTGAAAGGCAGCTGTAATTAGGGACTTGATCCAGGACTTGACAAGGTCAGTTATATTTGGAATAAAATGTTCAGAAATATTTTTAGGAAGTATGAGCAAAATCATCATGAACCCAGAGTCTTTGGACTTTAAAGTTATGTTTGGTATGGTTGATTATTTTATCTTTTTTAAAAAAAAAGTTTATAAAAGCTCAAATATAACCTATTTTTAGCAACTTGCATCTACTATATTCACTCAAATCACTTTGAAAACTGCAAGGATTTGTTGGTGGATTGATCCAATTTCATGTGATTGAAGTAGTGATTCAATTACTAATCTGTAACTAACTGATAAGGTGCATCTTTTTCTTTAACTGACAATTTCCATTACATTAAAAGTAAGGTCCAAGTTGTGACCACAGTTGCATTTGCTACTTATATAGCTCAATTAATTTAATTTCAGAGAGCTAAAGTTCTTTCCTTTGTGGGATTAACATATATGTCATGTAAGTACTTAAATGTTTCAAATGTTAGTGGCTTTTTCTTCATTCTAATGCTGGTTTTCACTGTTCATTTAATTGCTGCAATTTATTATATATGAAATGTGTTCTATGTATTTTTTTTTGAGACTGTCACATAATTGTGAAAGGTAGGACTGAATTGTTTTTGAAACCTAGCAAGGACCTTATCTAAATTGGAGCACTTAGAAGTTAATCAAGCAGTTATTACTTATATAATATGATATTGAAAACTCAAATTGGTTCGTAAATGAAAGAAACAGGACAAACCTATATACTCAACTGTAACTTTTGAAACTCTGACTTAGTAATGTTGGGACTTCTGTGATTTAGGCATGAGAAGACATCGGGCTATCTTGAGGTTTTAAGCTTGATGCCTAAGTAAATTCTACCATGTATTCATCATTCCTTTATTGTTCAACATGAACAGAGTCTTAAACTGTTTCCTTGACACACACCTTCTGTCTTCACATGTGCACTATTTGACATGGAGATTTTGTATTCCAGATGATCAGTTCTTGCACTGAATCTCCTTTTCAGGCAGCTTTGAGCTGCCCATTTTTTTTTTTTTGTTAGTTTTGGTTTTGTTCTTGGCACAGACTTCTTGAGAGAATTCCAAAATGACTGAAGTTGCACAATTAAATAGTCTTTAAGCCGTACATTCATTGCCAGACTTGGAAACCCAGAATGTGTAAAGTTATGAGCATCTATAAAAATGATACCAAGCGCAGAATTTTCTTGTTAAATGTTTCAAGATGGATATGCAATGATATAATTTCCTATACAACACACACTTGCAAGCTCAAGCAAAGCTAACAGCTGATATGGTTAAATATATTTCTGTGATTTTTTTTTTTTTTTACTTTTGAAAATGGGTTGTCTTTTTTCTTATGCAATTCAGATGTTCTGTCTCTAGTATTTCTAATTGTAGAAGTGATATTTGACTTGTTCTTTGGTTTTTACTTTACAGCTCTCAGACTGGACATGGCTAGTGTAAGATGGTGTATGTTTGGAGGATCAGTAGTTAACTGAGGCCATAAATAGTTATTTTTGGGAAGATTTTTGAAAATAATGCATAGGACCAAAATACCAAGAAACAAATTACTTTTTTTCATCCCATTTATTTTCCTAAGTACCTTAAATTTTCTTTTCTTAAATGGATCGTAGGTAACCTGTGTTATGAAAATAATGGTTGTTTCAAGAATTCTTCCTTCATTCTTATATTCTGTAACTGATGTACTGAGGAGTTTGATCTCTGGCTCAGCTTTGGAAAAAATCTGCTGTTACAGTTTTGTGCTGCTTTGAAAACCTTTTGCTAACTTTTTTTTTAAAAAAACCCTGCAACTGATTTGTTCTAGTTGCCTGAAATACATAAAGCCTCATGCCATTAAATGTCCTAACTGTGTGTGGAAAAATTTCCATCTACTGCTAATCTGTAGTGCCAGTAAGGGATGAAGTGAAAATCATGTATCTATCTCATAATCCTTCACAGATATTCCACGTAAGAAACTCTGCTGTGTGTCTTGGGTGTTGTAGTAATTCTTAAGTATTTGTTATGTAGTTAACTAAAGAATTATTTAGAATATGGGAAATTAGTTTGCCTATGATAACCTTCTGTAGACTATAGAGAAGGACAGCTGTACGTAGCTGAACTTAGGTTTTGTAATCCCTTCACCTCATGGAAGAAAGATCTCTCTTGGTGGCCATCACTATTGTAAAATCATTGCTGTTGATACATTGACTTTCACAGTGTGAATGAGTGCAGGAGAAATCATTACTGCTTGAACAGCATTTTCCATTTTCTTAGGGGGAAAGATGGTGGGTTACTGGAAGCATGAGTTCAGACCTTGAAAAAATCTGGCAGACTTTCTTAAAACTGTGTTTAAGGTTTTCTCCAAAAGACAAAATGATTTGAGATAAAATACTTTTTTTTTACCTTCAAAAGAAGAGGGAAGTGTGTATGTAATGAAGTTGAATGTTTATGGCTGAGCCTTCCAAAAGATGGGCAGCCAAATGGAGAAGTGGAATGATAGAGTATGTGCGGCCCCTGGGTCAGAAAACCATGAATCAAATGTTGGATTAAACATAATTATATTAAGAAATTAGAGTTCAGTGATTAAATACTTATTATTTATAGTTATGAAATTACATTTAGGGATTTTAGGTATACAGTTTTGAGATAGTATGCAAATAGAGCATGCCTCAGGTTTATCTTGTTACTCAAATCACCTCATACGAGGACATTTTGTAAACTTGTGCCCCCTCTGCTGGCTAGTACTCCAATTACAAATTAATATACAAGTTAATGTAGATGAGTTTCTCTCTGATATACTATTTTGGCCAAATGTTCCTTTTATGCCGGTAAAACTACAGAAGAATCCATGTGAGTTCTGATTTATCAGGATCAGCAGTGGTGTTAAGAGTTGGTGTTTCATAGTACATAGTTACTGTTACGGGCAGTCAAGACTTCAGCATTTTTTCTTTCCCTCATCCCTCAGTTGTAGAGATTTGGTGTTTTTATCCACTCTTGTGTGTGTGTGTGTCTGTTGTTTCTTCTATAGAGCAATTAGATCCTTATGGTTCTTGGGACTACAGAGAGACTACACTTTGGGCTTCTAAAAGCTGCTACTATCACCTGTCTTTCTGATGGTCACTTTCCCCTTGAGATATAGAGCTCTCCTATTTTGGTTGTAGGAAGTGGATCTTTCAGGTTATTTTTAACAGGTGATTAATTTACATGTGTTCTTTCTGAAACCTGTCTGTGAGTGAGGTAGTATTTCCAGCTGCCTATTATGAAGGGAAGGCAGAACAGAAGTCCTCACATCTTGGAATACTGCAGGGAGAGATAGAAGATTTCAGTATTATAATAGAAAATATTTGTCCATATTGTAGATATTTGTGGACTAGCATTAATAGTAAGAATCCTCCTGCTGTCCTTCAGCCATTTCAGAAAAACACTGGGAGTTTTTTCTTGGTGGTAGCGTAATTTCTGGTATAGGGTTTTCATTAGGTTGTCTCATAAGATTGCTGTTTGTGACTGATCTGGTGTCTGTCTTTCCATTAATCAGGCATCAAGGGAGATTGCTGGTCTACATTAAAATCTCTTTTATGACTTGAAGTCTTTGTAATGGATTTCAAAACACTTATCCTGTGTAAAACTCAAGCTAGTTGCTGTAGCTTTCTACAAAAGTGGTCTTGAAATACGTCTGCTGTACAAATATCTGATCATCTACTACTAAGACAGAATTGCTGCCACTGCAAGACTGTACTATATATTGAAAAATCAACAGCATCAGGGGAATATATCAATCTTCATGGACAGCAAGACAGAGATGAGTTAGAAGCTTTCTTTGTGCATGAAATTTGTCTTCTCAGATCTTAATCCCTTACAGACAGAATTTGAGTATGTTCTTCAGCTCTTACTCATTCAGGTTGAAGTCACAGAAATCTCCCTAACATTGAAGATGCTCCTGTTCAAGGAGTCAGGTTCAATTCTAAAACAGCCATAATAAGTATCATTTTATCATGCAGTTTCAGTCACTTGGATAACACCATGATAAATTTAGAGGTGCTGTATTTTTCAGTCTGGCCACAGAATTATGGAGCTCTTGTGACATATCCTGTGAGAAGTCAGTTTTATCAAAGCAAATGCTGTGGTAGAATTGGACTCCTCTTCTTGCTCTGCCCCCACCCCTAGCATATTTTTCTTGTGTTCTGATAGATCAAAGTTTCATAGTGTTTGTGCTAAGTATTAGTTAGGTTATATGCTGCATGGCTTCCATTGGGAAAGCTTCCATTTAAAGACATTCTGCTCCTTATCAAGTAGTAGGAAAGAATTTACTAGTTTATCAAAATTGAAAGCATATTCATTCCTGAAGTATTATAGTGCATTACATATATGTGCATGATTATGGTATGTGTCTGCATACATTTGAAAAAATCTTAAAGGCAAAGTAGTTTTTTGTGCAGTTTTCTTGCCACAGTTGCTTCACTAAACAACATTATTTCACTAGAATACTGTGATGATGCCAGCGTATTTGTGACTTGGGAAAAAGTTTTGTGAAAACATAAAATACAACTGGTTCTACAGGTCTTCACAGCTATATTGATGTTTTGCAGAAATAATAGAATATAGTCAAAGCTGCTTAAAATGTGAGTAGGACAAGTAAAAAGTTGCACGAGATGCTACAGCTCTTATGTAATTGTATCTCTGTGTACTTGACTGATAGTGTTCTGCTTTGAGCAATGAAGGGGAAAGTCTAATAAAATGTTTACTTATGTCTTAGGCACTCTGTGATTTTGCTTAAGTGCAACTGAAGTTTCTAAGATAAAAAAAGTGAGAACCATGATTGATTTGACTGTCTGGTTTAGCTTGAAGTTCAAGCTCAGTGTTTTGGTATTTTTTTAAGCAGTTATCAGTTAAAGCTAATAATTTTGCTGTCATTCTGACTTTTAGATTTCATTGTAAGCTATTGTTTTTGAAGAATGGTTGCTCACAGATTCTCATGAGCATGTATGAGAATCTCGACCTTTTAAATTCTAGAAAAAAAAATGATTGAACTGAAAAACTGATAGAGCATTTCTGCATTTCCTGGTCAGATATCTGAATATACTGGCATTTAGGGCTGATACTTCTGAAAATGAAAAGGCTCTGCTGAGATAATATAATGGGAGATGGATGTGCTGTATAACTTCTGTTAAAATTTGTGATTTACTGAAATGAAAGTGTACCTTTTAGATGTTTATTATGCTCTCAAAATGTGTTTTTTCCAGTTATTAGTAATATGTTCTGTTAAAAAGATACACTGTATTTCAGTTCACATTCATTTTCAACTTCTAGCCTTTCTTGGGTGTGAAGTTTTTGTACTACTAAATAATAATTTTTTTTTACAGTAGTTGCTTGTTGAATGTGTTACTTTTAGTCTCTGATTTGGTGTGTTTTGGTCATATTTCTACCCTGTTTATTTCTTGAGTTTTTCAGCACTTCTGACTCTGAAATGAATATTTAAATAGGTGCATTGAGATAATAGTAGTCTTAAATCAGTCTTCTCTTACTGCAGGTATAATATTGTATACTTGCATATGTAAGGTCACAGTAGCTCTTGAATTCCTTTACCTGTACACTTGGAAGAAGGAAAAAAAATCATGCTGAAACTTGATGAGAAGCTTATTTGCCAATAGAAGTGAATTCTTAGTTGTGAGAGTCTTAACTAGGCAATAATGTGTGGATGATAATTTGATACACTCCTGCCTTGATCTGAGGCTCCCTCTGAGAGCATCACACAAGCTGAGTTGGGGTGGCTGTGCCTCTCACTGTGATGCCTTGTGAGTGGTGTGAAGCTCAGTGATGCTCACAGCTCTGTATTTGCTTTGTATTTGAGCTACTTCAGCTGGAGAGCAAAGAAATGGCAACCAATGCAACTGAGTTGCTTTGTGATTTGGAACAAGTAGTTATGAAGCTAATTGTTCAAATGAAAGTGCTCTGTAACAGGTAAGTTAGTTTTAAGGCTTTGAATATCTTTGTTCTTTTCTTAGCCAAGCAAGCAGGCCCTGATGTTGATGCTGAGTTTTAAATAACTCTTCCAAGAAGAGAGATGTGGGGTTTTTTGGTACATATCTGTCTTTGAAAATGTGAATTGTAGGGGAATGAAAGATTCTCCTTGTACCATGTTACACTACTTGGTGATTGAACAGAATCATCAGCTGGGTGCTTCTTTTCTTAGTACTTTCTTGCACCACTGCTACCTACCTTCAGAAGGAAAAGCAGTTTATTGAAAAGAGTTTGCTTTTGAAATGAACAAAACCTCGTGGTGATTAGTTAGTTGTCAGAATAAGTTGTGAACAGGCTTATTATTTACACCTTGTTATCCTGAGCTGCTTTTCAGTGCATTGCAGCATACCCGTGAGTTGCTGAAGAGCTGGTAGTGTACACTGTAACCCACTGTTATATCCACTGCATATCCAAAGTAATTGGGCTGGACGTATTTTGAAGAATATGATATTTCTAAGATGTTTAAATTCCAAGTGTTAGATATCTGAAGGAAGAGAAATGGAAAGCAATTTGATTACCGTAGAATTAGATGAATTAGATTGATGTAAAGCTCTCAACCAATTGTCGGCAAAAGTGCTACCGTTTAGTTAAAAAAATTGGTAAGTCTCTGGAATTTAATTTTGTGAAATTTACAAAAATATCTGAGTTTTGAGAGCTTATATAAATAAGAGGATGGGGTGTTTTAGGAATACTTGACTTAATACTGGCTTTGTATGCCTTCATTAGGCTGAGTTGAGGAGCAGGGTCAAAAGAGTCTGGTGTTCCTTAAAAATTAATGACATGGAAATTTTTAATCAAAAATAGTAGATCTCAGTAATGGGCATTTTCACTGAAAATCTTTCTTGATACATTCTGAATATGAGTTGGTTTTAAGTATGTTGGTGATCCTCCTTTTTACAGGTAAAATGCTTGTGAAATGATAAAAATCAGACTGAGGATGAAGCCATTTCCCCCTCAGACTTGTTTCCTGGGGGAGCTCAAGTTTAGAAACTCTCGGTTCTTCCCTTATGATTTTATAATCATTCTAAGACCAAACTGGTTAAATTTAAGGCTTAAACTTTAGATGAGTACAATTGAAAAAAAGGATAGTTGAGAAATTAAAGTTTTTAAAGATAATGAGGATATCCACATAATAGGCATTGTCAGAGACTAAATTTTTAATACTTTATTTCAAATAGCACCACAATATTGACACAGAGCATTGGTAATAACATCCTAAATCTAAAAATATTACAATTTTTTGAAGTGTCAATTAATTTTTACACATTTATTAGCAATAGAATCAAAATATTTTTATGTTCTTTTTCTCTAGTTAGGAATCCTTCTTTTAGTAGTATTTCAGTGCAATGTAATTAGCTTCCAGCTTATGTTTTGCAATTGTGGTAAACTATTAGTTGGCAAAATAACATACTGTAACTGTTTTTAAGAATTAAATGAGGCTAAATATTCTTATGAAATGATTTTAATTAAATTGAGTGTGTTTTGAGAGTCCTTTAATTTTTTTGAGTAATTGTTTAAATTGGCTTATGGACTAGCTTAGCTTTCTTAGGAGAGATTTTCTTGTTTTAATTTTATTCTTTCATAACTTTTGTAATGGCATGCTATTTTAAAAGAAATCAAGATTTCTCACTAAGGTTTGAAAAAATATTGAGTGAATAACTTAATTTTTTTGTTGGCATACAGTAAATTGATCACTGTAAATGTGGTCTTGCCACAGTAGACAAACTGCATACCCCTCACCAAATATATTTGTTAGGTAATATTTCTGTTCTAAGCACACGATCAGTAGGTGATGCTTTATATTTAATGGGTTCTAAAAAAAAATGGATTTCAAGGCCTTTTTCTTAAAACCTGTTAGCTTTCTCCTCATATTTTTAGAGCCAGTTGTAAGCATTCATGAGCTACTTTGTCTTTATAAGCAGAACTAGGCTGTGGGTATAGTTTTTTTTTTTTTTTTTTGTTTCCGGAAGAAGGAAAATAAAGCTTTGATCTTGGTAAGAGAAGAAGAGTAGGACCTACTAAACAAAATATTGTGGTGACTTTTATTCAGTCCTTTTTTAACCCTAGGTAGAGTGGAATGCACTACCTGGTCTTGGAGTTGATAATGTGCATGGATTACTTTGGATTTCTCTTGTTCAGGAGGGACAGAAAGCTCCTAGAATACCAGCAGTAGGAAAAAGAAGTACCAGTAATTGACCAAGTCTTTTTGTTACAGCTGGGCTAGTTGAATGTCATGGGATCACAAAATACCTTGTCCTGTACGTGTTTGTCTTAAATGATTCATATGAAAAGTTTATTTGTTTCTTAAATATTTGTTTCTTAAATATTTGTTTCTGAAGTAAATTTTGCACGTTTGACTGAACCACTGTAATCAAAATGTAACTGGTGGTATTTATGTCAGTGTTAATACATAGAGTATTAGTTCTTAACCCAGGGTCATGATCCCCGGATACTATGCTAATACTTTGCATGGACACACAATAATTAAATCACACAAAATCAACCCTGCAGTAGGAGAAAACAAAAGTATGTGTTTTGAGGAGACAGTTACTTCTCCTAACAGCTGCTAGTTTGTCAGGATACTACAGTATGCATTATTTGTGAAGTCCTGTTACCTACTTTTGCTGTGTTTTTATATACATTTATTGTATACAGATATGTTAAGTGTCTAGCTTTTCATGGCCTAACTGTAAAAAGGCTCAGAAGCCCATTGCACTGTACTGTGTAGTATGTGAGAATACCTTGGGCTTCACTGTTTTGTTGCTGGGTATCAGTGGCATTTAATGACTGAGCTGAACATTATGGATTTGTTACACCATTTTAAGTGAAACTGTTTTTTTTCCCTTAGGGACGAAACCCTTTTTTCCTGGAGCCAGCAATAATTATTACAGTTACTGATGGAAGTAAATTAACCACTACCAGTGGGATACAGGAAGAGGTAAGGTCTGACGGCTGTTTACAGCAATGTGTACTAAACATGGTGTTACAATATTGTTTACAGTAGGAGCATAAATGCTCATTAATAGCTTGAACTTGCATGTGTTTTGCTTTTAATTTAAAGTATTTTTATGCAACAGTACTACAAAAAGCTGAGTTACTTCTTACTTACCTCACATGACAGAAGTCTGTGATAGGACTGTTTGGTTGTATCTTTTTAGTAAACTGAATTTTCTATTTCTATCCAAGGAGTTTATGGCTTTTTAGATGTTGTTAGTAGAAGAAATTTATTTCTATAAAGTGTGTATGTCTTTAACTGGTCTAGATAGAAGTTCTTTGTGCATAGACCCAAGTTAACAAAGTAATTTCCCAAAGGATGTGGTCCTTAGAGAGTATGTGAAACATACCACTTTCACACTGGATTCTTAAAAATAAATATATAATGTGTACAATCAAATCAGTAGTCCTTATAATCCAAGATAAGAGCTGAAGAAATGTATTTCAAATTAAATCTGTAGAGCAGTTTAAAATCAAGATCTTAATATACTGGAGTACCTGGTCAGACATCTGGTAAACTCAGCTATACTGATGCACTGAACTATTTAAACTTACTGGCTGTTTTGAATTCTTCCCTTGAAAAGATGGAAGTCACTAGGGATAGGGTTGGTCTGGCCAGCTTAATGCCCATTCCATGCAGTAGTAAAATACCCCAACCAAATCAAACAATAACAAATCCCAAAGATCACTTCCCTTTTCAGGGAAAAAGGTTAATATCGAAAGTTTTGCCTGTGCTACACCACTTTTGACTATACATATTAGCTTGTCATCCATTGCTGTTTATTAGTTACTCAAACTTCTCCTAATAATCTGTTACATTGCATTTCTACAGCACTTACAGAAGTTGTCTGTATGAAAAGTGATATTTGAGTGTTTTTGTAATATATCTGATTTAGAGGAAGAAAGTTGAATGACCTCATAATTTTGTGGACTACTAACAAATGAGCATAGCCAGTAACTGAAAGGGAACTCCTGGATCCATGATAACAAGTAGGTTATATGTATAAAGACTTCACTTCCATCGTATTTTTTTACCCAATAAGATATTTTTAGCTTAATCCAGTGATTGAATGGGTGTGATCCAAAATACTAATAGAATAGCGTGACACTTCTAGAGTTTTCTACAACATACAGTGCTGTTAGTAGCAGAGTACTATTTTGTGTAGTCTCTTAGCTATGTTTCTTGAGGAGAAGCATCTTCTCTGCTGTCAGATAACTAACTTGTAAAATCTGACATGGACATTCTGGAATATGGACACCAAGGTGCACAGAGGGGGAAGCAAACGACATTGTGGTAGAGGCTGAGAACTGGGTTTGTTTAGCTTTTGGTAGAGAAGCTTGTATTGTTTTATCACCATTTGCAACACTTAAAGGGCAGAGAGCCTGGCTTTTCTTGGAGGTACACAGGGCTGCGATGAGAGTCACATCTTTAAACTGTGGTAACTTACGTTGAGAAAAAGGATTTTCTGGTGACTGCTCTCATCTAGTAAATTTAGGCTTGGCTCATGAGCTATGCTGACTGGTAAGTGTGTGCTACTCGTAGAGTTTTAGTATAGTTGTGACATCAGGACAAATTTGACACATGATTTGATGATTGTGTAGTTATGTTCTAGAAATGTAGTCTGCTTTAATGATAGTGAACTACTGATTTTTTTTTGTAAGTAAGCTTGTAAGGCATTGTCTTCTGGTGGAATGGAAAGTGACCAGGGCTCTTACTTCCTGCAAGACAAAATACAAGTTTGAGTGCTTTCCATAAGTATGTACTGGGTATGTGTGTCATTCCCGGCAATGGAAGTGATTTTTTTCTTTTTCTCTTTTGCTATAGGTGTACTGGTAGGAACACTTTTAACAGTATCAAAGAGCAGAGGAACAAAGCATCAAAGGGTGCTTCTGTTTTTCCGGGCTCATTTTTTGCTTTTGTCAGTGTGTGTCCTATTGGTCAGAATTTTTCTTAGTGTAGCTTGTGTCCTTGACAGTTAACATCTCAAGTTGGGCTTGCAGAAATTAATGAGAATTAGTATAGTAACACCACCCTGGAGATAGAAAAGTTCATTGCTGCTCTTTGGTTCAATAACAAAGCTTTTCAGTCACTTTCAAGTGTCTGTTTTGTTCTTTGGGTTTGACTTTGGGAAGGCTTTTCAGAGTTGGAAGTGATCCTATCCCACTGGCTACTGACAGGTGTTTTTACTTCTTACCATCGACTAAGGCAGTATATTTTTAATTCTTTTAAGACGTATGTACAAGAGAACCGAAACAATATTGGTTTTGGGGTTTTTTTCTGGGAAGCCTGTGAAGCCAGTATGGAACCTGGAGGCAGGTTTTCTCAAACCTTTGTCATTCTATTGAACATTTGCGTTCTCACCCGTGAAATCAGTTTATCACTATGGGAACACTGTCATTTGCCCTAGTGTGAAGCAGTCAAGCTTAAACCCTGTTTCCGAGCTCTTGCTGAATTCTTCAGATGTCCTGTTCCTTTGTAGATTTTATTATGGGTTTTGCAGATAAAGAGACTTACCTGTTCAGGGTTTGTCCCTTGTGTGCAGTTCTTCAGGTTGAAGACGGAAATGATAGTCTGTGCAATTATCTCCACCTGCACAAGTTAGTAACACTTTCAGTTCTGTGTCTTCTGCCAGTGCTTTCTAATACACTAGTGCTGATGTACTAAAGAATGCCAGTCAGTATCAGTTCTACATTCAGCAAGATTTGTTGACCAGGCTCTTGCCTGGACTCACTTGTCCCAGTTATAACTTGAGGAGGGGATGGGCTCATACTGCTGGCAAACTATCGTTAATTAGTTGGTCTCATGCTATGGATTCCTAATGGAGTGGCTTTTGCTTCTGACCTGATCCCTCAAATCTGGTATTAGCCTTTTCTTCAGCTTTCCTTAAACAAATATTTAATTTCTTGAAGGGATTTTTCTTATTCCTCTTTATATTATGAAAAAAAATCATACTTTTCCAGTATTCCAGCTGCTGTGTTCCCGTGTCCTCCTTCTACATACCCTCTGTTTTAAGAGGAAGCATTAAACTCCTGTTTGCAAGACTAAAACTGGGTTATTGGCCTGTTGATACATTTTGATGAATGATTATGCCAGCAGAAAGCATGAACAGTGCTTCTTGGTTTCTGTATGTTGCCATTCCTGTGATCGTTCAGTTACAAGAGACTCTTACAGGAGGAATCAGTGATTTTTGTCTTCCTCCCTGAACTGTTTGGCATTGTCACATTGATCCTTCCCAGGGTCAATCATCTTGCATCCCTGTTTTAACAACTGCAACAAGTGTCAAGGTCCTGCTTACTTTCAGGAATAATCAAAAACTGTAAATGCTCCATTATATTGGAGTTCCTCCGGTTAGAAATCACGGTTCCTCCGGTTAGAAATCACGGTTCCTCCGGTTAGAAATCACGGTTCCTCCGGTTAGAAATCACGGTTCCTCCGGT